>VMDO01000377.1:288271-319084 GCA_007922755.1 Pedetes capensis | reverse complement strand
TGCCACTCGAGGCTTGAATTTTTTCTTCACTTCCTTAAGCTTGAGAAACACAGAGCGTGTTCTTCCCTTTTGGTTTTCTGCCTCCAGCTCCTTGCGCATGTCATTATAATATTTGTTTTTGTCTTCTCAAGCTGCCTTCTGAAATCTTCTGTTTAGTTCCTTAACTTCCTCATGTCTTCCTTTTGCTTTAGCTGCTCGATGTCCGAAGGCAAGGTCCAGTGTCTCTTTTGACATGTAATTTGGTCTTTTCCTCTTTTCCTGTCTTTTTAAGAACTTTTTGCTTCCTTCTTGAATGATATCTTTTATGTCATGCCACAACTCTTCTGGTCTCCTGTCATTTGTGTCTAATGCATTAAACCTATTTTTGAGGTGGTCTCTGAACTCAGGTGGGATATACTCGAGGTCATACCGTGGCTCTCCTATACTTGTTCTAATTTTCTTCAGCTTCAGTTTGAACTTGCATATGAGAAGTTGATGGTCTGATCCACAGTCAGCACCTGGTCTTATTTTGACATTTTGTACAGAGCTTTTCCATCATCTCTTTCCACATATGTAGTCAATTTGATTCCTGTATGTTCCGTCTGGTGAAGTCCATGTGTATAGTCTCTGTTTATGATGTTGAAAAAATGTATTTGCAATGACAAGGTCATTGGTCTGACAAAATTCTATCATGCGATCTCCAGCTTTGTTTCTGTCACCAAGACCATATTTTCCAGCTACTGAGCGTTCTTCTTTGCTTCCAACCTTTGCATTCCAGTCACCAGTGATTATTAGTATGTCTTGTTGCATGTTTGATCTATTTCAGATTGCAGGAGCTGATAGAAGTCTTCCCTTTCTTCATTTGTGGCCTTAGTGGTGGGTGCATAAATTTGAATAACAGTCATATTAACTGGCCTTCCTTGTAGGCATATGGATATTATTCTATCACTGACAACATTGTATTTCATGACAGATCTTGAAATGTCTTTTTTGATGATGAATGCAACCTAATTTTTCTTTAGTTTATCATTCCCAGCATAGTAGACCATATGATTGTCTGACTCAAAATGGCCTATGCCGGTCCATTTTAGCTCACTGATGCCTAGAATGTCAATGTTTATGCGCTCCATTTCTCTTTTAACAATTTCTAATTTGCCTAGATTCATACTACATACATTCCATGTTCCAATTATTAATGGATGTTTACAGTTGTTTCTCCTCATTTTGAGTCTTGCCACATCAGCAAGTTGAGCACCCTGGGGCTTTACTCCATTTCCGTCATCACGGTAGACTCCACTTGGAGGAGGCAACTCTTCCCCAGTAGTCTTTTGAGTGCCTTCCAACCTGGGGGCCTCATTTTCCAGCACTATATCTGACAATGTCTCTTTGCTATCCATAGGGTTTTCAATGGGTAGTTGTTTCAGGAGTGGCTCACCAGGTCCTACTCCCTAGTATGTCTTAGTCTGGAAGCTCAGCTGAAAACCTGTCCACCATGGGTAACCTTGCTCATGTCCGAGGTTACAGTGGCAGAGCTCTCAGCCTCATCACAACACGCAAGCCCCCACAGTGCGACAAACTGACAGACGTGTGGGGGAAGATAATGTGTACTGGAAATAAAATGAGCAAATCATCAGGGAAGCAGCTGAAAGTAAAGAAAAGTAGAATTTTGCAATGAAGAGTTTGTTATTTAATTGCCAACTCTCTTAGTAGCTGTGTGACTTTGAATAAGTTACCCAAACTCTCTGAGCCTCAAATTCCTATGTGGAAAATGGAGAATTGTGAGGATTAAATGAAATGATATACATGAAAGCATTCAATCAACTATGAAGCTTATGGTCAACTATGTAAAGGATATTGCCTCTTCTTATCCCTATCCTGAGCATAAAACTTTGCACTTTGGGACTTTTGGGTGGCTCTTTCTAAACTGAGTATCACCTCCCAGCCTGAAATTTGCACTCTGAGTTCAGATGTTGACCCCTGTTATCTGAATGCACAGAAATAGCCCAGGGAGGTTAAGGTTGTTACTTTGTAGACATAGCTGCCTTGAACTACATTACTTCTCTAGTATGTCCTTCAGACAGCAGACACATTAGAGCTGGCACTCCTTAGAGTCTTCTGGTCCTTTGAACCCCCTTCATTTGCAGATGAGCAACTAAGGCTTGGAGGGTTTAAGTGGTTTCTTCAATGTCAGGGACAGATCCAGAGCAGACCCTCCCTCAATATCTATTATTGTTAGGTGCCAGCCAGTCGGGTCTAACTCATAACAACCCTATGTACAACAGAAGGAAAAATTGCCCAACACTATGCCATGCCATGCCTGCAGCCATAGTCCTGTGGCATCTGATCCCGTCAGATCTCAGAAGCTAAGCAGGGTCGGGCCTGGTTAGTCCTTGAATGGGAGGCTGCCTGGGAAAACCAGGTGCTAGAGACTTGGGAGATGGACCAGCAACCCACTTCCAAAAATCAATCCACCATTGAAAACCCTATGAACAGCAGAGAAGCAATGACAATACTGTTTCACCTGTTGTATGTAGGATCGCTATGAGTTGGATACCGACTCTACAGCACCTAATAACAACAACAACATGTCATGCTTGGCACTATGTCAGTGCTTTTCTGCTATTCTTAGGGTTTTCAAGGCTGATTGTTTCAGGAGTGGGCTGCCAGGTCCTTCTCCCATTTTTGCAGTGCTAGAGATCAAACCCAGGACATCAGAGCAGAGCAGCATTCTACCAACTGAGCTAAATGCCAGCCCTTCCAGTGTCTACTAGTACCTAACAAATTACCTCAAAACTTAGAGACTTGAAACAACACACACTTATTATCTAGAAGTTTCTGCGAGTCAGGAATCCAAGACATATAGCTAATGTTTCTAGTGCAGCGTTTCTCTCAACATTGCCATCAAGATGTTAGCAGGACTCCACTACAGCAGGCTTGAGGTCCAACTGGGATGGAAGATCCACTTCCAAGATGGCTCATGCACAGGACTGTTGGCAGGAAGCTAAGTTGCTTACCTTGTGAACTCTCTCTACAGCTGCCTATGTGTCCTCACAACATAGGACCTAGCTTTCCCCAAAGGAGGTGATCCAAGAGAGCCAGGAAGAAGCTGAATGCCCTTGTCTCCCAGCCTCCAAGGTCACACATCAGCACTGCTCCTTGCAAGTTAGCCTGGGGAAGGGAGGGAACCCTAGAAGAGAGCATCGACCACTACTGCCATTCTTTAAAAACCTTGTCCTGACATATTTAAGATTTAATGCCATTTTCAAAAGAAAATGGCCACCATTTCTGAGCTTTTCACTGACAACTCTTTGTTACCTTGATGATTTTAAACAATGACTTCACTTGGCCTCCAGTATAGAAAGAAGAGGATTGGTGTGGAAGTTGAGGTGAAGAGTGCAAAGCAGAAAGCCTCCATTATCATGGAAACCTTGTACCCTCATGATACTGGAAAATAGTCTTAGAACCCAAAGCTTCCAGCCCGAATGCACCTTAGACACAGCTGCAAGGAGGTAGAGAGTATCTTGGAAGGATCCCTTGTAGGTCTCAGAGCCTAGTGAAGCCTTCCTCAGGGCTACAGGAAGCAGGTAGAAGAGGCTGTTGAAAATGCAGTTTAGGAGGGTCTTAACAATGAGAAGGAACAACAACAATGTAGAAAGTCCTTGCCTGAATATACTTTGGATACATGTCTGTGGTCTCAGGGCCAGCATCTAAGAATTACATTGTGTCCTGGCTATGAATCTAAAGGTGAGAATACTCACAGATTTGTCAATTAATTAATTAATGAAGAACTTGAGATCAGCCTTAAAAGAGAAAAACTAAGTCGTTTCAGAAGCCAGATTGGTTTGAAATTTACCAAGAGACTCTGGAAGGGTATGGGGCCAGGAGGAGGGGCCCCACTTTGTACCAGGTGAAAGGTGAGGTGACTGTCTCTCATTTGGGACCCAGTGCCTTACCTATGGAGAAGTCCCAGGAGATTGGAACGTAGGAAGAAGTCTCTGATGGCTGCAGGGTGTCTCCGCTACAGTAGTGTCCGTGGTAGATGTGCTCTCCCCTTGTATGCCCCTTTCCGGCTCAATCAGGGCACTCCTATTTTTGTCTGATATAATACCAAATACATTATGAAGTGAATACCACTGGCCATCCCCATAAATAAGAGCTCCTTCTGTTCCTCATATGCTAAATGAGGGCCTAGAACCTTCCCCCAGGTGTAATTCCCAGCTTTTCTACAACTTCCCCAAGTGCCACCCCAGTTTTGTCTTTTCCTAAGGCTACAAAGAAATCTTTCTACCTAAGTGCTTCCACTGGCAAA
Organism: Pedetes capensis; assembly: GCA_007922755.1. NCBI lineage: Eukaryota > Metazoa > Chordata > Mammalia > Rodentia > Pedetidae > Pedetes > Pedetes capensis. Next base: position 314,796 of record VMDO01000377.1, on the reverse strand, counting down.
TCTCACCTAGAGCAGAGATGCTCCCAGGGGCTGGGCTTCCATATCAAAGTCCCTGCTCACTGCCTTGTAATTCTGTCCTGGACAGCCATCAGACCAAGCTGGCCCATTTCAGATACTACACTCCTAAATAGAGGGAAAGGATCACAGGAAAGAAAGAATTGTAAAAAATTTAAAAATGTTTAAGTCCAATTTTTTCTCTGCTTTTTCTGAAACTATCTGCCTGCTCTTGATCCATATTTGGTATGGCTGATTTATATTTAAAGGAGAATAAAATTCCCATCTCTCTCTAGTTCCTGGAGGGTGAATAATCTTGATTTTGCATGTTGCCATAGTTGTTAAATCTTAGGTCTAGCCCGAATGTTCTAGTTGGACCTATAGTTTAACTTTCTTTCATAGTATCTAGCCCCACCTCCTACATCTACCAGAAGAAAGTCAAAACTATGCAACTCTTTTGTTTGTGGTTTTATTTTTGTTGTTTTTAAGTGTTTGTGTGGTTTTGTGAGACAAGGTCTCGCTATGTAGTCCAGGATGGCCTCAAACTCATGATCCTCCTGCCTCAACCTCCCAAGTGCTGAGATTATGCGCATTGCTGTATCCAATTTAAGAAAGAAATATTTTTTAAACTTTATTTATTTTATTTTACAGTGCTGAGGACTGAACCCAGGGCCTTCCACATGCTAGACAAGTGCTCTACCATTCAGCTACATCCCCAGCCCCAAAACTATGCAGTTCTTCTGAACTCTCACTGCTTAACACAACTGAGCTATTTAGCATGACTGTGGGACAAAATGATATAAAAGGAAGTATTCCATGAACTCTCAGAGACTTGACCAATCACAACAGATAATAACAACAGCAGGCATTAAGTGTTTCTCAAATGTTCACATGCATTATAATCTTTAATTAAAATAGCAACCCAATGAAGTTGGTGCCCCAATATTTTTATGAGAAATTGAAGCTCAGAGAGAGACCACATACCTTTAACATTTCCAAGGTAATGTAGCTACTAAGCAGTAAAATGTGGATTCAGACTCAGTGTTACCATATTCAAAACTCAGCCTCTAAATCACAATGCTGTCTTCAGTGAGCTCCTAGTCTGATCAGTTCCATCAACCATCCCTACCTTGTCACCACCAACTGAAACATCATTTATGGGATAGGAACACTGGCGTATTTTTAATTGGAGAAAAAAAAACAAGTATTATGAAAAGATACTAAGAATTCCTTACTTCTTAGTAAATGGTGTGATGTGGTACACACATGCACACACACAAACACACACACACACACACACACACACACAGACGGGTAGTTCTTCTGACCGATACCAAACATAGAGCTCTGGAATGCTCCATTGTTGAAACAATGCTATAAAAGAAGAGAAAAATGATTAAGCTAAAAATGAGGCTTAAATAACTAAGCCAAATAGCCAGGGAATATAATAAGTTGTATAATATACACATATGCACAAGCCAGCTAAAATGTGGGGTATGTCCTTCTCATGGTTTGAGTGTTAAAATCTATAGGACTGACAAAACTAGTTCCAGGAAGAGGCAAATCCACTATAGAGACATTTGTCAAAAAGTATAAGAGATATGGGATTTGAGAGTTGTACTTGACCTCCAGAGGTGGTGAAAATGGGGTCTGGAGAGGAAAGGGAAAATTACTTAAGTAGAAATGTTGCCTGTCCAAAAGTTCAGGGGCAGGAATGACCAGGATACAATTGGAGCATCAGCCAGAGAAACACAGAGAAAATACATGAACAAGTTGTGGAAACTGAAAAGTGAGTTGAGAGTATCATGAAGGGCCTAAAATGCCAGGATGTGGCTGACAATTTGAAGGGGTGACAGGACAGAGTGGGTATCAATTCTAAAATGAAAGTGTCTACTGAGGGTGAAGAGCAGAGGAGAGTAGCCAGTAACTCGACACTTGCAGGAAGTCTGAGGTGAGTGAGGAGGGTCTGGATTAGTATGGGGGCTTCCAAAAGGCAAAGGAAAGAATTTTAATAACATGGCAGTGCTAAGTGACAGATCAGATATATGGGATAGAGAAAAGCATCTCAAAAGCTATAGTTTGTCCAAAAGTGTCTTGAGATCTTGGTGGGCCAGTGGCTAATCTGGGATGAACCACAGTGGGGCAAGCAGGAAAGAGGAGGAGGAAGAAGCTTGACGCAGTGGCTGAGAACTGGGAAGCCCGGCTGGTTGCTAAGTATATGATCTGAAAGCACACCTTGCCCTGGACTCTAGTTTCTAACTTTCAGAATTAAGAATTCTACCAGAAAACAGTTATTGAGCACTCAGTAGGCACCACTTTTCAAATATAGTAGTGTGCCTTGCATTTCCTGTGTGGGCTGGTGGATTGCTCCAGCGGGGCAGGGCAAAAGTCTATGAAGCCAGCCCTCGGTTAAGAAACTCAAGTATGTAATTTCCTTTGATAAATCCTAACTGTTGCTTCCCTCTAGTGGCCAAGCTGCACTTTTACTCTTCTCCCTGGAGAGCAGGTCCCAATGGACAAGATAAGAAGTGAAGATGAGGGCCACCCCGAATCCCCCTGCCCCCACCCTGGCACACATTACAGGTGTGTGTAATACCAGTGACTCAGGAGACTTAGGCAGGAGGATGACAAGTTCAAAGCCAAAGGCAGTCTGCACAATTTAGCAAGACTGTCTCAAAAATAAAACAGGGGCTGGGGTTGCAGCTCAGTGGTAGAGCGCTTGCCTAGCATGTGTGAGACCCTAGGTTCAACTCCCAGCATGGAGGTTGCGTAGTGAAGGTGGAGCTGTATCATAAATTTTGTGTGAGATCAAGGAAACAGTAGCGAATGGTGTCCAACAGGCATGTCATTGTAGAGATAACCAGGCAGAGTCGGGTAAGAGAGGAAGTGTTGATCAGAGAGCATGATACCATGAGGAAGACATGAGGCATGGGGAACAGTCAGTCCCAGAGCAACAGCAACCATCAGCAGCAGATAGGAGCAAAACAATCCTGTGAGGACTCTCCCAGTAAGTGGGCTAACCTGAACAAGTAGGTAATGTGGGGTCACAGATAAAGGCCATCTTCACACAGGGATAGGCTCAGGGATTAGGATAAATTCTAACAATAACTTGCTGAGGGCAAAAGCTTGACAACCAGGAAATACACGTGTGATGCTGGGAACCCTGGCAGGTGCTGTTTCCTCTTCTGCCTGCACCTGTTCTGCCTCGTGGGTCGCCCACACAGTTGAAGATGGCCTTGTGAGTATGGGGCTGAGCGGGCCCACTGGCTCAGGAAAAAGGCCTATGCTCTGGGATCCTGCTGGCTTGTAGCTAAGCAGGAGTGAAGATGTTATCACTTGTCACAGGCAAGGGATGGCTCAGAAGCCAATAATATAAACAACTCAGAGGAGACACAGGACCAGATTACATGGCCAGTGGCTGAGGTGATACTGGGAAGAGTGAATCACTTCCTGAGACACCCCATTCTTCTTCACTGGGCCAGCACCCAGTGCTTCTGTTGTCACACTTTGTGAGCTGAATGTTCGGTGACAGATTGGAAGCGTGATAGTGGAGGAACATTGCTGCTGTGGTCTCCTGCTCTATGCTTGTGCCCTCACGGTGGCTGGCTGGTGAAGGAGGGAGCAAGCACATGCATTCTCAAGACTTAGAGACCTGCATTGGCAATGTGCCATCGTGTGATCCTCAGCCACTCACTTACTCACCTATAAAATCAGATGATAATGGTAACCTTATGGTATCCATGAGGAGCAGATGACATCTGGGAGAGAGTTTATAAACCACAGAGGGCCATACTAATGTTAAAGATTATCTGAATCTGCCTATAGATGATAAGCTAACAAGATGCCACTGCATTTCTTCCAGGCTGGGAGACAGTGACTGGAGGTGTTTTCTTCCTGAAGCCAAGCACTTAGAATGTGCTGCTTCTCCTGCATGTGACTCTGTAATTTACCACCAGCCTGTCCCAGCCACCTCACTGAGACAGATACTATCATGTGAAAGCCAAAAGGAATGCTGACAGATCATGTTATAATTCGTGAACCATGAGTTTGTTGAGGTTTCTTACAGGGGCTTGGTTGACTCACAGACAGCCTTTACATACAGCTCCAACAATGGGAGGAATTGTTTCTGAGATGCTCCCACCAAGATGTGCCTCACAACTGCACCACTGTCAAGTCCCACCCTGAGCCAGTCATTCACCTATTATATAATCTAGCATCACCAGCAGCTGGGGCAAGAGGAGCTAGTGATTGGCCATTCAGTGGAAGGGCTTGTGGAAGTCCTGTGAGGTTCTTCTGACCCTTCTTCCTGCTCCTTCCAAGAGGGAATATTGACAGCTCTATTACCATTACAATAGGCTTAGCCAAGCTGTACAGTTTTGCCCATGGTGACAGGGCCAATGTCCCCCAAGGTCATTCTAGGTGTTTTGTATCAGGATGGCCAAGGTGGCAATCATCATGTCCAGCCTGCATCCAGCCCAGAGGAACCTGCTGCACAACGCATGCCTCTCTTAGGTCCTCAGCAGTTCACTCCTGGACTTGCCCGTGCCTCTCTCGTACCCCAGTGGTGCAACAGTGCTCAGATTACCAAACAACAGTTAGACTGGCCAGTGTTTCCTGGCCGGCCTGAGGAGAGCTTGGCCTCTTTCCAGGGGTTACTTTGCCAAGTGTCACATGAGGCTGGATACCTTGATCTCTAAAATGACTGGAGTGTGAATATGTTATCTACCCTGATTTGGCAACCAGTTCCAAGAGTTCTCTTCCCATTCTGATTCCAGTCTATGGCATCTCTAGGAGCTCTGGTGGAGGAAGTGAAGGTCATATCCATGGCCTGCAAAGGAGAATCATAGTGTAAATCATTCCTAAAGCTTTTAACCCTGGCCTTGGAAATATATGGTTGCTTTAATTTTTTGACCAGTCTGCCACTTTTCCCTCACTATCTGTCATTCAGGGTGCTTTAGAAGTGCATGTCTACTTCTGGACACAAGGTATCAGTGCAGAAAAATATATCCCAGGTGTGCCTAAGATGACTGGATAAACACTAGGTAATGCTTACTGAGCATGTAATGCATCTCAGAGTTTAGCTGTGTTGACTCATATAGTCCTTGCAATAACTCTCTAGGGTAGATAATATGATCCCTGTTTTATAGGTAAGGAAAATGAGCCAAAAAGAGGCTAATTAACTTGCTCAAGTTTATACTGATAGTAATGATGGGAGACAGATTCAAACCTAAGCAGTCTGGCTCCAGATCCAATAAGCCACAAAATGGGAAGTGGTAGCCCACATCTGAATAATTGAGGTTTGATAACGCTTTGCACTTTGTGAAAATAATTGCCTCTAGTCTTTAGCCTGGTTTCCTCTGATACTTTCCAGTGTTGTACAACCTGCACAGTGGACAATTTGCAGGATTACCTGGAGGCATTCAGAGAAGCCAACAACTTCTCATCTCTCTGTAACCTCAGGTTTCTCCCAGCTACTTCTGCTCCTTCTTCTACAGGTCATCTGGGTTTTCAGAACCATTCCCATGGGCTGTTTCCTCTTTCCTAAGCCATGGATTCCCCATGTGTCTGTCAGCTTGTCATGTTGTAAGGTCTTGAATGTTGCTGTGATGCTGAAAGCAATGCCACTGGTATCTCAGATACCAGTAGGGCCACCCGTGGTGGACAGCTTTCAGGTGAGCTTCCAGACTAAGACAGACTAGGGAGAAGGACCCAGAAACCCACTCCTGAAACAAATTAGTCATTGAAAACTCTATGAATAGAAGAGAAGCACTGTCAAATATAGTGAGGGAAAATGAGCCCCCCTAGCTAAAAAGCATTCAAGAAACAACTGGGAAAGAGTTGGCTTGTCAAAGTAAAGTCAACCTTAATGATGGGAATGAAGTAAAGCCCCTGGGACCTCCTTTTGCTGATGTGGCACAACTCAAAATGAGAAGAAACAAAGTGGCTGCAACAATGAGCTCAAATATAAAAAGACTGTGCTTATGGCACAGTGTTGGGTAGTGTCTCATTCTGTTGTACATAGGGTCACTATGAGTCAGATCCAACTCAGCAGCACCTAACAAAACAAAAGAAGCCACTGGTGTGTTGCAGGAGAATGCCTTCCTATCCAAGCACAATCAGAACAGCAGTATAGATGCCTTGGTCAAGCTCAAAGCAGACAAGAGAGGCCTTCTCTTGACAGGACAGTTACCTACACCAGCTAAGGGCTGTTGCAGAGGCCCAAGTTCATTGCCCATTGTTGATCCTTCTGGTTCCATCTCTAGTGACAACTTTCCTGGGCCCCCCAGGGGAATGAGATGAACACAGAATCAGGGGGAGTAATAGTTGCTGTCCTGCTTATTCTTTGCCAAAAGAGAGGAAGCTTCTGCCCTTCTCCCCCATACTAAAACCAGTGTCTTGTCTAGGTGTTCTCTGAAGCCTGGGTAGGGAGTACAGAGGTAAAGAATGCACAGAATGTTACATTCACTTGCACTGCCCTCCTCCTTTGCTGGAGAGTTCCTGCCAGCATTTGATAGATTCTTATTGAATGAAAAAATTAATGAACGTTGAGTTCAGCCAAATCTGAAACCCTGCAACTTCCACCCTTATAATTAATTATGCCCCTGAGCAGCACAGAGCAAGGGTAGTTTTAGGGTAGATCTGTATCTGTCTGTTAGGAATCTGCTGCATGGTATCTCTGAGATCTGTCCTTGCTCTTACCTTGTTCTCTACCTTTGTCTCCCACCTGGATGAACACATGGAGGCATGCACTTCAGGTTTGCAGATGGCACAGAGCTGGAAGGGGTCACCATTGTGATAGATAAGAGATCAATAATACTATACTATGCTGGAAATGTAATTGAAATGATAGAAGATTCTCTGGGTTAACAGCCGGGGTAGCAAGGATAGAAAGGGGAAGAGCTGGCTTGGGAAACCCCTGTGAATTAGAGTCAGGTGTGCAGTGGGACTAAAAGGCTCTCAAGCCACTTTGATAGAAGTGTAGTCTCTAGACAGAGAAGTGAGTGCCTTTATGTTTGTCCTAGGCAGATCACAGCTAAAGGATCAGGCTCAGTTCTGGGTGCCCCTATTAGGAGAGATAGTGGCGTGTGTTTATCCAGAAGAATAAACAAATATAATGGAACTATGAAAACTATGCAATTGAGAATCATTTAAAGGAACATTTTCAAAAAAAGAAAAGTTCAGGAATTCTTGTTCCAATTTTCACATATGTGAAGCTCTACAGAAGTAAGATTTCTTCTGCAGTACCCTGGAGGAAGAACAGTGGGTGGAAATTACAAAGACAAGCAAAATGTTCTTAAAACCACAGCTCTCCACCAGGAGGGGAAGGCTTCATAAAGCAGAGTTAGATGTTTTGGGCTTGGCCCTGCCTGGAGTAGGAGGGTAGTTAAAGACTCATGAAGGCTCAGAACAGCTTCTGGGTTTCTCCAACCTGTGTGTGATCTGCCCATCCCAGCATTGACTTTAAAGGTCCTCCTTCCACACTAACATCAGTCCTTGGAGTTCTCAACATGACACCATGGACTGCTGCTTGATACCTCAGGTGCAAGTATGGATCCAGGGTTTTGTAACACTCTCCCAGATTGATACAGTCACTAATCTGGTAAGGTTTCCAGAAAAGTGTTGCAAGCCTAGAATGTGAAAAGCTGAGTCTCATCCTGGCTCTGCTACCAACTAGCTTGGGATCCTTAGTTTCTCTATGCATGAGTTAACAGCATTGGATGCTCTCCAACTTAATAATTTACTTAGTCACTCATTCAATAACTATTTATTAGTTACTGTCTTGCAGGTACTATCTTCCTTAGATAAGTCTCTTTCTCTTTGAGGGTTTCATTTTCCTTTTATAAAATAGGAAATTGGATTATATGAACCACTAGTAGGCTTTAAACTACCATCATCTCAGCCCACCTGTCATTGTTTTGGCTAATAAGTTGTCATGCAACACATTAATTTGAGCTTTATATGACAACTTTTAAGGTGGGGCATTTCTCAAATCTATTAATTTATTTTCTTAAATGAATGAAAAGATTGATTTTAATTTGTATTCCTCAAGGGCATATCAGATTAAGAGAAACACAAAAGACAGGGAATAAAAGAGACAAATATTAATGATAGTACTTAATACTTGTTGTTCTTGTTAGGTGCTGTTGAGTTGGTGTCTGACTCATAGTGACCTTATATATTAACAGGCAAAACAATATTGTTAGTGCTTCTCTGCTATTCATAGGGATTTCAATGGCTGATTGTATTTCGGGAGGGGGTTGCCAGGTCCTTCTCCCAAGCCCACAGCACCTGGTGTTCCCAGGAGGTCTCTCATCCAAGTGCTAACCAGCTCCAACCCTACTTACCTTCCGAGATCTGATGGGATCCAATGCCACAGTGGTAGGGCTGTAGGTGTGAGTTAATACTGAATGCTTATTGAGTCCAACTTTTGAGTCTTTGAAGGTCTAAAAATGCCTTTAATGTATACTCACTCTCAACTTGTGGTTTGGCTGGTTACAGAATCCTCGGTGGGGAGTAATTTCTACTCAAAAATTTGAAAGATTGCTCAATTTTCTGTGTTCTATTGTTGCTCCTGAAATATACCATCATTCTGACTCTTGATTTATTGGATTTTGCCCAATGTTTTTTCCTCCTCTGTCTCTAAAAGCTTTTAGAACATCTTTTTTTCACTGAAAATATGTCCTGATACTGTTCTTTACAGTGAGTCTTTTTAGAATTCATTACACCAGCCATTTGGAACATCATATTAATCTAGCAATTCTTGCCCTTCAGTTCTGGGAATTTTTCTGTACAATTTATTCCTTTCCATTCTGTCTAGAACTTGGTAGACAGATTTTCTAATCTTCGTATATTTTCTCTCTTATTTTCCTCTTTCAGGGTTCTTGTTCTGTCTTCTCAAAAATGTCCTTGATATTATCTTCCAATACATTATGAAATGTTTCATTTCAACCACCATAGTCTTTTTTTTTTTTTCTCTCAGTCCTGAGGGTTGAACCCAGGGCCTTATGCATGCTAGGCAAGTGCTCTACCACAGAGCTGGACCCACAGCCCCTTTTTTATTTTTTATTTTGAGACAGGGTCTTGCTAAGTTGTACAGGCTACATATGACCTCAAAATTTTGATTTCCTACCTCAGCTTCCCAGGTTGCTGAGATTATAAGCATGTACCACAGCACCCAGCTAGTTTTGACCCCCCAGCCCCATAGTACTGGGGATTGAACTCTGGGCCTCACATACCTGGCAGGTGAACTCACACTGAGCTACAGTCCCAGCCCATCTTCTTTTCTTTTCTTTTTTTTTCCCTGGTACTGGGGTTTAAACCCAGGGCCTCGCACTTGTATGTTCTGCAAGTACTGTACCACTGAGCTGCACCCTCAGCCCATTTTTTTACTTTTTGAGACAGGGTCTCACTACATTATGCAGACTGCCTCTGGTCTTGAACTTGTGATCCTCCTGCCTCCCCCTCCCAAGTCACTGGGATTACAGGCATGTACCACCGCTCCCCACTCATCTTAATTTCTAAGAGTTCCTTCTCATTCTGTAATTTTTCCCTCTTTCTGTAGCATCTTCTTCTTTATTCATAGATACAATATCCTCTCTTAACTTTCTGAGGACATAATGGACATTGAAGTTTTATTGTCCTGCTTGCATCTGTCTTCCTCTGAATTCCCAGTCCTTTTGTTTATCTATTTTGCAGTACTTTGGAGTTGAACCTAGTGGCTGGCACATGTTAGACAAGTGGTCTACCACTTAGCTGTACCCCCAGGCCCTTTTTCATTTTTTATTTTGAGACAGGGCTTCTCTAAGTCATGCAGGTTCTCTCTGGCCTCAAACTTGTGATCTTCCTGCCTTAGCCTCATGAGTCACTGAGATTATAGGCGTGTACCACAGTACCTAGTTTGCTTTTTTGTTTTGGTCTTGTGTTATAGAGGCTTTTCTGAAAAGTCTGGTGTTCCATAGCTGATTATTCACATGTATGAGTGGCTGATTGGATATTCTGTGTGAGGGAAGGTACTTACTGGCTAGGTCTCATTGCCATGGGATGTGGCAGGGCACTGGAGGGCCTGGGCAAGGAGGATCTCTAAATATCAGTGTTTGCGTGTCCATGCATCTTTTGGTTTCCCCAGTGAGTAACTGTCAGATCTGCCTGAAATGTTTCTATTTTGCTGCCAGTATTCTGGGAGCCAAGAGGCACAAGGACGGCAGCCATCTCTGTGTTTTGTATGCAGACCTTCATTGAATTTCAGTTTTTCAGGACAGAGTGCATAGGATAGAGGAGGGATCTGAGGGTCTTTACAGACATCCAACCCATCTTCCCATGTTAGCCCTTCTTATGTATGCACCCTCAGTGCTGCCTGCTCCCACTTCCTGAGCCTATCAAAGGGCAGTGCTGAGTTAACTGACAGGAACTTGCAGCTCATCTTCTTTATTCTACCAAGTCAGATACTACTCTCGCAGCTGCTTTCTATCATTCAGGGAAAAAATAATTGCAATCTTGTTTTATCCACTGTTACCTCCCATTCTCCTTTATTCTTGTAGGTTTGTATCTCCCCCTCACTCCTTATGCTATTTTTGTCAAGATAGAGGTTAGTGGAGATACAGTGAAATAATCAATGGGCAGGGTAATTTTTTTAAAAAACAGGCTCAGAACATTTTAATTGGGAGACCTGGAAGACAGTGATAGGAATGGGTAGGCAGCCAGTAAGAGATACCCACTCAGGCATTATAGCCAGACTGCCCCATTACCTGTCAGGCAGCAGGTAATTTATTGATCACCTGTGACTTGCCAGACAGCACTCTAGACTCAGAGGACACAACCAAAGCAAGGCAGAGACTGCTTCTGCTCTCCAGGATCTTACATTCTGATGTGGAATATGAACAACAAATAACAAATAGAGAAGATAACATGCTAATGGCATGTGCTCAAGAAAATTAAACAGTGCTGTGTATTAGACAGTGAATATAGAAACTACTCCACTCATGGAATATTAAAACCAGAAGGAGCCTTTAAGTCTAGAATTCAGGTAGGGAGAGGGGAATGGATTTTCCCGGTGTCACACCCCTTTATCAGCACCGAGGCTTCCCAACTCCCAGTCTTTCATTCTTCCCGCTATTGATTACTGTGCAATTCACAAGGCGTATAAAACCACAAGACCACAGCACTCCTTCAGCTGCAGTTAGCAGCAGCCACCCCAGCTCCAGCAAACAAAGAGAACACACGTTGAAAACTTTAGACTCTTAATTGGACCTGGCAGTTCGATGGGCTACCAACACACAAATTAAAGAAATCCCAGAGCCTCCCAACAATATTCCTAAATACTCAGACATTGCTTTACACATACGCTTCAAAAATTATAATCAGTTCAAGATAAAGCACAGCAGTAAACTCTTGTGAAGGGACCCAATTTCTGAATAGCTTATCTAAGTTTCCCAGTATTACTAGAACACAGATTTAATAGGGGAGGGACTTGTTTGTTTCTTTGATTTTGAGGCAGGCTGTCATTTTGCAGCCCAGGCTGGCCTTGAACTCTCCATCCTCCTGCCTCGCCTCCCAAATGCTGGGATTACAGGTGTGTGTACCATGCCTAGTAAAAAGGGAGATTTACACAGGAATTGGCAGGATTTTGTGGTACCCTTAAAACCAGGCCAATTTATCACTTTTCTAGGGCCAGGTGTGGCCTCCCATGTGAACATGTAGACATTAATTCATGTGAGCTCTACATTGCAGCAGCTAAGAGCTACAGAGGATCAGATGGAGGAAGTTAGTGGCCAGGTGAGGCAGAGGAGGTCTCACTTATCTGATGGGCACACTTGAGCACAATCCCCTTCTGTTGTATGAGATCCAAGTGCTTGGTGGATCAGGGTCAGAAATGGGTGCTTACATTTATCATCAGGTTTGGGTGGCAGGTATGGGCAGTTACCAGACTCCTGAAAAGGGGTGTCTTCTTCACATGGAAGCCTCCGGGAGAACAATGTGAATGAAGAGACATGAGTCAACTCTCATTTTTTCTGAAAAGGATCCTGGGCCCCACCATACCCTTGTTTTGAGCAGAAAAACATCTGCTGACTTGGGGAACTTTAAAGGCCTTAGCACTGGTTCTTCTGCTTGGCCTGAGTCGAGACAAGACTCCACTAGGATTATTGAAAAGGAAAATAATTGACCCATTTACCTTATTTTTATGCATTTATACAGTTGGTGCAGACAATTCCAAATAATATGCCATCAAAATTTATTTCTTTTTTCATTTCTTCTCTACTCCTTTCCTCCCAAATTTAAATAATCGGTACTTCCAAGATTCTTTTTAAACAAGCATTTTGAGAACAAATGCTGCTAAAGGCACTGTGCAAGGTGCTTTATAACTACTGTCTCATTTAATCTTCATAACAACTGATGAAGTTGGTACTGTTTTCACCCCCATTCTACAGGTGAGGAAACCCAGAGAAAGGTTAAGTTACTTGCCCCAGTCTTATAGCTGGGGAAGGGCTTTAGAATAGGGTAGGGACACAGAGGCACATAGAAGCTGAAGCCCTGAAATGACAGCTGTGGAATGCTGGGTGGAGAGCCATCCTAGCTTTCTGAATGCCTTTGGAAGCCATGAGGGAATAGTTGTGGGCTTTTTCTATAACATGAGGGCATTCATAGGGTCGATATAACTCACATTGTTTATATAACAAGGAGGTTCAGTTAATCTCCAAATGCTAAGCAAACAAAAATAGGTCCAAACCAAAGCAGCCATTTCTGAATAATCTGAGCAAGAACTTTGAAAAATGCAGATGGGGTCACCCAGGGTGGTTAGAAGTCTCCCTGCATGGGAAGCAATTCATGCTGTAAACAAAGCCCCTCAGCTGGAAAGTGAGCATCCTCTGGGAGGCACCACAGAGGATGGAGAAGGCCAAGTCCACCAAGGGACTGCTCAATAGGGGAACAGGTCAGGACCTAGAAAGGAGATACTGGGAAACAAGGGGCAAGGGGTTAGATGGTGACTTGCGGCAGGCAGTTGAAGAAAATCTCAGTAGACAATTAGCATCAGAAAGGTTAAGCATGCACTAGGCAGGGTTTTAGGGAACCAGGCAGAAAACTGTCTGAAAAGCTTCTAGGAAGGGGACCAAGACTCAGACATGGAAGGCCAGATAGACTCAAAGACAGTAAAGGGAATAAGAAGACAGACAATACTAGAAATGGAGTATAAGGTCAAAGAGGAATCAGAAAACACCTAACTTCATGCCGAGATTCTGTGCTAATGACTGGATTCCCCACATGCCTTTAGGTAGGAATGAGTTTGGTCTTGGAATCTGCAGTAGAGTTGAGCTGATTAAAACTTAAGCATCCATAGCAGATGTGGTTGTTGTTAAGTGCTGTCAAGTTGGGTCCAATTCATAGTAACCCTCATAGGGTTTTCAATGGCTTATTGTTTCAGGCTTCCTTCAGGGAGTGGATTGCCACATCCTTCTCCAATCCATAGCAGAGAGTAAATATATACATACCAAAAAATATGATAAGGCCTTAGAATTTTGAACAGGGTGTGATAGTGCTTCCTGGGGCCCAGAGAGTCACCGAGGACTTCTGTGGGAGGGCAGGGCAGAAGGAAGGTCACCCTCCCTGCACATCCCTGATGTGGGCAGAGACGCCCTGTCAATGGGAATATTGTGCATTGAGAGAATGGCCCCAAGTGTGCCTCATGAAGGAACAAAAAAGTGTGTGGGGGGGGGGTTGGGGGGAGTTGGACTGTCGGTGATCTTAGAGAAATCAGAGACCCTGCTAAAGGACAGAAAAACAGATTTTATATTTAGGTGGGCAGAAAGGATGAGCTCAGCAGGTCCAGCTTTTCTCTTGAAAATATTTGAAGGAAGATAGGGGTTGGTCACTGGTTTGTTGTTTCTAATGACTGGCCTAACTCAGCTCAGGGGTGAGTAGAAAGACATTTAAAATGAGGACAGTCCATAAGTTGCCTGTGTATAAAATCTATGTGGGACGACTTAAGAGGGGAATCTGCAGGACAGAAGGGGGAAGCTACACCTCACACAATGTCTGTGGACAGAGTACCAGGAGCAGGAAGAAGAGCAGGTAATCAAAGCATGCAAATGGGGTCAGTTGTTATTGTTGTTGTTGTTGTTGTTGTTAGGTGCCGTCGAGTCGGTATCCGACTCATAGCGACCCTCATAGGGTTTTCAATGGCTGACCATTTCGGGATTGCCTTGGGAGTGGATTGCCAGGCCCTTTTCCCATTTTTGTGGTGCTGGGAATTGAACTCAGATCCTCAGAGACTGCAGCGCAGCGCTCTACCAACTGAGCTAAATCCCAGCCCGTTGTTATTGTTAGGTGCCTTCAATTTGGGTCTGACTCATAAGAACCCCATGTACAACAGAGCGAAACACTCCTCAACACTGTGCTATGCCCAGCACTATGTCAGTGTGTCTCTGCTACTTACAGGGTTTTCAATGGCTGATTGTTTCAGGATTGCTTTGGGAATGGATTGCTACATCCTTCTCCCATTTTTGTGAGGCATTAAGAAATAAACATAAAATTCAGAGCCATGAAAAAAAGAGAATGACAGGGGGAGGAAAGGAAAGAGGATGAGGATGGAGACTCAGGAGAGAGAAGGCTCTGCATGCTCAGGAGTGAGTGCTTGTCTAAGCAACTGACAATTAAAAAGAACTGCTAATATATGTCAGTATGTGGGCAATAGAATCATATGGGAGCCTGGGAATAGGTCTATCCTGGGAGGGATCAAGTAAGTGGTCAAAAGACAAATCCAGCAGGCAGGCTAGGAGAAGTGGAGAATGGTTTCACTGCTCCATGTCCATGGCTCAGTGGCTAGTAAGTCAAGCTGTATGCTGAAGTCAAGCCCATGTGGAATGACTTAAGAAGGAAAGTTCTGCCAGAAAGAAAAAGAAAAGAACAGTTAGAAAACACAAAGGGATTATCTCTGAAAAAGAGATGAAAATAAAGCTAAATGCAAGGAACATTTTACAGGCCTAAAAGGGAAAATAAGAAAATGCATACACCAAGCAATATAGAAGAAAAAAAAATAAAATCTAACAATTTGCTCAGGAGGGCATTAAACCAGTTCTTAAGAGGCTGGTGGGAAAATAATTAGTACAAAACAGAGATATTACTTGCAAGAATTTCTACAACATAAACATAAAACTGATTCAAACACCTAGAACCAGAGGTACCAATCCGGGAGAGAAATGGGAACTTTTAGAATGTGCCACCACAAAGGACCAGGGAAGTTAGGTGGCAAGGGGAGACAGGTGGAGTGGGAAAGCCCTCACCAGTCCTACTGACACGGAAAAAGGAAATGAGAAAGTAAGGATCCCTGGGCATCGTGAGAGGGGAGACATGCTGACGCGCACAAGGACCTAGCCAGTCAGAATGAAAAACCAAAAATGTACTTTGCTAAGAAGTGATGACTTAGTATTTGTGAAGGAAGGCAGTTTTTATTGGTTAACAAGGGTGCAATCTGTGTAGGTGTGAGTCATCACAGTCAAGCATAAGGCTTAAAACTCAAAGCATGAACGAATCACATTTAAGGATTCCAAGTAAAAGTCCTTTCAATGTGCCAAAATCTTTTGGTCTCTGTGCCCTTGACCTCTGCCTCACTGGCTGTGCTCTTGGGACTTTCAAGTACTGACTCCAGCCCTGGGTTCCCAAACAGTGTTTCTCAGGCATGAATCCCGAGTCCCCTGGGTACTCTAATGCCTCCCTATTGCTCAGGGAAAGGATGAGGAGAGACTGTTTCGGGGGCAGCCCTGCCCAACACCTGCCTCTTCATTACTCCAAACCCCTTCTGTTAGTGGTCACTCTTTGGAATTCTCTTCTTACCTTGGGGTGAGACCTGGTGTGGTAAATCGTTTTGACTAAGCCATTGAGGTGACGTGCATCAGGACATTCATCCTGTGTTTGAAACATAATTGTATTCTTGACAGGACCCAAAGCTTATCTATCAATGCTTATCTATCAGATGTTGGCTTCCAAAAAATTGTTCATTGATGCTTTTCACTTCCTTTGTGTGGTCTCGGCAGTTTACAGGAGGCAACACCGCCATCTAGTGGCCCTTCTCTCCAGGTGCTAGAGCTTCAGCCTTGGATCTTGAATTGCAGACACACAGCCTGGTCTTGATCCTCTCCTACTCCCTCCCCTGCAAATCCCACCTCTCTCCTCTCATCCTTCAGGGCGGGTTGTAACATTCCCTAGGGGGTAGTAAGCCTGGTATGTAGATGGAAGGCTGAGCTGTTTGCAAACAGAGCCCAGGCTCCCTCTGCTCTGCTTTAATAGTTTACAAAAGGGCCACAGCCATCCCTGGACTCAGCCATACAGCCCCAGGACTGCAAGTTACATCTATGGCCATGTCTGTATTTGGTCCCAGGAAAGAACCAAACCTGGCATTGACACAGAGGAGCTGCTCCACTGAGGCACAGAAGCTCAACATCAGAAACTCCAGTGTAGGAAGCACTTTCATGGTCATCTAGGTCAGCGTTCTAGAAAGAATCCATTAGTGGGAGATGGAATCAATTTAGTGGGTTGTCATTATGGATTGAGAAAAAAATAAAACTTTTTTTTTGGGGTGGGAACTGAGTTGAACCAGGGCCATGCACATACTTTGCAGGTGTTCTGTCATTGGGCTGCAACTCCAGCCCATTTTTTATTTTTTAATTTTTATCTTGAGAGAGGGTCTCACTAAGTTATGCAGACTACCTCTGGCCTTGAACTCGTGATTCTCCTGCCTCAGCCTCCCAAGTCACTGGGATTACAGGGTCTGCCACCAAGCCTAGCTTTAAAATATGTTTTTTAAAGAGGATTGCAATCCACACAGCTTAAGAGGCATGACATAGGCCACTTCAAGGACTAGGAGTTTAGGCTTCTGCCTCCCATGCCCTCCAACCACAGGTACACCCTCAAATAAGTAATTTGCCCAGAATTGCATGGTTTTAGGGGCCTGGGATTTGCAGTCAACCTGAGGTCTACGTTCAAGTCCATCAGGGTGACTATAGAAAACCCTCTAGTCAGTTTTCTCAGTGTTCCAGAGACACTCTTCAGAATCACATCCTGGGCCATAACTCTGGCCTACTGAGTCATAATCTGTGATTGGGAGCTGGGGTAGTGAAGGACAGGTAGGGAATCTGCATCTCAAAAGCTCCTGAGTGATTTTTATGTACATTCCATGTGCAAACCCCAATCTGGATGTTCCTGAGCTTACATTTGCTGCCATATGAGGTTGTGATGACAATGTTACCTGGTTCATGCACATCTTTGCTAACTGTGAAGCACTCTACAGATGTGAGTTATTAGCATTCCACTACAACCTTCACTAAATGACATTTTAGGGAAGATGCCACTGGAAGGGTTGAGGGAGAGTGTTTGTTTAATAGGACCAGGGAACTTACATAGAGAAATTGAGACCCCAAGCACATTTGCTTCTTCTCTCTTTCCCCTTTCTCCCTTCTATCCTTCAGAGTTCCCGTCCCAATCTGTTCCCAGCAGCAGTGCCAATGAGACATATTCAGAACAGACTCCAGGCTGTGTGGCTAGTGAGGATGTAAATTGCCAGCATCAATCTGACACATCATTTTAATCTTTTCAAGCCCACTCTGCCATTGAAATCCCTTTAGTGGAAATTTCTCACTATCCTAAATGCTAAGCTTTTGTGCTGATGGGACCATGATCCCCTGCATATTATCATATTCCCTGTCCTACCACCCAACAAAAGTTTCCCTCCCAGAATGTGAGTGAACTGGCTACACAGCACATTAGGAGGAGTGCATGAGTACGGCTGCTGGTATAGACAGCCACACCCTGGGGTCTTGGGTTGTCTGGAGGCAGTACAGGGGCTTTCCCCCTGACCTGATGTTTAGAATGAACCCTGGATGATAATACACTGGCAAGCTGGGCCTCCTTGGTCTCCTCATTCCTTACCCTCCCTCTCTTATACTCTGCCCCTCAGTGCAGCTGCTACTCTGAGTGGGAGGCTCTGAGCTTAATTCTGTGAGAGGTACTAAGAACCCCAGTGGTTTCCCGTGGAGATGTGAGGCCAGAGGGAGCCAGGGGTATGCCTCCAAGGTGAAAAAGTGCAGTCTTAGTGTGTGGCTGTTAGAGCTTGCTCCTGCCTCAAGGGTCTCCGAACAGTTCTGTTTTTTGTGCCCCAACATCTGTGTAGCAGGGAAACTCTGTGCAAACAGGGCTGGAGGGGGCAGAGTGCAGCACCGGACAGTGTGTGCTCCTGAACAGAACTAGTCCCTTCCCTTTCAGCCTCCCGTCCCATTCTTCCCCTGCCTGCCAGTGGCTGAGCAATGTAGAACAATTCTCTTCCCCTCACAGAGAGACCATGTTTTGCTTCTGCCTCTGAGTTGAAGCCCCATTCTTTTGGGGGAACTCACAGCCTCAGTTTTAGGCTGATGGCTCCAGTGAGGGGTGGGCATGGGCTGTGTTGCAGGGGTTAGAAGGAAGGAAGGTCATCTCTTCCATTATTCCCAAACATCAGCTGGAATCCAGTGAGAGTGAGATAGAAACAGGTGCCAGCACAGTTGGAGTCTGAGGGTGGCAGTGGGGGCAGGAATGGGGTATAGGGCACCCTTGGAGGGATGAAAGGGACATACAGTGAAGGAGTTTGATGGCACAACTGGCTGGAAGCTTGGTAAAGGAGTAACAGAAAGAACTCTAAGGATACAAGAAGCAATGAGAATAAAAGCCCTGGTTCTGGGCAGGCTCCAGACTGTTATCAGCTGGACCTTCGGAATGACCCAAGGGAACTGTGCTAATTACCATTTTTTCTTCTTGTTGTTTTCTTTCTCTTCCCCAAATCTTTTTTCCATCTTCTGCCTTCCCTCCACCCTAAATCCCATCTTTTCCCTTTTTCTTCCTCTTCTTCCTCCTCCCTTCTGTTCTCACATGTCCCTTTTCCCTTCCTGCTCGCCCTCGTCCTCCCGCATTTCCCCACCCTTCTCTTCCATGCCCTCACTCTCCACCCTCACCGCACCGCAGCTCTCCGGCGGATGTGAGCTGACCGTGGTCCTCCAGGACTTCAGCGCAGGTCACAGCAGCGAGCTGAGCATCCAGGTGGGGCAGACAGTGGAGCTGCTAGAGCGACCCAGCGAGCGGCCCGGCTGGTGTCTGGTCCGCACCACAGAGCGGAGTCCCCCCCAGGAGGGCCTAGTCCCCAGCAGCACCCTGTGCATCTCCCACTCCCGCAGCAGCGTAGAGATGGACTGCTTCTTCCCCCTGGTGAAAGGTAGGGAGAAGCAGGGGGAGGACCATGCAGAACTCTATGGAACTGACCTGGCTTGTGAAACCTCTGACCATGAGCAATGTCTCTGGGACGTGGGGGTGAAAAGAAAATAGGGAGCTTGAAGAGAAAGGACTACCGGTAACTGTGGCTTTGGGGACATCATCTCACTTTTCAGAGTCTGTCTCATCTTAAAAATGAAGGTTGAGTCACTGGGTGCAGTGATGCATACCTGTAATCCCAGCAACTCAGGAGGCAGAGTGAGGAGGATAGCAAGTTTGGGCTAAAGACAGCCTGCATAACTTAGGGAGACCTTGTCTCAAGATAAAAGAGTAATAAATGGGATGGAAGGGCAGCTCAGTGGTAGAGTGTTTACATAGCATGTGTGAGGTCCTGGGTTCAACACACACACCAGCTCAAAAAGAAGAAGAAGAAGGAGGAGGAGGAAGAGGAGGAGGAGGAGATTGAAGTAGGCAACTTCTAAGATCTCTCCCAGCTTTCCCGTTGCATTACACTACTTCCAAAAAGTCCTCTTCTACCTGTGGCCAAGTGTAGCTTGGACTCCTTCCTTCCACACTTACCCACTGTGCCCTTCACAGCAATTGCTTGGTCTCTCACTCCCACCAAGGGCTTACCATGCACAATGCTTAACCAAACCCAGGAACCAGCCACAGTGGAAAGGGGCTTGACCCTCCCCTCTACCCTGCCCAGCTTTATTTCCTATGATGCATCTGTTATTTAGGCTGTGGCTTCTGTTTTATGTTTTTTCTCTGTTCCCTCCACATACTTGTTTATTCACTTTTCCTCACACCAGGGAAACTAAACTACTTAAGACAGTGATTTTTCAAGGGTGGTTTCTGGATTAACAGCTTCAACCTACCCTGGGAACTGGTTAGCAATGAAGACACTCAAGTCCTGCTCTGCACCTGCTGGGGTTTAAACCAGTATCCCTCCAGGAGACTCTGATACACACTCAAATCTAGGAATGTGGGCTTCCAAGGCCAGATTCAGCTGGACCCTGAACTCATGCATTTTTATTTGAGAAAGCTGAGTTCCAGAGAGTGATGTTCTGAGCTGGCTTTTGTAACTGGTCAGATCATCAGCATCAGGGATGCCTTCTGTGCAGACCTGTGCTAGACATTCACAGAAAAGGAAAAGAGTTGGGACCTGGCTCTGGCCAGGCAGGGAGGCAGGGACCAGGATCACTAGGAGATCCATGCAGACCTCCTGATAATTCCTATGAGCTTATTAAATATTTGGAAACGTTCAGGTTCTGGAATCCCACGTGGCCTCTATCCCAAGCCTGACTTCTGGATCTTTTCCACTAGATGGCAGTGGTGAGCTGTAGATTTTTTGCCATGTGACTCCTCTGTCCAGTCTCTCTGGGTGTTTTCCACCAGCAGAAAACTGCCAACTAAAACTGCCTCCCTGCTTCCCCACACATATGTGAGACCCCCTCCGTTAGTATTGCCATCACCTGCCTTGCCCCTTTCCTTTGAAGACTGCCAGGAAGTTGTGTGGGAACTTGTAATCACAGGTACAGACAGCTTCTCAGTCCTCTGAAGTAGCCCACTGGAGCAACTCCTAGTGCCCGGGAAGGGGAGAATTAGAGGACTCAGGAATATGGTTCTGCTTTGAGTTACCAGGAGAAAGTGGGATTCACAGAGAGGGGATTGTGATGGAGACAAAATGAGGTAAAAGATAAAAAACACAACAGTGCCTGGGTCTTGGTGCACATTGTCATTGTCTGCCATAGATTACCCAGCAAAGTACCCACAAACTCCCACAAGCCTGGTGAGAGACCTCCTCTGCACACATGAAACCAACGATGGAAAGCTGGGAAAGGAAACTTTTCATTTTCACTGGAAGGGACTTGGCTTCCATACTGTGAGACTTCCTGACCTAGACCTACCCTCTCTAGCCTGTGGCTGGGTGACGTACATCCCCTCCCTGCTGGCCTGCTACACATGCAGCTGGGTAGGAGAAAACCCAAGGAAGACGGTGAGAGCAGTGTCAGATCTGCTGTGACCCAGAGGCAGGAGGTAGAGGCTTTCAGGGTAAGAATGCACAGAGAGGGCTCCTCTCTACTATCAGATAACCCAGTGAGGAATTCAGTACAAGGAATTGCTGAGGACAGGAGTGGGAAAGAGAGAAAGAAAGAGGGAGGCATTCATAGAATTATCCAGCTAACTCTAACCAGCAAAGCTTCCTAAAGGTATCAACAGTGCTGATCACTGATTTCATTGACTCTACTTGCAAGTTGTTTTTTCTCTTCCCAAGCATAAGTTAGTCTGGGCCTGCACAGGGCAACCTATGACCTTTCTCTATTCTCTTACTTATGTGGGCTCAGAATGTCAAGGTACCCAACTCCCAGTAGTCAGAGCCTAGATTTCTCTTCTAAATGGAGCATCCTATACCCTTAACCAATTTGAAAGTAACAGAGACCCAGCTGTGGGTGTAGCTCAGTGGTTGAGCACTTGCCTAGCATGTACAAGGCCCTAAGTTCAATCCCCACCACAAACCAACAAACCAACCTAAAACCAAAGAAAGTAGCTAAGACCCAATCAGCTGTCCCTGTTTGCATTCCAACTGGCTACCTGCTGGCAACCTGTCCTTTTCTTCTCCTAGCTGTGACTTGTCTCCAGTGAACAATCTACCTTATAAGTTATACAGAATTCAGTGTTCCTCTAGAGGTTGTGGCCTCATCTGGGGTCACAGAGGTCAGACTTGATTTTTTTTCACTACTAGAGCGTTGAACCCAGGGCAATTCACCACTAAGCTGCACCCCCAGCCCCTTTTTTATTTTTTACTCTGAGTCAAAGTCTCTCTAAATTATGCAGGCTACCTCTGGCCTTGAACTCAAGATCCTCCTGCCTCAGCTTCCCGAGTCACTGGAATTACAGGCATGCACCACAGTGCCTGGCTTTGATTTCTTCTTTAATTTCTAGTAGGAGGCAGTTTTCTTTTGTGAAGAGCTCCAGTCAGTACACTATGGCCTGTGTGAAGCAGGGAACATCTGTGATATGCTAGGTGTCATGTGAGTGCTCAGGCCAGAAATGGGGAACAGGGCTCATACAATGTAAGCATCAGGGAGAGAACTTGAAGACCTATAAGAAGAACTGCCTGTACCATGTGAGATCTTTGCAAAATGACAATCCCTAGACCCCACTTAGCACAGCTGGATTCAAATTCCCCACAGTGGGGCCTGAGGGTCAGTTTTTTGTTTTTGTTTTTGTTTTTAATTTTCTATAGATGAATCTAAGGTACATCTTGGGTTCAGACCCACTGCACTACCTCAGTCGCCTCTCTTCCAAGGAGACTTGGGGCACAAGAAAGCAAAGTAACCTTCTCAGAGCCACAAGGAAGGGTCATTGCAAAGTGAGAGCAGACCAGGCCCTGTGCTCTGTGCACACTCTGCCTCCTGGCTTGCTCATGACTCTAAGGCTCCTCTGCTCTTCCCCGCCTAGGCTTGCTCTGTAGGTAGCTGTGAGTTGTTCTCTAGATATACCTGTAGCATGATTTATGATGGTGTTGATGAGAAGGAGTTGGGCTAAGTGACAAAGTTGGGGTGGGGCCCACCTTTCCTATTACTTTCCTGCAACCCTGACATCTCAGGACTTCTCCCTGGGGTTGGGCCCTCTGAGATCTAGTCTTTCCTTTTCATGATCCTTTCTCACTTTCTCAGCAGCAAATGGTGATAGAAGCATCTCCCCAAGGGACATAGATTTTGTAGCAGTTGTTTTCAACTCTGGATGAATCTTAGATCCACCTGAAGAGCTTTTAAAACACCAATATCCAACTGGGCATAGTGGTACATGCCTGTAAACCCAGCACTCAGAAGCCTGAGGCTGGAGGATCTTGAGTTTCAGGCCAGCCTGACCCTCTCTCCAAAACAAAAACAAATAAACAAAACAAAAACCCACTCACACCCTACCCCAGACCAATTAATTTAGGGCCTGAGCATCAGTATTTTTTAAGTTTCTTAATGATTCTGATGTCCTGTTAGTGTTGAGAACAACTGCTTTATGGGTTCTACACTCAGGATGTCAAGCTTAGGAAATACTTAAACATGCTTTGGAAGGAGTTAAAGGTTAATATCCAGATTATGTAAAGAGCTGCAACTCAACAGCAACCACAACAAAGAAAACTGGATTTAAAAATGGAAAATGACTCAAACAGACATTTCTCCCAAGAAGGTACACAGATAGCCAATAAACACATGTAAAGATGTTCAACATCACTAATTGTTGGTGGCATTAGGTGCCATTGCGTCGGTGTCCAACTAACAGTGACCCTACATACAATAGGCAAAACACTTTTGTCAGTGCTTCTCTGCTATTCATAGGGTTTTCAATGGCTGATTGTTTCTTAGGGGAGTGGGTTTCTGGGTCCTTCTCCCAAGCCTACAGCACCTGGTGCTCCCAGGTGACCTCCCATCCAAGTACTAACCAGGCCTGACCCTGCTTAGCTTCTGAGATCTGACGAGATCGGATGCCACAGTGGTACAGCTGCAGGCAACATCACTGATTAGGGAAATGCAAATCAAAACCTAAATAAGATACCACTGCACACCCATTAGGATGGCTGTTATTTAATACATACACAGAGAGACAATAACAAGTATTGGTGAGGATGTGGAGACATTGGAATCTTTATGCACTACTGGTAGGAATATAAAATGGTGCAGCTACTATGGAAAATAGGGTGGGTATTCTCAAAAAATTAGAAATAGAATTATCATATCATCCAGGAATCCCACTTCTGGGTATATAGCCAAATGAATTCAAAGCAGAGACACAAAGAGTCACCTGTACACTTCTGTTCATAGCAGCATTATTCACAATAGCTACAAGGAAGAAGCAACCCAAGGGTCCATGGACAGATGAATGGATAAACAAAAGAGTGGTAGGTACATATAATGGAATGTTATTCAGTCTTAAAAAGGAAAGAAAATCTGGCATAGGCTATATGCCAGTCACAAAAAGACAAATACTATATATTCCACTTTATGAGATACCTTGAATAATCAACTGTATAAAGGCAGAAAGTGGAATGGTGATTGCCACTGACCAGGGAGAGGTGGGGAATGGAAAGTTATTGTTCAGTTGGTACAGAGTCTCAGTTTTGCAAGCTGAAAAAAGTTCTAGAGGTAGACGGGGGTGATGGATACACAAAAAAGTAAATGTATTTAATGCCACAGAGTGATACCCTTAAAATGGTGAAGAGAGTTTTAAAAAGGTTAATCCTGTGTCCTTCTGTCCCAGCTTTAAAACCAGTCTAGGTTTTTCCCTACCTGGCTACATAGGACACCTGTGTCCCTTTTCTTTTCTTTTCTTTTCTTTTCCTGTGTGCTGTTTTTCCTGGCCGGTCTGAAGAGCAGGAAAGAAATGCCTCTTTGCTTAGTGAAACGAAGCCTGGGGTTCCCACAGTGAGCTCTGGAAGCAAATACCCTGGAGCAGAGGGGCAGTGGCCATGTGGCCCTGGGTATTCCAGGGCAGTCTTCTCTCACTGGTTTTCCTGATGATTTCTGCTATAATCCTCTAACTGGCCCCAGGGAAGCTTCCTCAGGGTATGGAAAGTGTGGAAAAAGCATGGGCTCTAGAGATAAATCCCCCACACGTATGTCAGTTTGCCACACTATGGGGGCTTGTGTGTTGCAATGAGGCTGAGAGCTCTGCCACTGTAACCTCGGACATGAGCAAGGTTACCCATGGTGGACAGGTTTTCAGCTGAGCTTCCAGACTAACACAGACTAGGGAGTAGGACCTGGCGAGCCACTCCCAAAACAACTAGCCATTGAAATACCTATGGATAGCAAAGAGACACTGTCAGATATAGTGATGGAAAATGAGGCCCCCAGGTTGGAAGGCACTCAAAAGACTACTGGGGAAGAGTTGCCTCCTCCAAGTAGAGTCTACCGTGATGATGGAAATGGAGTAAAGCCCCAGGGTGCTCAACTTGCTGATGTGGCATGACTCAAAATGAGGAGAAACAACTGTAAACATCCATTAATAATTGGAACATGGAATGTTCCAATTATTACGTAGTATGTATCTAGGCAAATTAGAAATTGTTAAAAGAGAAATGGAGCGCATAAACATTGACATTGTAGGCACGTAGTATGTATCTAGGCAAATTAGAAATTGTTAAAAGAGAAATGGAGCGCGCAAACATTGACATTGTAGGCATCAGTGAGCTAAAATGGACCTGCATAGGCCATTTTGAGTCAGACAATCATATGGTCTACTACGCTGGGAATGATAAACTAAAGAGAAATGGGGTTGCATTCATCATCAAAAACGACATTTCAAGATCTGTCATGAAATACAATGTTGTCAGTGATAGAATAATATCCATATGCCTACAAGGAAGGCCAGTTAATATGACTATTATTCAAATTTATGTACCCACCACTAAGGCCACAAATGAAGAAAGGGAAGACTTCTATCAGCTCCTACAATCTGAAATAGATCAAACATGCAACAAGACATACTGATAATCACGGGTGACTGGAACTCAAAAGTTGGAAACAAAGAAGAACGCTCAGTAGTTGGAAAATATGGTCTTGGTGACAGAAACGAAGCTGGAGATCCCATGACAGAATTTTGTCAGACCAATGACCTTTTCATTGCAAACACATTTTTTCAACATCATAAACGGAGACTATACCCATGGACTTCACCAGATGGAACATACAGGAATCAAATTGACTACATGTGTGGAAAGAGACGATGGAAAAGCTCTGTACAAAATCTCAAAACAAGACCAGGTGCTGACTGTGGATCAGACCATCAACTTCTCATATGCAAGTTCAAACTGAAGCTGAAGAAAATTAAAACAAGTATAGGAGAGCCACGGTATGACCTTGAGTATATCCTACCTGAGTTCAGAGACCACCTCAAAAATAGGTTTAATGCATTAGACACAAATGATAGGAGACCAGAAGAGTTGTGGCATGACATAAAAGATATCATTCAAGAAGGAAGCAAAAAGTTCTTAAAAGGACAGGAAAAGAGGAAAAGACCAAATTACATGTCAAAAGAGACACTGGACCTTGCCTTCGAACATCGAGCAGCTAAAGCAAAAGGAAGACATGAGGAAGTTAAGGAGCTAAACAGAAGATTTCAGAAGGCAGCTTGAGAAGACAAAAACAAATATTATAATGACATGCGCAAGGAGCTGGAGGCAGAAAACCAAAAGGGAAGAACACGCTCTGTGTTTCTCAAGCTTAAGGAAGTGAAGAAAAAATTCAAGCCTCGAGTGGCAGTAGTGAAAGATTCTACAGGGAAAATATTAAATGATGCAGGAA
>VMDO01000377.1:218621-283621 GCA_007922755.1 Pedetes capensis | reverse complement strand
TTCAAAATCTAATTTATTTGTTGGAACCACATGAAATGTCCACTTTTGCAGTCAAAAATGGTTGAAGATCAGTAATTTCAAATGCTTCAACCTAATAGTTTTAATCATCCTGTCTTTTCCTTAAAAGGGTACTCATAAATCTTTGAGGAAACAGAGGAGGGTCTGGTTCTCAAGGAGTCAGATGGGCCCAAAAGAGAACAGGATGTGGGGTGAGAAGCCACATATTTTGAGTGGAGAGTCACTTAATTTTCTTGGGCTGTTTCCACATCTTTGCAAAGACAAGCTGGTAAAAATGCCTATCTAACAGAGTTACCAGGAGGCTCAAGGATGGCAATGTTAAGTAAAAGTACCTTTTAAACTGTAAAATTGGTTTTATTGGAATTAGCACAGGCTAATTCTTTAGGATAAAGCAAAAATGATCTGAGGTTTTACCAGGGTATGTAGTAAGCCATAAGAAGAGATGATAAGAGGTATTGGAGTAGCTAAGAATCCTGCAATAGAAGACCTGAGTCTGGATCCTAGCTCTACCACTGCCTAGCTAGAGAACTCAGGCAAGATACTTAAAATCTATGTTGTTGTTAGGTGCCTTCAAGTTGGGTCTGACTCGTAGCAATCCTACATACAACAGAACAAAACACTCCCCAATTCTGTGCCAGGCACACGATCTTTTTTATGTTTAAGCCTCTTGTTGCAGCCACTGTATTAATGCATCTAGTTCAAAGTCTTCCTTTTTTTCATTGACTTAACATGGTGTTCTTCATTGACTAAACATGGTGTTCTTCTCCAAGGATTAGTCCCTCCTGACAACATGTTCAAAATATGTATGATGCAGTCTAGCCATCTTTGCTTCCAAGGAGGGCTGGGGTTGCACTTCTAGTACAGATCTGTGGTTCTTTTTTCAGTCCATGGTATATTCAGTATTCATCTCCAGAACCATAATTCAAAAGCATCAGTTCTTCTCCTGTCTCCTTTATTCAATGTCCAGCCTCCACAACCCTATGATGCAACTGAAAATACCATGGCATGAGTCAGTTGCACCTTCATCTTCAACATGACATCTTTACTTTTCAACACTTTAAAGAAGTCTTTTGCAGCAACTTTTCCTAGTGCAATTCGTCTTTTGATTTCTTGACTGCTGCTTCTATGGGTGTTGATTGTAGTACCAAATAAAGCACAATCTTGGAACAACCTCAATCTTTTCTCCATTTATCTAGAAGTTGTGTACTAACTCGGTTAGAAGGACTTGTTTTGTTGAGATTGAGGTGCAGTCCATCTGAAGGCTATAGTCTTTGATCTTTATCAGTAAATATTTCAAATCCCTTCAACCCAGCAAGCAGAGTTTTAATGATTTTTAATGAGTCTTCCTCCAATCATGATGCTTTATTCTTCTTCATAAAGTCCAGCTTCTTGGATTACTTGTTCAGTATAGAGACTGAAGAAGTACAGTGAAAGGATGCAGCCCTGACACACACCTTTCTCAACTTTAAACCAGTCAGTGTTTCCTTGTTCTCTTCAAACGACTGCCTCCTAGTCCATGTACAGATACCTTGTGAAGTATAATTAAGTACTCTGGTATTCCCATTTTTCACAATGTTATCCATAATTTTTTATGATCCACACAATCAAATGCACTTGCATAATCAATAAAACATAGAGAGACATCTTTCTGGTATTCTCTGCTTTCAGCAATGATGTCCCTGGTTCCATGATCTCTTCTGAATCTGGCCTGATTTTCCAGTAGTTCTGTCTATATACTGCTGCAGTCACTTTTGAATGATCTTTATCAAAATTTTGCTTGCATGTGATATTAATGATATCATCGGACAATTTTCACATTCAGTTGGATCCCCTTTCTTGGGAATAGGCACAAATATGGATCTCTTTCAGTCAGTTGTCCAGGTAGCTGTTTTCCAAATCTCTTGGCATAAACAAGTTAGCACCTCCAGTGCTGTATCTGATTGCTGAAACATCTGAGTTGGTGTTCCATCAATTCCCAGAGCCTTGTGTTTCACCAATTCCTTCAAGGCAGCTCCCACTTCTTCCTTCAGTACCATTGGTTCTTGATGATATGCAACCTCTTGAAATGGTTGGTCATCCATCAATTCTTTTCAGGTAATAGTGCTTACATCCCATGAAGTAGAGTTCCCAGCCCGGATGTGCAGACAATTAATGTTAATTTCCCTGCCTGCATTTGGTTCCAGTTGATACCTCAGGCCTCGATAAGCAGCCCTTGCAGGCAGCAACTTGTGGAGCTCTCAGCAGCGGGATTCTGATGCTGCCCAGCAGGATAGAGTGGTCAAGACTCCTCTTACTGCCAGCCTCTTTGTTGCCTGCATCTTGAGAGGAGCTCCCCATTGAGCTCTGTGTAGGATTCAGACTACAGACTTACCCCAGCCCTGGAAACATGTGTGAGAAGTGTTTACATTGACAACTACGGCCATTTTTAGTATCAGCCCTCTCCTCTAGGCAGTCATTGAGCAGCTTGCCATATCACCTTGCCATTGTGGTTGGCCTGGGCTGTGTAGTTTTCACACCCTGGCCCACCAGCCACAGCATGAACCTCTGATTCTGATATTTTGTCCACTCACTTTACTCTCCACATGGACCACAGGATGCATGGGTGCTGTGTTAATCAGCTTGGCTGTCCCAGTGACAAAATACATAGCCAAAACAAACTTATAGGAGGAATCATTTGTTGAGGCTCACAGTTTAAAGGATTTCAGTCCACAGAAGCAGGACAGGCATGGTGGCAGGACAGACAGCAGGACCTGTGACAAAGGACCTCATGCCATAGCATGAGGAAGCAAAGAGAGAGTTTATTGGAACTGGAGGTCCAGGTAAAACCTCTTAAGACCCACCTCGCCCCAGTGACTCACCTCCACAAAGCTAGATGTACCTCCTAACATGCCACACCCTCCCAGGACAGCACCACCACCTGGGAATTTCAACAGATGACCTTTGGAGGACAGTTTAGGTTCACAATATAACAGATGCTTACCTGTGTAGAAAAGTAGACAAAGAGATAATTAAATTGCTGGCCACCAGCTTCAAGGAGGCCACCTAGGCCGAAGACCCTCCTCAGCTCAAAATGTTCTGGTGTCTCCTATTTCACTTTGAACACAAAATCCTTTCTGTGGCTATAGAGAGGCTCAAAAAACCTGTCCCAGAGCCTTTTCTGACTTTACCTTCTATGTATTACACTCTGGATGCTGCTCTAACAGATTACTGTGAACTTAGTCACTTAAAACAACACAAATTTCTTACCTTCCAGTTCTGTAGGTTAGAAGTCCAGATAGGCTGGACTCAATGGACTACACTCAAAGCATTAGAAAGGCTGTGTTCTTTTACAGAGGCTTAGGGAAGAAGCCATTTCTTGCCTTTTCCAGCTGCTGGAGGCCACTTGCATTCCTAGGTTTGTGTTCTCTTCCCCCATCTTGAAAGCTGGAATGTTGCATGTCTTGATGTTTCTTCCATAGTCACATCTCCCTCAGACCACAGTCGGGAAGGTTCTCTGCCTTTAAGGATGTCTGAAACTGCATTGTGCTCACCTAGATAATCCAGGATAACCTTTCCATCTCGAGGTCATTAATTGAGTCATATCTGCAAAATCTTTTTTCCATATAAAGTGGCATACTTACAGATACTGCGTTTTAGGGCATGGATACCTTTGAGACACTATTTTCCTCCTGCCTTGTCCTACCACTCTTCTGGCCAGACTGCCTGACTGAGCTATCCACCAACCAAGCCAGACATGCTCAACCACAGAGTCCAATCTTTTGTTCCTTCTTTCTGGAACAACCCAGATTCTCCAGATCTTCCTAAACCTAGATGGCTTGTGCCATATTTCCTTCATGTATCTTTCATGTCACCTGATTACAGGGACTTCCCTCCTCCCATCCTCTCCATCTCTGTGCCTCTTTCCTTGGCTTATTTTCTCCTTCCATGCCTTTATTGCTACCTCACATACCAGGGGTGCCAAAAATACATATACCCATTTTAAGAGGTACTATCTATGTATTATTTTTCAAAATTGAATTACAGTTGCAATATGTAGTATGAAGTTTGCTCAAAAGATGGAGTTAATCAAATGAATGCTAGCAGTACCATGTGACA
Source organism: Pedetes capensis (assembly GCA_007922755.1). Lineage (NCBI taxonomy): Eukaryota > Metazoa > Chordata > Mammalia > Rodentia > Pedetidae > Pedetes > Pedetes capensis. Next base: position 279,508 of record VMDO01000377.1, on the reverse strand, counting down.
GACAGGACAGCCAAAGAAAATGGCAGAAGTACAGTTGTTCAAGGAGTGCAAGACCATTCTGAAGTGCTATTTGAAATTTCAGAATGTTGTAGAAGTACAGCAATGGAGGCATCAGTATGAAACAGAACCACCAACACATCTAACAATTGTACACGTTCATGATAATTTTGAGACACATGGTACTGTTGTGATGTGTACAAGGGAAGATGTGGGAGGCCAGCACAGCAACAAGTCCTGCTTCCTCTGCTATGATAACCACTTTGAGTACCTCTTGTAATTGACAAGTCAAACATGACTGGTATTCAACTTTTGTTTCAATATATATTGAATATTACAATTTTAATACAGTTTTGGCACCCTTTGTATTTATTAATGTTTATCATCTTTTCCTCCTAATCCCTTCCCTCTAAATTCCTACCACAAGTACAGAGATTTTGTCCATTTTGATCATTGCTGTATACCCACCATTAAGGACAGTGGCTGGCATATAAGAAGTTCTCAGTAGATATTTATGGGAAGGAAGAAACAACCATGCATTGAGGACCCCTGCAGAGTTCCTGTATGAAGGACCAGGCTCAGCTTCTTCACCATCCCCTAAGGCCTGTAAAGAAAACTGGCCTAAGCCTTAGAAGGAGATCCTGAGGAGAGGAACAGGGAGACATGTTCTGATGGTAGAAGTTCTACTTGAGGAAGTCTCTGAAATCCTGCTTCCTGGGAAGTCTCATCTTGGGACACCTGGACTAAGCACCTCTCATTTATTTAGAATGATTGAAAACTCAGAAATATGAAGATAAGCAATATCTTCTATATCCCTACTATTATTAGAAATCTTCAGTAAACTGACTGGTGTTACATCAAGGAAACTGAGCTTTCATTTAATGCATCAGAACCTCCTCATTGAGCCCCATGAAGCCACATGCTGCTGCAGCCTCTTCTTCTGCCTATGGGAAGGGAGGTGGCATTGATAGTCATAACTAAATGCCCATCCCTTGGATTGGACACTTAGCAATCAAAAGCATAGCTAAATTGAACCTGAGCCAAAATGATAGACTGCTACTTCTTCCTGCTCTTCTTTAGAACAATTCAACCTACTTAGAAGTAAGCACTTTAGAAGTGGATAGAACCTGGAGTGGATTGTTTTTATCAACTGTCTGCAGCTATCAATCACTTTGATAAATAGCTCTCTCCTCTTGAGATCAGGTTAGCTCAGGGGCTGCTCAGCATAGATCTTCAGGAACCTGTCCTTGCTGTCAACCACTCTGCCTCTCTGTCCCCACAAAAGAATATGAACATTGGCCAGTCTGGGGAGACACCAGGTCCTCTGTATGATGTCAGACTCTTCACGAATATTGCCTGGACCACCCTCTACCTTGGGCCTGGTCCAGATCAGAGGGGCAACAGTTGTCTTTCCTTCCTGAAAAACAGAGAATGTTGGACAAGATGAGCTGGGGTTTAACACCCAGAAAAAGGTGTTAGTTGGGCAGGTATAGAGGAACACATTTACAAGCAGTGGTTGAAGACATGTGGGATGAGCTTAGTGGTATTTTAGTCATTAGAATCCAGGAAACATCACCAGATAGGAAGCTGATACCAGGCCAGCAATGGTAGGGTGGTTTGATTGTACTAAACAGAGATGATTAGAAGAGATTACCATGAATAAGGCTGGCAGTCATGCTTTATCTATAGACATTACTATTAAAATAACACATATCACCTGGGAACAGTTACCCAAGCGGACATTACACAATATTGGAAAGACATATTTGGAGCACTGTACATATTCTGTCTTCTCAAATCTCAAGTGCTTCTGGTCAATGATGACTATTATATTTTTGCATACAAAGAACAAATCTCTACCTTTTGTCCAAGACTGATATGTCTCCATTTTCTTTTGTCTGTCAGAGAAAATTAAACCAATTGCTTCCTCTAGGATTCACCCTGTTCTTCTTATCTTTGCTCAGGGAGCATGTTTGATCCAATTTATATTTCCCATATAAATTCCAATATACAGATAAACTTAGTGATTACAGATAGTATGTGTTCAAACACCGCCCTGTTGTTGAATAAATGATCAATACTTGATAAGAATTGTATGATTTTAAGCCACAGGCACAAGTGGAAGCCAGGACTGGATTGTTGTTGTTGTTGTGAGGTCGTGTCTGACTCATCGCAACCCTCATAAGGTTTTCAATGGCAGATTGTTTCAGGATTCCCTTGGTAGTGGGTTGCCATGTCCTTCTCCCATTTTTGCAGTGCTGGGAATCGAACTCAGGACCTCAGAGACTGCAGAGCGGCGCTTTACCAACTGAGCTAAATCCCAGCCCAGGACTGGATTACTTAGCAAAAATTATGAACTATCCTTGTATCAGCAGTCAGATAGATCATAGGTCAGAAATCTACAGAGGGAAGATAAGAATTAAGGAACTGGGAAAAATAGGGGAGCATAACCCAATTATGCATATGAGTTTTACTACTTATTAATCAAAAGTTTCCATAAACCTCATAAGGCTGATAAAATTGTAACAAAAGGTGATGTAATAGTTACAAAATGGAAAAAGTCAATGCTGATTACTCTGTATCCTGTGAGCATTTACCAATAAAGGGGGGAAAAAGAAAAAAAAAGTGTTAAGGAACACACACTTAGCAACCAAACAGTATTGCAAGAGCAAATGCTGAGCATGGTAGCATACACCCATAGTCCTAGCCACTTGGAAGGCTGAGGCAAGAGGATCACTTGAGTCTAGGAGTTTGAAGCCAGCCTGAGCACCACAATGAGACTATCTCTGCAAAAAACAAAAACAAAAAGCCAGGAGCAGAAGGATGGATCAAGGGACCAGTCATCAAAGTTAGTGAAAGCAAAGACATTTGTGCCCAGGTGCTTCCTAAACTCTACCTGCTGAGCCAAGACTCCTCCTAGAGAGCTGGGACCTTGAGCCCAAGGTCCATAGTGTTCAGCCCTGACTTCACTTTGCAGTTCTATGCAGAGCTTTATAAAACTATAGCTATGACTCTGAAACAGAACCTGTGATGGTGCTAGAGGTGAGAATCCCTCTTCCAAGGTGGGACTTGGTTACCTGGGTACTCAGACTTTGGATTTTTATTCCTCTCACAAACAGCCTTTTTGTTTTTCTCCCCCTAGTGAATGGGCCTTCTTTATGAGTATTGCATGCTTTCTGCAGGCCCTTTTCTCTAAACCTGGGCACAAAAGAGACAGAGAGACACCCTGTGAGTGAATCACACAGTAATTCATGGGAAGACCCAGTTAATGTGGTCCAGGTCACCTTCAGGGGCTTGTAGAAAGTAAGCCTGGCCTTGAACCATTGATAAAGACTTAAGAAAAGCATAGCAATGTAAGTATAGGAATGATAGAGCCACAGGATCATGTTTGGGGGGAGATGGTGAATGGAACTCTTCTACCATAAGTAAGGTGTGTGGAGTTTCTATGCAAGCATTCATTCACCAGAATCTATTAAACATCACCCATGTAACAAGTATTTCCATGGATATCTTTATGCAGTACTTGGAGGTTGAACCCAGGGCTTCACACATTCTTTGCAAGTTGCTCAACCACTGGGCTGTACCTCCAGCACCTTTTTTATTTTTTATCGTGTGTGTGTGTGTGTGTGTGTGTGTGTGTATGTGTGTGTGTGTGTGTGTGTGTGTGTGTGTGTTACTGGGGGTTGAACCCAGGGCCTGGAACCTGCATGCTTTGCAAGTGCTGGACCACTGAGCTGTACCCCAACCCATTTTTACTTCTTTTGAGACGGGGTCTTGCTAAATTATGCAGACCACCTCTGGTGTCGAACTTGTGATCCTCCTGCCTCTGCCTCTTGAGCCGCTGGGATTACAGACGTGCATCACCGCGCCTGGCTTTATTTTTTATCTTGAGACAGGGTCTCACTAAATTCTGCAGGCTGCCTCTGGCTTCGAACCTGCAATCTTCTTGCCTTCACCTTCCCAGTCACCGGGATTACCGGCATGAGCCACCACGCCCAGCCCACGAATGTCTTTTTAAATTCTATTAGCAATCTTGTAACAGAGGATTTTTTTTAAATGAGAAAAACTAAAGATCAAAAAAAGTGAAGTGACTCGCCTATGGTCAAACAGCTTGTGGGTGGTCAAACTGAACTTTGAACTTTGGTTTTCTGATGCCAAACCCAGAATGCTTTTTCACAACATCATTCTAGTCCGGAAGCTGATAAAGAAATGAAGCGCTGTTATCAGCATTAAAAGGAAGGAAAGAAAAGGGTTGGGTGAGATATTTTTAATAGGAGGTGAGAGGAAGGAAAGAGGCAAACCCGTTACGGAGAAAGGCATCACTGAGTTTTGAACCTTTTAAATCTCCTCCTCTCTTACCTTTTCGGCCCCTTCTAGTTGGTTGTACATTTTAAATCAAAGCTGATTAGGGCGGCCACTGAGGGGAGAGCACTGCACACAAGAACTATTTATTTTGTGTCAGGGGCTCTTTGCTACCGTGTTCCCGACGCTGGCGGTGTGCGGACATCCACAACGCGTGGTTGCGTAAGGCCCTGTGCAGCTGCTGGCCTGATCCCCAGCAAACAGCTGGACCTAGGAACTCCGCCCCCCTTAGGCCCTCCCCCCACCACCCCCGCCGGGCGCCTCCCCTCCTCCCCAAGGTGGCCCGGGCTCCCAGTAAGTCCGAGCCCGCCGCCGCATCGCAGGGAGAGTACAGCCGGGCGGGCGAGCTGGAGCTGGCTCCCTGGGCGGCGCTGAAGTTTCCTCGCGCTTCGCTCTCACCCCCAGCTGGCGCCCGTGCCATGCGGGAGCGCTGGGGCCGCGCTGCAACATGAAGGGCGGCGATCGGGCTTACACCCGAGGCCCATCTTTGGGGTGGCTCTTTGCTAAGTGCTGTTGTTGCTTCCCCTACAGAGGTGAGTGGCTGTCGGCGTTGGTGCCTAGTTTTAATCAGGGTGATGGGGCTGAGAACAAACAAGAGAGAGAGGGAGCTGCTGGGGTAGAGGAGGTAGGGTGGAGGACGCAGAGCCGCGGAAAGGGAGAGCGTGCGAGGAACCGCGTTCATTTCAGTCTCCCAGGCAGCAGAACTTACGCGCTGTGGGTGAGATTTATACTTGGACGTGGAGCTGTAGTTCGGGGACGCAGTTACTTCCCAGCAACTTTGGCTGTCAGGGTGCCAGCCTGCTGGGGGTGTAGATGTGGAGGATGGAAAGAGGAACTCAGAACCGCCACTGGCCCCGTAGTGGCCAAGACCCACTTCACTACTCATTTACATATGGACTTCAGCTTTAGGATTACTATGTGACTCCTGGCTATAGGAATGTGTTTGATACTTGTCCCTATACCAGGAACCATTTTTGCCAAGTGACAATTTTCTTATGAGACTGGAGCTCACTTTTCTCTTCCTGGGCGTTCACAGGCCAGCATGGATTTGCAGCTTTGGGGCAGAGCTTAGCTCATTAATTAACTGAGAACTCCCTTTGTGCCCAATTAGGACTGTATTTAATTATTCTGCAAATTTTAATGCCGTTGAGGAGACTTGCAGGAAGCAAACAATTTCCCTAAACCAGCCTGCAAAACAGGAGGGTGAGAAAGATCTCAGAGGGAGGGCTATGGATTGTGTAGCTTCTGAAAAAGAAAGTGAGACCTTAACACTGTTCCTGTCACTTTACCACTTTAGCTGGGAGAACAGGGAAGAAAGAATGTATTCATGTGGTTAGAAGTAAGAATGTAGCTTCTTACTTGACATTTGCCTTTCTAAAAAGTGTCACTTGTTGAGCTTTCCCCCATAGCCACGTTCATAGTGCCACAGTCACCATCTCATTGTCTATGCAAATCCTGATGGAACTTTCTGGCTTAGTTACTGGTGAATAAACTTCATCCAAGTGACCTTTCACCATTCTCTATTCCACACACACAACATAACACTGACAAATTACCCATCCTGAGAAGATTTATGGTCACAAAAACTAATTAAATCTCAAGGATCTTTGCCCATGTCATTAAGGTTCATAATCCCGGCATTAGATTCTCTCAATCTTTGCATCAGTTAGAACAGCCTGGAACTGTGTGGTATCTAGCTGTAAATGTCCAAATTCAGATGAAGGAGTCTGAAGGGGCAGGGACCCACGAAGCCTAGTTCAGAAACAGTGGAAACCAAGGCTGGGAACTGAAGGAAGGGGGTGTTAAAGAGGAGAGGCTCTTTAAACTGCCAGAAGGAATCTGAGTGGGTGGGTTTGCTCTGAAGGCTGTGCTGCCATAGGCTGAATAGTTTTCTGTCACCATGGAATGTGGGGCTTGGGCAGCCCTTATCCAAAGCCCCTATAGCTGTCCTTCCTGAGTCCACATGTAGCAGTAGTCTCCCCCACCCCCTATCCCCACCTCATGGTCTTAAAGTCCCTGTCTTTGTGAACTTCCCTGACCATCTAGCCAGCTGTAGGGCCACAGAGGAATGATGGGGTGCTGTCACCCTCCTGGGGACTGCAGATTCCATGGCCAGGAGAGGTGCATGCAAGGGGGTATTGCAGGAACCAGTGCTGCTGGAGACCATGATCTTCAGTGGAGGGAGGCAAAAATCCAAGCAATGACAGCTACTTAAAAGGGAGAAAAAGGATAACAAGGAGGCTGCTTCCTGCCTCTTCCAGCTTTGCTCCTTACCCTTTCCTAGATCTGAAATGTGTAGAGGTGGGAAACCAGGCCTCAAGCCTGAGGCAGGCGGTGGGGGCTGTCAGGGTGATAGCATCTGAAATGTTGGGCACTCCTGTCTCCTCCAGCAGGAAAGAGAGATGGGAGTCTCCACTCAGCCTGAGGGTATCAATTCAGAAGCTGACTGAGAAGATAAGGTGTGTATTGAGGTTCAGTGTGTCACCCAGGCCCTGGAACTCTATGGGAAGAGGCTTGTCCAACTACCATGCCAAAAGGGCTCTGGGAGAGTCTGAAGGGTCAGAGTGGAGGGTGTTCACAGCAAAAAACCATCTGCCTCCCTTCTCAGAGAAACCAGTTTCTCTTGTCTTTCAGACATACTGGAAGGCAGCCTCCCTACTCCCTGATTTAAATAAAAGCAGCTGGTAACTTTGTCTCTTTCCCTGCCCCTGAGAACTTAGCTCTCTCCTAGTGCCTGAAAGTCTTGGGTCAGAGCTCTCTACTGTGGTTCCCAAGTCAAGGGAGTCTGACTAACTGACTTCCAGCCTTTCTGGATGAAAAAGACACCTCTTTCTAAAGTCTGAGGAAAAGCACAAAAAGTAAAAGGAACCTCAAGAGGAAATGGAATGTGCTGGTTATTTTTGATTGGTCGCTAGGGGAGCCATATTGGAATTTCTCTGGTGAATTCTAAGTGGTTGTAATTGTTATCTTTAGGATAAGAGTCAAGGATTCAGTGATAGGACCTGTGAGGCCATTAAATATCACAATTGAGAAAAAGATGTATGAATATGAATATGTCTTTGATTTGGAAAAGTGAGAAAGGTGACTATTGTTCATGTTTTTCCCTTGTTTTTTTTTTTTGGGGGGGGGGTTCTGTTGAGTATAATAAAGGTGTTCAAGGAAGTATGATCTTTATTCCCTACCTTGAAATTGGTGTTGAGGGAGGGGAAAACTGAAAAACAAAGATAGAAGGGAAATAGAGATGAGATGAGAAAGAAGAAAGATGACAAATACATTTACAACTATCTTTCAGAAAGTGAAAAAACAACCAAAAGTGAGATAATGGCATATGTGTGTCTGAAGGGTGATAAATTGTTGTGGTCACACACTCTGGGGAGCTAGAGACTGCTGTGGATACTGGTATACTAGGGAGACTGTCCTGTAAGCCTGCAGAAGTGGGTCAGTTCTGGCAGTTCTGGAGATTTCTTTAGGTATTTTAAGTTTAAAAACAACAACAACAACAATAGCAGCAACCCTCTTTCAGAGTAACAAAAGTATTTCAAATTATTTGGAAGTTGCTAAATTATGTTTCCTGCTGGAATTTATGATTTCTTAGATCATGGAGCCTACAGGTTTTTTTTTAGATCTTTGTAGCTTGAAGCCGGTTTTAGAGCCTTTAATTTTCTAGTCAACTTGTAATTAACTTTAGATATGTGGAAAAGAGTCCCTTCTGGAAAGTCTTTCCTGACCACCATTGTCCTCTGCTTCTTCCCCATGTACATGGGATTTACTTATACTTGTTTATTGCTGTGTCCATGTCCTTGTATCCCAAGCCATGTGCCATCCTGTCTTCCCATTAACTCTGAGATAGTTCAGCAATTCCAGCATCTCAGAGGTGAGTAGGGGAAGGGGCTGGTGACTTCACCAAGCTAAATCAGTTTACTAGAAGGTGCTGGGATCACATGCCCAGGGTCCTTTCAAAACAGCAGTGATTGGTTTCCTGCTTGGCAGGGTTACACGGGTTCTCAGGGCATCTAAAGTCATCCTCATCTATAATTGTCCTCTTCTTTTTTCTACCTTTTCCCAGAATCCCTAACCAGAAGCCATATTACTTGATGTGAATATCCCATCCTTGTCCCTTAAATTAATGCAGCTCATTTTATAAATCTAATTTAATACGTGAAACCATGCCACCAAGTTCCTTCATAAAGATGTTGGTAACCTTGAAGAGGTACCCTTGTGACACTCACTGTTGCTTGCTTTAACTCATTATCTAAGGAACAATATCGTTGGGACCTTGATGCATATCTTTTTATTTCCTCATCTTCTGGGAAATAACACAGTGAAAACTCAGTTGACCATTTGGCATATATTTGCTTTTCCAATGTATCTCTTGGTAGGTGGTCTTTTTTTGTTTGTTTGTTTTTCTCCTAGGGATATGCCCTAATCTGGGGAGAAGTATCACATACACATATGGTCCCAAACCTGAATTCCAGGCTTCCCTTCCCCATCTGACTCTCTCAATTAGTGAGGAATTACAGGGGTATGAGTTACTACATGGATAACAGTACTGACTGCTAGTACTAGTAGCCTAGTAGAAATGGGAGTATATTATTTTGGTGGGTAAGATAGAGGCTAGAAACTGATGCCAAATAATCCTCCTCTGGTACAGCTGTGTGTCAATCACTAATAGTCCTGTGAGTGTGTCACCACAACAGTTCCATGGACCATGAGTCCTACTTTGGGATAAAAAGATTTAAAAATGCAATGTCTATCGGTTTTTTAATTCAAAATAATTTAAAAATAAAGAAGCAAGTAAACATTGGGGGGATATCTTTGAACCCATACAGTGGTGCCATGTATATTCTTGACTCTAGTACTGTTCCACTGTAGGGGTGTTCCATCCATGATATTCCTTGTGAGAATCTCAATGTTGTTCTCTTCTCCCCTGGAAATATACTCCAGCTTTTGAAGATACTTCTTATCTTAACAAGATCCTGTCTCAAAATGAAAAGTACAAATGGGGCTGGGGTACAGCTCATTGGTAAAGCATTTGCCTATCATGCGTGAGGCCCCGGGTTCAACCTCCTGGTACTGCAGTGCCTGCCTGGCCATTGGAATTGGACTTGCTTAGGCTGCTTTACAGGACTCCTCTGTCCCAAGACCACAGAGGACTAACAGTGTACCAGAGCAGTTGTGCATTATTCTTAGTAAATATCTATGTTTTTCTCTCTGGCTTAATTTAATTCAGAAGATCTCCCTATATCCTTTACTTTCTTGTCCCTTTTTTAAGAGGTGGAGTCTCACTATGTTGCCTAGTCTGGTCTCAAACCCCTGGGCTCAAACTATCCTCCTGCCTCAGCCTCTCAGGTAGCTGGGACCACAGACATGTACTACCTCCCTGGCTAGTCTTTCTTCTTGATGTGTACCCTTTCAGGTGAAAATGAATCAATGAAATGCATTCTTATCATTCCATCTTTGTCCCTGGTTTCTATACACTACACAATGTTTTGATTCATTTGACAAATGTTTATGTACTGACTGCATGCCAGCCCTGCAGTAGGTACCTGGGAGAAGATGGAAATCATAATGGTGCTTACTTTATTGAGCTGCTGTGAGGATTAGTTAAGATAATGTCTATAAGGGCTTAGCATAACACCAGGCATGTAAAATGCTTTTTTAAAATGCTGCTACTGCTACTAATGATTAACAGTAATGCTAGACATGGACCTCATCCCCAGGATGAGGTCCTCTGGATGGTGATGTTGTAAATCTAAGTTCCTAAGTAATTTAATAGTCTTGGCTTGATGGTTGTCAACTATGCCTCAGTGTTGCAGAGTTGTCACTGTAGGGGGAGAAAGCCTGCCATCTCTCTTTTTTTTTTTTTTTTAATTAAGCCAATAAAAAACATAACACTGCTAGTATCATAATCATTGCATTCCATAAAAGAAGATTCAACAGAAGACTGGCAAGAAGCCTAAGTGTCCCCAAGTTATCCTTTTCTTGAAGGGGAACATAAGGTACAAGAATTAGAGATTAGACACATCAGTTGTTTGTTTTTGGTGCTGGGGGATAGAAGCCAGGGCCTCTGTGCAAACTAGGCAAGTGCTACACCACTCAGCTACACTCCCAGCAAACTACATCATTTTTGAAGTTTAGATCCTGAGAACTTACATTATATAAGAGGAAAAAGCCAATCATTTTTTCTTGCCTGCCCTTTGACTTCAGCTCCCAAATCTACTTAGAAACTTTTTCTGTTTCTGTTAACAACCAGCATTTATCACATATCCCTTATATGTGAAGCTTTGCTGGTTCTTCTTCAGGCTGTTTTTGCCTAAAAACCAGAGCCCACCACCCACTGTTTCTGAATTATTCCAGACTCCAAAGTTCTGGATGTTTTGCTGAGGTTTGGTCAGGGTCTTCTGTATCCCTCATAGACAAGTAACAGGGGTGGCTTGGCTCCCTGCCTGGCCTATTCAGGGACTAATGAGTCATATCTTTCCATTTTTTGAGGTTGGGCCAACCTTCTGTGTTCTACTTCCTAGAAGAAGGGGAGCCCTGGTTATACCTGTAAGGCAGCTAGGAGGCTACCCTGTGGCTTTTGCCAGGTAAAGAGCAAAGATCAGAATTTCTGAACAAGTTCTTCCACATTCTTCATGCCCTCAGGTAACCACAGTGAGGAAACTGTCAAGTTGAAAGGAAAGGAACCCCCTTCCGCTGCTGGATTGAAACAGTCCCTTGGGAAGCATTGCTGTTTCCAGCTAGCTGTTCTTCCCTGGAACTGGGTGGTTATTGCCATGTGTTTCTTCTTTCATAGCATCTGGTATATAACAGGATCTCAGGACATTCTAAGTTTCTCCCCTGCCTCCATTAGAATCTTCATGTTGCTCCTATGGATAAAGGAATGTTATCTTTCCACATCCAAAGGGGAGGCAAGCCTTGCTGTTAAAAATAGTGGCAAACACTCGAATCTGCCACAGACTTTGCATCCCATTCTCACACCTGTGCTGTAGTCTTCTCTTCCCACTGACAAAATGCCTTGGAGCAGAAGTTCTCAGAGTGTGGTCACCAGGACCGTGGTAGACATTCACATTCTTGCACCCTGGGCCCAGAAACTTGGGTGGTACCTAGCAGCTGGTGATTTAACAAGCTCTCCAGGTAGTCATGTCTGCAGCCATAGCACCCTGGCATCCCATCCCGCTTGATCTCAGAAGCTAAGCAGGGTTGGCCTGGTTATTCCTGGAAGACCACCTGGTAATACAAGGTGCTGCAGGCTACAATCCGCCATTGAAAACTGTGAATAGCACAGGAGCACTAACAATAGTGCTAGGTGTGGCACGGTGTTGGGGAGTATTTCGTTCTGTTGTACATAGGGTCAGTTCTGTTGTACATAGGATCGCTATCACTTGGGCCCAACTCTGGAGCACCTAACAATAACAACCAGGTAGTCATGGCTGTGGCACTGTGCTGCTGACTTCAACAGAAATTATTTCCTCTCAGATTTTTCTTTCTCTTTCTGGTTTGCTGCTTCTGTTTTTCTCTTTCCACCCCCCTCCTTCTTCCCTTCCCTTCCCCCAGCTCCAGCAAGGAAAAGCATCCTGCTGAAGGCCACCACTGCCCTGGGGAATTCTTGTTTAGAGAAGTTGTAGAAGCCCCATAACCATTCAGTTTCACCGTGCTGGGGGTGGGGTGGGAGTAGGAATCAGGAACCATCCATGACTTACTTGCTGAGCTCATCAGGTCAAGGGTCCAGTAAGGGAGGTGCATATTTCTTCTCACTTAAGATTATATTGCTTTTATTTCCTTTCCTCACTAAATGTGAACTGTCCTCACCATAGAAAAAAATCAAAAGTTAGGCAAGCAAAAAAACAGTAACATAATCCTAACTACCCAGAGGAAACCACTAGTTAACTGCTTATTAGCTCCTTTTCTGTGTGTTCACCCCTTTTTATGTAAATGAGTTCAGATTTTATGTATTACTTAGAACATGCTTTCACTTCATCTTCTGAACATCTCCATGTAGATGCATTTCCAGTTTTTTTTTTTTTTTTTTTTTTTTTTTTCCTAGTGCTGGGGCTCAAACCCAAGGCCTTTGCACATGCTAGGCAAGCACTCCTCCTCTGAGTTACATTCCTAGCCGTCCAGAGTATTTTTGATGGCTGCAAATTGTTTCATTGTAGACAAGACTTGAACTTAACAACTGCTGGTATAAGTTTAAGTTGTTGTTAGGTGCTGTCCAGTTGGTCATACTTTAAGCAATCTGATATACAACAGAATGAAACACTACTCAACTCTGTGCCATGCCCAGACTATATCAGTGCTTCTCTGCTGTTCATAGTGTTTTTCGATGGCTGATTGTTTCAAGAGAGCTCCCGGGTCCATTTGCCAAGTTTATGGCATCTGGTATTCCTAGGCAGTCTCCCATCCAAGGACTAACAAGGCCTGACCCTGCTTAGCTTCTGAGATGAGACGGGATCAGACCCTAGGGTGGTATGGCTGTAGACCATAAGTTTAAGTAGTGGTAAAAATTTGGTGAGAAATTATGAGGAAGAGTCCTGGGTTAGGACACAGGTTTTTGCAGGATCAGACTATGTAAACAGACTGATTCTTGACTTGAGATTTCCATGTCCCCATTCCTACTCCCACCTTTCTTTTCTGCAAGGGGCAGGATCTACCCCCCATGACCTCTTCCTCAGAAGAGCTATAGGCACTACAGCTGGAGTTGGGGGCTTATCCCTCCCCTTCTCAGTCATCTGGTGCCTTATAATTGTGCAGTTCATCTCAATAAGCAAGTTCAGTGAATTTTCTTTCTCTTTTTCTTTCTTTTGAGCATACCTGGGGAAATAAGTCATTAAATCATTATACCTAGGAAAGAGAGCCTTGATGAATTCTTTTCTGTCAAAAAAAAAATCATACCTAAATGCAAAGGATTTAAAAATATAAGTAAAATAAAATATAAAGATAAAATTCTATCACCTAGAAATAACCAGATTAACATTTTGAATAGATTCTCTCAGTCTCATTTTTCTCTCATTTTTCTACTTTTTCTTGAAAATATGATATAGTAGTATTACAAGTTTTCTTCATTTAACATAGGAAACAACTTCTACATTCTTTTTATGGATGTATTCCATTGTATACTGGAGCCAGCTGATCTCAAAGAGGAAGTGTTAAATATTCAGGACTTTGAGAACAGATTATTAAACCCTTGGTAGCTTCAGATGGGCCATAGTGGGAGTGTTTATACCACAGAACTCGCCAGATACTACAAACCAGGGCTTTTTATTTCATTCAGACAGCTGATTTGTCAGCATACCACTAGATGCACATGTTATCATATGTAACTATGCTTTGGTTGTATTTAATCTTATTTCGGATTATTTTTAAATTTTACTCTAAACAATATTGCAGTGACCATACTTATGGTTGTTTTGGCACATACTCATAATTACTTCCTTAGGATAAATTCCTAGAAATTGGGATCATGAATAAGAGGATGTCTAGAATTTGAAGACTCATTTATTGCCAGTTACCCCCAGTTTCACACCCTTTGAAAGGAAGAGTGCACTGCTTTTTGTTTCAGGATGATTTATGAAAAACATCTTCTCATACTAGGAATTTCAAGTTTCTCTGACTGCTTACTTCTGTTTACATTTTCTGAATTAACTTAATTCTTTTTATATGAGAAAATACCCCGGCTAAGAGTATAATAAACTAATGCCTTTGATTCTTAGGCTGTGTCCTGATATACAAGGTGTAAAAGCATATAAACATATTTTGTGGTTGTTCTGGATTGTGAGGCAATATATCACAATGATTAAGAGTCTGGATCCAGGAACCAGAGTGCATGTGACTCTCAGATATGCTACTTAACCTGTGTGACCTTGTGCAAGTTACATAAATTCTTTGCCTCAGTTTCCTCATCTAGAAAATAGAAATGATCATGGACTGTATTCATAGGTTTTTTACAAGGCTTAGACAAGTTGACAACTGTAAATCACTTAGACCTGGCACATCATAAGTGCTAGGAGAATGTGGAATATTATTCATGAATACCTAGAAGTCTCTGTAGACTGTGCCAACTGTCACATCCAAATGATTTCATTAGTTTTTTTATCACATGAAAAATTAAGCTGAGCACTCTGTGTCATTCTCAAATATTTGAGTATTGTATGGCAGGTGTTGGAGTAGTTAGTGTTCATAGAAAATTTAAGATGTTTCTATGCTCCCAAAGATCTTACAGTCTGTCTTGGGAGCTGCTCCATAAGTGTGCAACAGTCATATCAAACAAACAAAAAAAGAACTAGTTGCCAAGAACAATAAAGTTCTTATTTGGTTGCTGGTTAAAATAATTGAGCAGAAGCTGATGGGAGCATAGCGACCTGGGGTCATCTGGAAGGACTCCTCAGGGGATGCAAGTCCTTTCTGTGCAGTGAAGGGCAGGAAGGAGTTTTGGGAGGGCTGGGGATTTCATGTGAGCAAAGCAGCAGAGAGACATTCAGGGGACCACAGAAGAAGCAGATCAGGGTTGCCTTCTAGAGCTGTGCTGTCCTCTTCAGTAGCCCCTAGCCACATGTGGCTACTGAGGATTTGAACTGAGTCTAGTCCAAATTGAGATGTGATATACTCATCAGATTTCAAAGACTTGTTACAAAAAAATGTAAAACATCTCGATTTTTATATTTACATGTTGAAATGATGATAATATTTTTTCAGATATTGGGTTAAATGCAATATACTGAAACTAATTCTACCTATTTTCTACTCCTAATGGTAATTAGGGAAATAATATCATACTGTCTACAGTAAATTGCATGGTCTTTGTAGGGAAGACCCTGAAATGTGGAATCGTCCTCCCCTTTTGTTTGGGGGGAAAGGGAGGATGGAAGGAATGGGTCAGACTGAAAGGAGACCCAACTCTTTAGAAGGAATCTAGGAGCACAGGGACCCATCCCAGGTTCCTGGAACACTCTCAGGTTCCTGGAACAATACCTTAGCCACCTCTCCAGATTTCAGCTTTTAGAAATCTGTCCCACAGTGGCCACTTGCATCTGGTGTTTACAAATGCCCTGAGGATTCTGGGTGCCCTCTACCACTCTGGAGGCCTAAGTCTATCCGAAATCACAGCTCAATTCCCAGAACCTAGAGCTCAGAGCTAGGTCCAGCTGGTCCTGATGAAATTGAGGACTGTCCCACTGGCCTGGAGTATCCAAGCAAGACCAGAAGACTTTCTTGAGATATCCCAAGGGGCTTCCTGGGACCTTCCTGGCCAGATGGAAGGCCAAGGTTAATCTGAAGCCAGTCCTGGACAGCCAGTGTGCTCTAATCTAATCAGGGTCTCAAGAAGCCCTCCCAGAGGCCCAGCAAGGTCTGTGGCTGTCATAGTGTCCCCAACTCCAGGTCATCAGTGAATCCTCCAAGGACTGGAAGATAAGCAGAAATCAGAATGGAGCAAGGCACTGCCCTCATAAATTTGCAGTCTAAGATTTAATATGATTCTCTCTCTCTTTCTCTCTGTCTCTCCCTGTCTCTCTCTGTCTCTCTCCTCTCTCTCTTCTCTCCTCTCCCTCTCTCTGTCTCTCTCTGTCTCTCTCTGTCTCTCTCTCTCTCTCTTCCCCTCTCTCTCTCTCTCTCTCTCTCTCTCTCTCTCTCTCTGAGTGCACTCAAGAAAAAGAAGAGACACTCTGAGAATATTTTGTGAGGGGAAGGGAGGGAGATAGGATTTGTGCAATAAATTTGCACAAACCCTATTTGTGCAATAGGGACCCTGTCTGAGGAAGTGACATAAATACCAAGAGTCTTGTTTGCTACCACTCTTCTGACCCTCATGAGGGTACTGTTTGCATTCTGGACCTATTTCCAAAAGGTTATTATGGGAGAACATGAGAGAACTACAGTAAAAGAAGCATAAAGCCAGATGACTGTGTGGGTTTTACAGGTTTTAGCACCTTGTTTGAAGCTGGTTTGCTTCAAGGGCACATTGGGCTGGGTGTAGTGGCACATGCCTGTAATCCCAGTGCTCAAGAGGCCAAGGCAGGAGGCTTCCCTGAGCCCAGGAGTTCAAGGACAGCCTGAGCAACATGGTGAGATCCTGTTTCAAAAAAAGAAAAAAGAAAGAGAAGGAAGGAAGGAAGGAAAGAAAGAGGGAGGGAAGAAAGAAGGAAAGAAGGAAGGAAAGAAAGGGTGGGAGGGAGGGAGGGAGGAAGGAAGGAAGGAAGGAAGGGAGAAAGGAAGGAAAGAACAAGCTCAGAGAGCGTTCTTTCATCTATAAACACTTAAGGCGTCTGTACTTGGCCACAAAGGATCATCACTAGAATTCTTATTTCCTATTTCATGAGTTGAGTACTTGTGGAGCTGTTGTCTTGTGACCTAAGCCCCTTCCTAGATTTCTCAGCATTGAGGACCTGATTAAAAGGGCTAGGTTCCCATTCATCATCACCATTTTTGTCCTTCCCACTTGGCCCTTATTCCTGTTCTAAGGTAGTGCCATCTACAGCTGCAGCTTTCTGCCGCAGTGTATCACTAATCATGACCCAGTCACAGGTGTTGGCTGAGGCTGAGCACCAATCTCTGCTTCTGTGCCATGTGGGTCATTGTTCTCAGTCACCTCTGCTATCTTGTCCAATCCGATTCCACAAAGGGATTTAGAAGCCAGAGATAATCCTGCTTGTTCACTTGGGTTCTGCTGGAAAGCAAAAGAACTCAGCAACCTTTAAGGTTTTTTTCAGCTTTTCTAATTTTTAAGCTCCCATATTTTTGTGTTTTGATTTGAAAATTCCACCTCCTTCCTAATGTAATTTTTGACCTAGCCACCAAATGGTGCTTCCATTTGAAAGTGTTGGCCGCCAATTCTAACAAGCGGGTGTGGTTGTCCTCATATAGCCAGTGTCCTAGCTCAGTCCCTGGGATGTGTTCAGGTCTAAATTTAACTATGACCCTTCTGCCAGCTACGCAAGCCAGGGCTGTAAGAGCAAACGTGCCTCTGTGTGTGTGTGTGTGTGTGTGTGTGTGTGTGTGTAGGAGGAGGAGGAGGAGAGGAAGAGGAGGAGGAGGAGGAGGAGGAGATAAGGTAACAAGCTTCCCAAAAGCCTAGACCAGCCCTCAGGGAAGATGAGAAGTTCAAGATGGAGAGGAATATAGTCATCTCATGAGATTGTTGGACTTTATCCTAGCTTGGCTGGGTTCCTTGGAGAAAGTCCCCTAAATTCTCCACCCTCTCAGATTCCCCCCACTGTAAAGTATTAGTGACATAACTCACCTGGATTTGTAATTA
The DNA here is from genome assembly GCA_007922755.1 of Pedetes capensis. NCBI lineage: Eukaryota > Metazoa > Chordata > Mammalia > Rodentia > Pedetidae > Pedetes > Pedetes capensis. Next base: position 261,897 of record VMDO01000377.1, on the reverse strand, counting down.
TCATGGCTTCTTGCCAGCTGTCATGCCACAGTTATGTGCTCACCCTTGTCTCTTATTCCAAAGTCACTGATCCCAAGTTTATGAGATACAATTTGCACATTGTCTCTGTTGGTTTCAGCTCTTGTCGGGTTGCCTGGCTTGCATCTTTGTTTAGCTGGCATCTTTTTTTGTATCAATGGGTACATATTTCAGAGATAGGGCAGGGACAGCACTTGAGGTCTTATTTGTGGAATGGCTTTGCCAAGTCAGGTACTAAAAACATGTAACCCAAAGCATTGAAACAAATGGATTGAGTTGGTAAAATTTAGCTCCTTATGATTTAGTCACACTTCTAAATTGTGTAGTCCTTTTTAGCATCCCATACCATGAAGTTCATATACGTGGCATTTTTACAGTAGCATCAGTTTATGATTCAAATGGGGTAATATCTGTTTTTCCATTTGATTTCTGATAGACGTTTTGGAAGTAGTCTAGAGGCGGGTTTGGAGAGCTGCCTTGAATGTGTGTATCTTTCCAAAATACTCTCACTGAAAGATGAGAGGAAAAACAGACCACAAAGCTTCTGGAGCTGGAGTTCTAGTCAGAAAATGCCCAGGTTATTACCACAAATGTACTTGACTTAGAATGGATTGTGAGCCAGCTAGCTCTCTGAGGCTCATAAGTCATTTTTCTGTAACTAAAAGAGAGGTGTTCTTGAGCAATTGTGTCTTTAGTTCAGGTCTCTCAGACAATGAAAGCATGGATCAGAGAAGGTCAAACTGAGTTCCCACCCTGGAATTAGAGCTTACTAAGTGTGTTGCGTTAGTCTGGTTACCTAACGCTTTATGCCAGTTTCTTCCACTGTATGCTTGGGAGAATGCAGGTGTCCATCCTCTAGGGTGGTTGTGAGGATTGGAGTGAAAATGTGTGTGTGCACCACTCAGCGTAGTTCCTGGCTCTCTGCACATAGGATGCACTCATTAAATGCTAACTTGGGAGCAATACCATTCTTCCCACTGTCAGACATTCCTCTGTCTCACATGGCATAGTTTTAGGTGAGCTGTTAAGGGGGATAGGAGTGGATTACTGAATATTTCTTGAAAGCTTTCAAGGCAAACAGACATGAGAGTAGGCCTCAAAATGTGCTGGCCTTTTGCCTAATTTTTGAGCCTTTTTGGGTGTCTCTGTTCAAAACAAGTTGCTGATCTGGCAGATCCTAATGCTGATTCAGAGTGACAATTTTATTAAGAAAGTTGTAAAAGATTTTCTCTTTACTCCTGGAGGCTGTTGTGTTGATTTCTTAGCAATTCTTCAGCAGGTTACTACTAAGGACCTTCGTGTTATTTGTTGGTTTATTGTGTACCATTACTCTGCATTCGTGTTCAAAGTTGATCATCTTAGATGTGTTTCTTTAATTGGTCCAGTTATCTGTTGTGCTCTGGTAAGTATCTGATCTGCCATTTATGGCTCAGAAATATCTGTTCTGTCATCATCAATTGATCAGAGCTTATGTTCAGTAACCACACTTCTCACCTTTAGACAAAAACAAACTTGATATTTTGGTTAAATGTCCTACTGGTTAGATACAATTTACATTAGGCTTTTTGCAGTAGTGAGATTCACTTATAGACCTTCATCTTCAGTGGGAAGAAGGAAGGGCAAAGTCCCCCAGATTGACTTTCCTTGGGACCATCTGTTCTGATTTGCGTCCTATCCTCATCCTTGGATTAATCCTCACAGTCCAGGGAGTGAAATATTTGGGTTATTGTAGGACCCACCCGAGAGGCAGAGATTGAGCAAAGAGGATTCAACCCCAGCACTGCACAATCTGGGGTGTTCTTACAAAGCAGCCTTGACGTTGAGGAGGCAGCCAGCAGGTGTCCTCTAAGGTGAGTGTTGACCTCCGTTTGATGAGGAACTGCGATGAGTTTAAGATCAGCTGAAATCATCTATCTCTCTTGTGGCAGTGCTCAGAGGACCCAAGGACCCACTCTTGTAGAAGAGGGAAGAGTCTGTGCTCAGTGAGGCCTTGAGAAGAGAGGCCTGGATCTTGAAAGCTCAGGAGGGTTATTCTTCACTTGAGAAATCAGACAAAGAAAGCACAAAACAAATCAGACAAAGAGAGCACAAAAGACTTTGAGGTCTGGGTAGGAATGGAGTGTCCATGGAAATGATGAGCAGATAACAGTTCATGGTGTGTGAACATAGTGTCCATTGCTCTGCAGCTTTTGAGATTCAGCCTACACATTTCACAGGTGAGAAGACTGAGGCTCAGAGAGATTCAATTATTTTCCCAAGAGCCTGTGGTTCTCCTTAATAGTCTGCTACCTCTCCCACTTACCCTGCTGACCAACTCGAGTTCAATCCTCTGTCAGGTTCTTCTACTGCTGTAGAATCTAGTACAGTTCTATACTGTGTCCCTTTAAGAGGTAGCGGTTCCTGAAGCAGCTTTTTCTGTGGGATATTAGTTTATTTGCATATATAAACCCTGTGCCGCCAAAGCTCTTAACATAAGCATCGTCTGGCATATGCACACACACTTTTATACCCTAAATAGCAGAGGCCTCGAAATGTTTGTCTACTTTTGCCAACATCTGACTGTGATTATCTTTAACCACAGTCACACTTGTTTGTCTCTTAAAATAGTAATGACTCTCCTGAGGAGGCAGCTTCAAGCCGTCACTGCCTTCCCAGAACCCTGCCTGCCTGCTCTACCTGCCTTCTCCTGGTAACCTTGGCAGCCAGGGGTCAGTTTTTTCCCAGAGGAAAATGGCCTGAAGGAGAGGCCACATATGACCTGTGGCCTTTAGCAGAGCTGGGGATCAAACACAGGGCTGTGTATATGCTAGATAAACGCTATACCACTGCATTAAATCCCCAGCCAATTCAGCCACTTTTTGACAGGAATTCTCTCTCCTCCAACCTCCCTCTCCACTAGCATGGATATTAAAGATCTGTGGGGCTGAGGATGTAGCTCAGTGGTAGAACATTTACCTAGCATGCTTGAGGTCCTGGGTTTAATCCCCAGTGCAGCAATATTAATTAATTAATTAATTAATTAATTAATTATAGTAAAAAGTCCTTTTTTGGAATTCTGCTTCAGAGAAAGTCAGTATTCCCATATGGAAGTCTACTAGATTCCGTTGCTTTAAAGTAAAAGTTGTCTCATTTTGACTTTGACATTGATGGAGATAAAGGGGGGGAATGAAGAAGTTGATTTTACCTTATAGTCTCTATCTGTGTGCCTTCCTTCCCACAACAATATATCACACTAAGCAAAGAACAACAGCTGCTACATGGAGTGTAGTGGTCTTATTGGAGAAGGTCTTTCTCAGCGTCATTGCATCTCAGAGACGTAAAGGAAACAAGTATGTGTGATTCTGTCTTATGTGCCTCAAACTTGGATTTCACCACTGAAATCCCTTTTCTGAAACAATCAAGGTGGCATCTGGGTGGCAGACTAAAAATGCCAGAGTAAGAGCCCTGAGCAATCAGATGCCAGGACTGCTCGCCTGCATGTCAGGCTTGCTCTGTGGCTAGAGCAGTGGGGCATGAAGGTCACTGATACTCTGAGCCCTGGCAGGAGCCATTCTGGTGCCACTGTTGGACTGTTTCTCTTCTCAAACCACAAAGGTTTTCTCTGCATAACCTTGTGATAGTGGATTTAAAAGTTGAGGTGCTTAATATTGGAAAATAGGTTTGGGATGAGCTCATTAAAGCCCTATAAGTATTTTTTGGTTCTTAGAATAAATTATCCCATTAGGTAGGAGAATGAGTACTGTGCAATTTCTATTCCACTGGGTTAGAAATATTTCAGACCTTTTCCTAATTCAAAATTTGAACCAGATATTTTAAATTTTCTTTTCTGTGTAGGGAGAATAGGTGCATTAAGATATTTTCATCCCTCTGTGGTCATTGATCTTAATGGGACCCCAAACTGTGTAAACATGTAGACTTTGGAGACCCCTAGACTTGCCTTGAATACTGGCCCTGTCCTTTACCAGCTCTCTGATCCACCATAAAGAATTTAACCTCCCAGTGTCACAGTCTTGGTACTAAAATGGGAATAATACTAGCACTCACGTACATGGAGTGTTGTTCAATGGGCCTGCGGCCGTACCACTTTATAATCCAATCCTATCTGATCTCGGAAGCTAAGCAAGGTCTCGTTAGTACTTGAATGAGAGACCATCTGGGAACACCAGGTGCTGTAGCCTTGGAAGAAGGACCCAGCAGCCCACCCCTGGAACAATCAGCAACCGAAAACCCTGTGAATAGCAGAGAAACATTAACAACAGTGCTGGGCATGGCATAGTGTTGAGGAGTATTTCATCTGACGTACATAGGGTCGCTATGAGTCAGACCTGATTCCATGACACCTTACAACAACAAAAACAACAACAGCAGCAAATATTCAATGAGAATGGCAGTGAGATACTTAGCATGTCTGCCATGTTGTATGTTCTCAGCGAAGGATAGCATATCCCTTGTGGTGTAGAGAGCAGTGATAGTTACACACCATTGTGAAGGTACTTAATGCCACTGAATTGTGGTTAAAATGGTTAATTTTAAGGTATGTATAGTGTACTAGGGCTGGGATTTAGCTCAGTGGGTAGAGCGCTGCGCTGCAGTCTCTGAGGCCCTGAGTTCAATTCCCAGCACCGCAAAAATGGGAGAAGGATCTAACAACCCACTCCCAAGGCAATCCCAAAACACTCAGCCATTGAAAACCCTATGAGGGTCACTATGAGTCAGATACCGACTCAACAGCACCTAACAACAACAACAACATAGTTTACTAAAATTTAATTTTAAAAAATTGTACTGTCAGAAAAGATAAGTAGGTAATGTGAAAGAGAGCAACTTATTAATGTATAAGAAATGAGAAGGAAGTTTACTAAACATGCTATATGAACAGATTCTGAGTGATTTTACTTCTTTAAACATTCTTGATTTTTCCAAAATTCCTGCAATAAAGATTATTTTTAAGGATCCTGAATATTTATTTTTTTATTTTTATTGGTAACTTTTTAGTTATTGTACAAAAATGAGTTTCATTATAACATTTTCGTACATACAAGATTGCTTTTGTAACTAAAAAGGTAAGTCACAATAAAAGCTTAAGTGGATAACAGAATAATGACCACATAAAATAAGGACAGACCACCCATGCTTTCAAGCAGTCCCTAAGGCTCTTTGTCCCACCCTAGCATTTCCTAGGGCTAATGGAAACACGTCACAAGTACAACCCCAAACTGATCCCTCCCTTAGTCAGCTCTCTGCCATTTCCATGGCCACCATACTGGGGGAATTAGGTGGGACAGTGCAGGGCTTCTTGTGGCCCCACCCCTCTGGGCCAGAGTGATGCAGGTACCCTGTCAGTTTTTGACTGATTATAGTGTCAGCACATTAGGATTTTTTTAGGTGTTGTGTATTTGATAGATATCTGTGCACCCAGTGGTATTTTTAAGCCCTTACACTTCAACCTAGACAATGTGATTTGTTAGAACTCTCAAGAGCAAAGTGGCAGTTGGATCTGCCTCCAGTGTCACCCCTTCCTTTACACACAAATGAGATCTCTCTGTCTCTCTCTCTCTCTCTCTCTCACACACACACACACACATACACGCACACACACATACACACACATTATCATTGCCACAGTTTCAAGCACTTCTCCCAGGGTTTTACTGGCTAACCACCAGCTTTATCCTCCTGTATTGTCTTATCCCCTGCAGACTCCTTCCCATTTCTCCATCAGGAATGGTTTCAAAGTTAGATAATCATATTCATGTGTTCATTCAGCAAACAGTTATTGAACCTAAATGTACTGAAATTTATATTCTCAATTGTGAGGAAGAATGAAATCACATTGGTTGTAGGTGGTGCCCAAGGGAAGTTATGCTTTGGAGTAATTATTATATTGCCCTCACTTGGAGCATTACTAGCTCCTTAAACTTTGGCTGTAAGTGATAAACTGGAGTGTGTCCTATCTTAGATGGAGGAGGTCCTCATTGGTGACCCTGAGGAGCACAGGAACTGCCTAAGAGCCAGATCCTGAGGTCTACTCCTTATTTGTTTGGTGAGCCAGGTGCTTGTGCAACATAGTGAAACCACTGAGCTAGGAAAATTCCTAGGCAGTGAGATGTGTGTAGTAAAGCCTCTTCTTACTCCTTCCTCATAGTCCCATCTACTTAAAAATTCTCTAAAGTTGGTCTGTAAAATATGGGAGACTTAAAAGACAAATGTAAAACAGAGATTCTTTGAAGTTCCCACTTGAAAATATTTTCCCTAACATTCAAGTAAGATAAATTATATCCCCTAATCATTTTACACATAAAAATAAGTTCCAGATGAATTTTAGGCAAATGTAGTAAACACCATACAGGAAGTTAAAACAAATGACAAGCTAAGAAAAAATTCAACATGCATAATAGTTAGAATATTAATATCCAGAATGTATAAAGAGTTATTCCCAGTCAATAAGAAAAGAATCTAACAACCCAACAGAAGAAATGTGCAAAAGTTATGAAGAAGCAACATCTTTAAAACAGTAACAAACTGCTGGGACTGTAGGTCAGTAGTAGAGCACTTGCCTAGCATGCACAGGGCCCTGGGTTAGATCTCCAGCATTGAGGGGGCAGGGGAAAGAAATAAACTGTTGAAAAGATAATACCAATAGTAATCAGAAAAATGCAGATAAAAACTAAGATTATTTTTCACCTGTTAGTTTGGCAAAACTATTGGTAAGGAGGGCCGGGATTTAGCTCAGTTAGTAGAGCGCTGTGCTGCAGTCTCTGCGGTCCCGAGTTCAATTCCCAGCACCGCAAAAATGGGAGAAGGGCCTGGCAATCCACCCCCAAGGCAATCCCGAAACAGTCAGCCATTGAAAACCCTATGAGGGTCGCTATGAGTTGGATACCGACTCGACGGCACCTGACAACAACAACAACAACATTGGTAAGGAGGTGGGGAGCAAAATAGGCATCCATACACTGATAGGACTATAAAATGAAGTAGTCTTTCTGGATAGACAGTTAACAGAATTTATAAACATTGGAAATGTGAAGATGGGGAGTATAGTTCAGCACTAGAACCTTTGCCTTCCTTGCACAAAACCCTAGATTTGTTCCCCAGCACTACAAAAGAAAAAAAGAAAGAAAGAAAGAAAGAAAACGTATATATCTTTTAACTCATTAATACCACTTCTTGAACTGTGTCTTAAAGAAGTTTTGTCTCAAGATTTTCCAGTGACAGTTTTTATAAAAGCCAACAGAAGCTAAGCAGGAGCATTGTTTCTAGCAGCAGAATGATTGGGAATTAGATTTGCCATGGAGTGATATACAGCCATCTAAACAAACAAAAAAGAATAGTTATGGGAAGAGCTCCCACTTGTTAAGTGGAAAACGATCCATATACAGCCATTCAGCTTTACTGTATAGCTTTACTTCTTTGTGTAAGAACAATCTGTGAGTGAATGCACTGCAAGTAGTCAGAGAGGTGATACACACCAAACCATGTGGTTACTCACAGGCAGGACAGTGGAATCAGAATGTGGGGGAGTAACTGGAAAGAAGTTGGAGAAAAATGAAATTATTACCCTAAAATCTTCTAAGGTATTGCATGAAATTTCATGAACATACACTTATATATTAAGTACTTTTAAAAGTGACAGCACATATTTAATAGTAGAAAATTTAGAAAATATAGGGGAAAGTACAGAAGAGATATCACTTATAGTCCTAGAGACCTTGACTTTACTTATTTTCTAACCAAACTTTTTTTTGTATATACATTCGATATATATATATATATATATATATACACACACACACACACACATACATATATATACATATATATATATATCTGGTTCAATATTTATACTCAACATTATATTTTCCTTTTTTTTTTTTTTTTTTTTTTTTTTTTTTTTTTTTTTTTTTTTTTGCAATACTGGGGGTTGAACCCAGGGCCTCACGCTTGCATACTTTGCAAGTGCTGGACCACTGAGCTGAACACCCAGCCCATTTTTCGTTAACTTTTTGAGACAGAGTCTCGCTAAATTACACAAACTGCCCCTTGTCTTGAACTTGTGATCCTCCTGCCTCCGCCTTCCAAGCCTCTGGGATTACAGGCATGCACCACAGCATCCGGCTATATTTTGCTTTTTAACTTAATGTTATCTAAGTATTTTCCTATAGTTTTATAAATTTGTAGTCTTTCATGCAACTTTGAAATATTTATTATAACTTCACATACTTTAATGCTCTAGAAGAGCTGATGGGTTTTTCAAAGGTCTCAAGGAGCAGAAGCCTGGGGACTGAGCCCTCATCCTGTCTAGTAGGCATGTGTGATAAGTGGAGAGGCCCTGAGCCAAGTCCCAAGTATTCAAGTACTACTTGCTGAAAGTCAGTGGAAACCATAGAGCATCTGACTCCCTTCTTGCATTCTCTCCTGATGATCAGTGGACCCCAGGTTTTGCTTCTCTCCACCTTAGGTTCCAATTCTGGCTTCTGGGAGCTGCTTTCTCTTCTGCAGAAATGCCTGCCTAAATTGGGGTGAAAGGTGGAGTTTAAAGTGGTGGCCCTCCCTGACAATAATGGTATCTGAAAGTCCACTAGAATCCATATTTGGACCTTTTGTATCTCTGAGGCTTACAGGTGAAAGGACTGGCAAAGATGATCTAGAGTTTTTCTTGTGTTGGACAGATTAGTAAACTGAAACCCAGCAAGACTGGACTTACCCAAGATCACATTATAGTTAGCAATGAAGCTAGAAACCACATCTGGGGCTGTTGGTGACACCCAGGGCTCCTCTAACTCTACTGCATCCTCCTCTCATAGGAAGTTGGGAGCTTGGGATCTGGCTACCTTGGAAGGTCTAGTGAAATGCACCCTGATGGTATACAGGCATCCAGAACCCTAAGACATGGCCAGGGGATCAGTGGCTAAAGCAGACCTGGCCTTGAGTTTTAGGTTGTTCATTCAACAAATATTCTTCTCCCCCCACTCCCTCTCTCTTTCTCCTTCCTCCCTCTCTCTCTCACACATACATGCACACATGTACACGTGTACACACACCCCATGGGTGAGAGGAGATGTGTTAAAAATGGTGGGACTACAGAAACTTCGTTTTCTTCTGTTTTCTCCTTCAATGACTGTGATGATTAATCTTCATTGTCAACTTTACTGGATTTAGAATCACCTAGAAGTTTGGTGAGCTGGGGTTTAGCTCAGTTGGTAAAGTGTTGCTCCATACTCTCTGAGGACCCGGGTTCGATCCGCAGCACTGAAAAAAATGGGGGGAGAAGGATGTGGCAATCCACTCCCAAAGCAATCCCCAAACAATCAGCCATTAAAAACTCTATGAGGGTTGCTATGAGTCCTAGCAACAACAACAGAGGATTGGTGAAGCACACCTCTGGGTTTATGAGGGAATTTCCTGAGAGGATTAACCAAGGAGGAAGATCTATTCTGAATGTGGGGGGCACCATCCCATATCCTGGGGGCCCAGATGAAATAAAAGAGGAACAACGAGTAAGCCTACTGAGTGCTCGCATTCCTTCATTCTGCACCCTCTCAGCTATGATATGAACTACTCTGTTCCACCACTCTGTCCCCACCATGATGGACAGAATCTTCTGAAACCATGAACAAAATAAATCCTTCCTCCCCTAAGTTGTTCTCTCAGGTCTTTTGATCACAGCAAGGCAAAAGTAACTAACACAGTGATTTTTGGAGTCTTTTCTTTTAGAGTCTTTGGGTTTTTTCTTTTTCAAGACAGGGTCATGCTAAGTTACACAGGCTGCCAGGCTGCCTATGGACTCAAACTTGCAATCCTCCTGCCTCAGCCTCCTGGGTTGCTGGGATTACAGGGTGCATAAAGACACCCACCTGCTTTTGTAGTCTTGGCTTTTTTCAAGTCTTCCTGTTCATCTACAGATCTTTGTTTATTGAAGTTATGAAATACTTTCTAACTTTGAAGTAAGAAATGCATGGGAGATATTATAAGCCAAATAAGTCTCTTGCCCATGAGACTGTATTGTGTAGATGGTTCCTCCAGACTGGACATGGGCTGGATATGATAAATGCCACCTACAGAACACCTAGCATGACCTTGAGGGACTTTGGTCCCATAACCATGGCAATAAAACGAACAATAGTGTACAGCATGACCAGGCCTATTGTAATAGGAATAGACCTGGCAACATGCCTTCTTGGAGGGAGGGGAAGGAGGATCAGAAAACCCTCCACTGAGGTGCCAGTCACTAGCCTCTCCTGCCCCAGCTGCACCTGATGCTAGGTTCTATAAGAGGTGACCAATAGGCTTAGGGTGTGACTTGACAGTGGTACAGTTGTGAGGGACATCTTGGTGGGAGCTTCTCAGAAGCAATTCCTCCCATTGGTAGAGCTGTATGTCCAGACTGTCTATGAGTCACTCGCATCCCATAAGAAACCCCAGTAAACTCATAGTTCCCAAGGTTTAATGTGATCCATCCTTTTGATCTGTCCTTTGGTCTGTCTGTATTCCTTTTGGCTTTCATGCAACACAGTGATAGTTTTGGGGTCTCCAGTTCATGAGTTCATGGGAATACTAAGTGTGACATGCAACTCACTTGTTCACACTTGTCAAACCCACCTGTGAATATATCTGTATGTTTGCACTTGTCAGGATCTGCTTCTTCAGCTCTGACTGATGAGGAGCAGCAAGTTGTGATAGGAAGTAAGGGGCCGTATCTGTACAGAAGAAGGGAGTGCATTCTCCTGTAGCCACTGTCCTGTGAAGGAAAATGAGGGAGAACCCATCCCAGCAGGCAACAGAGAGTATAGCATGCTGGTGCAGAGGATAAGAGCTGACTGTCTTGGGGGCCTAATGACCCATGGGCATTGCTTATTACAACACAATGCTATATACAGTTGGACATTCAATAGTCATTATTGTCATTGCTATTTATTGTCGTATAAGAACATTTCACTATTGTTTTAAGTAAATATTTTTATCTCAGAGGTGGGTGGTAGTTCCCTCCATTCTATAGATGAGGAAAACAGGGTTCAGAAAGGTTAAGAAGTAGAGCTGGGTCTCAAATCCCAGTGTCACTTCACCCTTTACCTCTTGAATTCTGTATTTATCTGCACATACATAAACAGGCGCCTGGGCTATCTTTTTATCCCTTAAGGATTTAAACCATATTTAGTGAGCACTTTTGATGAAATCTTTTCTTTCCCCTATACATGGAGTGTTTTAGTTCCATATCAGACTCTGTTCTGGGTGCTAGAAGTACAGCAGTGAACAAAAGCAGACAAAAGTCCCTGTTCTCATGGAGCTTACATTTTAGTGAGAGCAGGGAGAGAGACAGTAAGTAAGTATTTTTTATGACAGGTATTTAAAAATGTAGTATGTTAACAGAAAAATTTGAAGTTCAGTATTGCCAACAGGTCAGATGATGATGGCTATTGAAAAGACAGTTTATTGTTCACAATTCCCAAGAGGAGAGGCTTGCCAAGGCAGGCCACAAGAGGAAGCACTGAGGTTGGTGCAGGCAGAGAGGGAGGACGAACTAGTAGGCTGAGGCATGGTAAGCAAGTTGAGGACTGACTAGTTTGCATAATTTCAGGGGGCTCTGGAGTGCAAGGGGCTATTCCTAGCCGTCTGGTACTTAGCCCTGTGCTGATTAGGACAAGTGGACAGTGGGTAGAAATGTAAGAGTGTGATAAAAGAAGGTGGTTGGGGGCCATGATCTGTCTCCCAGAATTAGCTAGCCGTGGGCAGGGCTGTCCCTGCACAGACAGCAAGGCCCCAGATATCAAAGTAAAGAATAAAAATAGTGGGAAATAAAAAGACTTGGTTAATACTATTGGCTAGACAATGGTTAAGTGCTTCAGGGAAAGTGATAGAGGAAAGGAATAAGGAGTGGCAGCATGGAGGCTGGTGTTGCAGTTTTGAAGAGGGCAGTCAGGGAAGGCTGTCCTGAGAAGGCAGCACTTCTAGAACTACTCAGAGGAAGAGAGGGGATGATCTCTGGATCTAGAGAAGAGCTGTCTGGGCAGACAGGTAAGATCAGAGGTGGAAGCACATCATATTGATAATGTCATCTAACAGAGAGTCAACATGCCTGCCCATGGTTCACATTTCCACCTGAGCTCTGCCTTTGTCAAGTTGGAGGCAGCATTAGATTGTCTTCTCTGACACAGTCCCTGGTGCCAAAAAGGTTGGGGATTGCTGCTTTAGACCACAGAAAGAAGAAAGGGATCTTAGGTGACACATGGATGTCAGGAACACAAGAAGAATAGGATGGCCTTGTATATGTGAGCTGAATATGGTGTATTTTGTCCACAGACCAGATCTGAATAGCCTGTTCCTTCCTATTCATCATATTTAGTAAGAGGTTTCTTCCCATGTCTTTTACTCTTTACTAGATGAAAAGGTGATTGTCAGTAGAAAGGTGGTTCTAATTCAGGAGAAATTTGACTGTACAGCATGGAACAGTCAAAAATTAAAGATTGTCAATTATAGCAAATCATATTTCATCATCTCTACCAACACTGACCTCTTTTAAAACACTCAAATGGCTTCTTAGTGTACTTGGGATAAAATTCCAGTCCTCTGCCATGGCCTGCAAAGCTCTGGATCTGGTCCCTGCTTCCCTGTCCAGTGTCATTTCATGCCTCTCCATGACCAGCTGTGCTCCAGCCACAAGGACTTCCTTCATGTGACTTGAACTTCCCCCACTCATTGTTGCCTCAGGACCTTTATGCAGTCTGTGCCCCTGGCGGGACACTTCATGCCTATCTTCACGTAGCTGGTTCCTTCCTGTCAGGTTTCAGCTTAAGTGTCACTTTTCAGAGAGACCATCACCAGCCACCCATTCTGAAGAAAGCATCTAAGCCCTCTCCACCCCACTAGTCAGTTTAATTCTCTAGGTACTATGCAACACTATTGGTAAGTTTTCTAATTCATTTGTTAATTTATTATCTGACTCCACCCCAGTTAGAATATCAGCTTTCTAATATTGAGACTTTGTCTCCTACACTGCTATTAGCCCACATCAGGAACACCATCCAGCACATAGAAGGTACTCAATAAACAGTTGTTGAATGAATTAATAGTAATGCAACATCATTAAAGATAAAAAGTTACATAAATTGGGCCTAGGGGACTGAGCACTCGAGTAATATTAGAGCCATCATAGTGTGACAGGGTGTGGGCAGGCTTCTGGGAAAGGACATTCCTATGGAAGTCATCCAGTTGTGTATTTCCTCTGCAGGTATGTCTGTGGTGCTGGGTGATGCTCCATCCCAGTTACAGGTGACCATGCTTCTTCAGGGTTCAGCTGTGGTAAAGGGGAGATGGCCTTGCTGCCATTGGGCAGGCCAAGCAAAGTAGCTGCCCTTGAGCCTTTGATCCCAGATATGTGGTATTTGACAGCAGAGTATTTTGATCCTTTAAAAAATATGCATATGTATGTCTTTTGAAGACTTACACTCTCTGTGTTGCCACATACTTCTGTTTGTCCAGTATCCAATTTCTTCTGTTTATCGTACCTATTGATTCCCCAAAACATCTGAGCTTTGACCTTTACCCTAGGTAAACAAATTCCCTGTTCCCTACCAACCCAGTGAGTACCTTGGATGTTTTTCCTGATGAAGGAAAGTTCAAATACAGCTACCAAATCTCAGGAACTGGCTCTTGGCTGCAGGGCAAAGTGTCAGGTGTCTTACCTTCCCCAGGGGAGGGGATGCTTCCTGAAGTCAATTTCTGGCCCCAATTATGCAAATAACCTACACATTATAGGTGGGACATGACCTTCCCAGAGTCTTGTGGAATCTTCCTAATCCAAGCTCCCTAGTCAGCTCTTTTTGTGTCCAAGGCTTATCATTTGCTAGAACAGTGAGGTAACCGAATTGAATACTGTCTAAACTGAAAGCCAACACTTGAGCCTCTAAGGTTCTCCATGATCTACTCTCTCATCACCTCCTTGCCACTTCTCCCACCTTTAACACTGTTCAATTTGATTGGTTAGACTGAAAACACTTCACTATCTACCAGTGTCTTTGAATACTATTTTCATTCTTTGGCATCTGGCTTTTTCATTGGATCAGTTCCTGTATTAAAGACTCAAGAACAACCAGTGTTCTTTGTCATAAGGATCTTTCTGGATTTGTTAACAGCATATTGTAAGTAGTTAACAGAGCCAGCCAGAATTTTATGCCTCCCCCAAAAGTTCCAACAACATTTTGAGTGACAATGTTAAGAAGAGGCTTACAATTTGGGTATAAACCTGACCCCAGACCGACTTTCAGAATCTCCATTTATGAATGTGTATTTCACATGGAAACTTGAACTTGATGCATCTTATACGTCTACAAGGCTAACGTCAACTGTAAATAGGAGGTGAAAGCATAATTTCTGAAATTTTGATACAATCTAATTGTATCCTTTGGGCTGGGATTTAGCTCAGTTGGTAGAGCGCTGCGCTGCAGTCTCTGAGGTCCCGAGTTCAATTCCCAGCACCACAAAAATGGGAGAAGGGCCTGGCAATCCACTCCCAAGGCAATCCCGAAACTGTCTGCCATTGAAAACCCTATGAGGGCCGCTATGAGTCGGATACCGACTTGACGGCACCTAACAACAACAACAACAATTATATCCTTTAGTATTTTGTTGTTGTTGTTAGGTACCATCAAGTCAGATCTGACTCATAGTGACCCTCATAGGGTTTTCAAAGGCTGATTGTTTCAGGATTGCTTCTGGAGTGTATTGCCATGTACTTTTCCTGTTTTTGTGGTGCTAGGGATCGAACCCATGTCCTCAGAGAGTGTGGGGCAGCACTCTACCAACTGAGCCCCTCTTTTAGCACAGTCACCACTTTTATTATACATTATTCAATCTATCTTCAGTAGAGTGGAAAATTATTCTTCTCTCATCTTTTTTTTTTTTTTTTTTTTTCAGTACTGAGGGGTTGAACCTAGGGCCTTGCACATGCTAGGCAAATGCCTAGCCCCCCCTTTTTTATTTTGAGACTGGGTCTCACTAAGTTACTCAGTCTGCCTCTGACCTTGAACTTTCAATCCAATCAGGAAACTGTCTCAAGAATGGAGTTGAGTATACATACGTAGAAATTACGTTCAAACAGTGTTTGCAGTTAATTTATCATATATATGCCCAAGGGTAAGCAAGACAAAATTGTACAAAGATTTAAAAGCACCAGGGCTAAGCAAAAGTGCCATTTAAGTTGATGGGTTAGAACACAGTGCCGGTGACAAATACCCTCTTAACCAGAGAATCAAAGTTAATATCACTAGAAAAGAATCAGATAGATATAGATACTATATGCCTCTCAGGTGATGCATCATTTCGAGGGCTATTTTCTAACAACAAATTTCTACCCAAAATGAACACCCTGAATTCAATCATGAAGAAATATCTGGTAAACCAAAGTTAAGGAGCATTCGACAACACAGCTGCCCTTTTCTTCATAAAAGATGTGCAAATCACGAACAACCTGAGCTTTTTCTATGAAGGACATTATTGGAATAACTGATGGCATTTGACCAGTGTTAATGCTAAAGCTCTGTTCTGGCTCACTGTACTGTGGTTATGTAGGAGAGTGTCCTTGTTTTAAGAAAACATAGACTGAAGTAGTTAGGGATAAAGGGGAGTCTCTGCCACTTAGTTCTGAGAGAAGGAAAAGAGAAAAAGCAAGTAGTAAAATGTAAACATTCAGGGAATCTGAGTAAAGGGCATATAGGGATTCTTTGCAGCTTTTCTCTAAATCTGAAGTTGTCTCAAAATAAGAACATTTTGAAGAACCCATGCCAATGGGCATCCCAGCTGCAGGTAGATGTTTTCCTGGCCACACGGGCCCTTGGTTTTGACTATGCACCTGGAAGCAAGAGGCCTGAGAGAACCACAGAGGTGAGAAATGCAGAGTGAAACTTTGCTCTGCATTCAGGAGGCTCAGCCTGAACTCATCCTACCTGTCTGCTGCTTTTTCCTAAGCCAGGGATTCAGGCCCTGGAGGACACCCACTTGGCACAAGTTCTTGGGAAAAGCAGGGCCAGGTTAAGACAGCAGAGTCTCACTTTAGGTTAAGTCCAAGAGACTCTGAACTCTCACATTTTCTTTCCTCTCTCACACACAAACACACACAAAAAATGTAGTTGACTCAAAAAGGACACTGAAAATAGGCAGTTGTTGACCTTCAACTAGCTATTTCTTCCTCCAGGTAGGAAGTTTCCTCTTCTTTCTTCATCCCTCAGGTTCCCTAGGAGAATTTCCATTGCAGCGTTTTAGTTAAGTAGCAGCAGTTAATTACAGCCTTAAGCTTTTCAGGGTTACCCTACCTGATTCCAAAGTCAATCTGTTTAACTCTGCCCCTCCACTCCGTAATAAAGCCTGAAGTAAGGTTACTACTGAAGGGTATGTTGTTGTTAGGTGCTGTCAAGTGTCTGACTCATAGCGACCCTCATAGGGTTTTCAACAGCTGATGGTTTCGGGATTGCCTTGGGAGACAATTGCCACATCCTTCTCCTATTTTTGTGGTGCTGGGAATCGAACTCAGGACCTCAGAGACTACAGAGTGGCTATCCATCAACTGAGTTAAATCCCAGCCCCACTGAAGGGTATAGTATCAGCTGAATCCAGGGCAAGCTTCCCACTGGCTTTTGAGTAGGCTTTGATGTGATAGAACATCAGCTTAAAATAACTGGACTGGGCTGTAACTTCTCTCCCACTTTGGCCATCACAACAGGTTTTAAGTTTGACTGACAACTGAGCTGTCAGGGCCCCATCCCCAGGAGTCTGATTCGCCTTTTGCATATCAGGCTTAGATAGCATCATAGCCAAGATCAGTGCCAACCACACTTTTTTCTACAACATAACTGGAGTTTGGTAGATGCTATATGTTCCTTGTGGAGTCAGCATCTTCATCAGCATACTAAAGGTTCTGAGAAGTCCTACAGTAAAGAAGTAGGTAACTTTATTTAACCCATCTTTAATTAAAAGGGCAACACCTAGAATATCTTAACGAACATAGAACACAAACCTGTAGTGAGAGTCATGTTGCTGAGTTTTTAGAGATGAGAGCCTGACATTGACTTTTTTGTGGAGGTCTTTGGGCCTAAAAATACCCAGACTCCAATGATTTATCTTTTTTTATTCTTAGCCATTCATCACTAGTCATGTAATGACAAAAGAATTTGTGCTGGAGACACAAAGATGGAGGATACCTCTGTCTTCAAGGACTTTGCTTTGTGAGGTAAAGTATATAAACAAGCATTCACCAGTGCCCAAGAAATTATATGAAAGGTACTGTTAGAGAAAAATGAAAACATGCTGGGTTTAGTGAAGTCCTGGGTAGGCTTCAGACCAACAGAGAGCTAAGGGGTAATGTGAGAAATGAGAAATGCAATATGCTTGGTGCAGTGACCTGAACAATTAGACTGAAGTGGAGGATTCATACAGAATAGTGGTTTTCAAACTTGGGCATACTTTGGAAGTGCTTGGATAGTTTGTTCAAGCAGAGTGGTGGGCCACCCCATAGCTTCCAGTCCACTAGCTCTGGAGTGGGGACCAAGAGTTTGCATTTCTCCCAAGTTCCTAGGTGATACTGATATCGCTGGTCTAGGAACAGCAGCTTGAAAACCTTGGATTACCGAAGCATGGAAGCTCATATGGCTGGAAGGCTGAGCTCCAGCCTGATCGTGGAGCAGCTGAAATGGAAGGCTGTCAAGTTAGATCTTAGTGATCCAGCTTTGATCAGTGACTTAAACAAAGTGATAGAACTGCTCTGGTAGCAGAGATGTGTTGAATGGATAAGAGAAAAAGACTGGATGCAGAGAGGCCAGTTTGGAGGCTACATGTATACACAGTTAAAGCAACTGTATTGAAAGATCTGAACTAGGGCAAAGGCAGAGGGAATGGAAATCTCTGTGACAAACCTGCTGGCAGGAGAAAGAAACTGAAAGTTAACCTTGTCATTGTGTGGGACGCAGTTGTCCTTGATGCACAGCCATTTGTAGACTATAATTTGAAAGCTTTATGGTGATTGCCAGGGTTGAACTTATATATGCTCACACTATCTGAAAAGAAAAAGGGAAGATGTTGCTGTGTGAGTCACTGGGTGAATGGTGCTTTGGGGGCACCATTTGAAGCTTATTTGAAGGCCTGGGATCCTCCCTAGACTCTGGAGTGGCCCTCTTTTACCAGAGAGATTTGGCTTCCCTGCCAGGTGTGTTTCTTGGGAGTGCAGCATTTGGAGAGAGAAAGCCAGAAGATATCCACCCCAACCTTGGAGCTTGGCAGGTATCAGGTGTCATAATTAGATGGCACCCTCCTTTTGCTCTTGATGCCTTTATAGATGAATGCCAATTTCAGGCAATCTCAGTTCCTGCTTATCCATTAATTCTTATTGTCGTTTAACTTGAAAGTAGAAACCATCTTTTGTTTCTTTTTAAATAAATTTTATTGTGTATATTTAAATTACAGGACAATTTTGTGGGATACTTATAAATAGTAAGAAGGTTACTATAGTGATGCAAATTAACATATCCATTATCTCACATGTTGTTGTTGTTGTTAGGTGCCATTGAGTCGTGTTCGACTCATAGCGACCCTCATAGGGTTTTCAATGGCAGATTGTTTCGGGATTGCCTTGGGAGTGGGTTGCCACGTCCTTCTCCCATTTTTGTGGTGCTGGGAATCGAACTTGGGACCTCAGAGACTGCAGAGCGGCGATCTACCAACTGAGCTAAATCCCAGCCCTGTTATCTCACATGGCTACCTCTTTTTGTGACACGAGTAGCTAAAATCTCATTCAGCAGAAATTCCAAATATAATATACAGTTAATATTATTAACTGTACTTCTCATGTTGTACATTAGACCTCTAAACTTGTTTGTCCTACATATCTGTTACTTTGTATCCTCTGAGTTACATTGCCCCATTTCTTGCCCTATCCCCACCTCTCACCCCAGGTAACCACAATATTATTCTTTATCTCTGTGTATTTGCCTCTTTTATTTAAGATTTTCCAATTAAGTGAGATTATACAATAGTTTTCTTTCTGTGCCTAGCTTATTTCACTTGGCATAATGTCCTCCAGGTTCATTCATGTTATGGCAAGTGTCAGGATCTCCTTTTTAAAGGCTGAGTAATATTCCATTACACCCACACATACCCACACACATATACCCATACATACCACTTTCTTTGACCATTTGTCCACAGACAATAAATGTTTTATATTTTAGTTATTGTGGATAATGTCGCAAGAAACATAGGGATACAGAATATTTGTAAGGTTGTGATTTCATTTCCTTTGGATATTTTCCCAGAAAAGAGAGAGACTGCCCCAAAAGAGTGACTTGGTGGGTCATATGGTAGTTCAGGTTTGAGTTTTTATTGTTGTTGTGTTGGATTTTTTATTTGTTTTTGGTTGTTGTTGTTGTTGTTGTTGTTTTGTTTTTTTGTGCTGAGAATTGAACCCAGGGCATTGTGTAAGCTCTATTGCTGAGCTGTACCCCTAACCCTAGTAGCTCTGTTTTTAATTTCTTTAGAGACCTCCATGCTGATTTCAACAGTGGGTGCACTGATCTCCATCCCCACCAACATTGTATGAGGGTTTCCTTTTCTGTATCCTTACTAACACTTTTTGATAATAGGCATTCTAGCGAATATTAGGTGGTAATCTCATATAGAAACCATTCTTTACATTAAAAATTCTGTAGTTTGATTGTGTACCAATAGTGTACGTCCTTTCTTTAGTCTTAATATGTGAAGTTTCACCATATTTTTTTTGGGATATGTTTTGAGCAGTTCAGAAGACTTTGGGGAAAAGTTTTCTACTCTGGTTTGGAAAAAAACATGTGCTCTCTCTCCAGAGAATGTGGCTAAGTCCAGGAGAATGAGATGGATGTGTAGGTTGAAATGGTGTCTTGAATATTTATCTTTGGAAGAACAGCACAGCTATTTTCACTGACTTTTGCTTGATCTGCTAGATCAAGCTTCCAAATCCACTGCTGGTTGAATAGAGATAGAGGATCTTCTAGCCTTTAACTTCCAAAGGCAACTGCATGGGGAAGCAATGCAAATGAGTTGGTATGGAAATATATCACAGCACCTTGTGGTTATCTGGGAGTATGGGTGGAGTTTGGTGCCCTTTGAGGGCTCTCCTCCCTCTGTCTCTGGCACAGAGAGACAATTACACAGGGAAGACTAAGGCCAAGGAAACCTTGAGGTCCAGCAGTTGGAAATGTTATCATTTTACCTTCTGCTTCCAGTGGCATCCTGATGGGGAGTTGAAGCCGAGGACAAGACTGGAGGGAGGAAAGCCCTGAAGCAGCCAGTAGTAGCTGATGGGAATCTGGACTGAATTAGAATGGAATTCAGGAGACTTAATCTATATGAAAGTGAGAGGTGCTGACTCTTCACCTCAGTGCAGATTGTTTTGTGTGCTGAGGATCTTCGCATTAAGGGCTAACGACCCAAAGGGCTCTGGAGGTGGATGAAGGCCTGCCCTGTGTGGATGCCACTGGATTTGCAGTCATTCTGTGACTTGGATCTCTGTGCATTCTGCCAAGACAGGAAGTGTAGTACAAGAAGAAGGGGGCTACTAAATAGGCATGAGCTAAGACAAAGCCCAGTACCCAGCTCTTTTAAGGTTCACAGTGTCCCTTGTTTTGTACTCTTGGTTCAATGGGAAAATCAGACACAGTTGTTAAAATCTATGGGGATTTGCAAACTTTAGAAAAACACATAAAGCCTCAGTAAAGTTGTAAGGTAGAGAATGATGGTTTGGTAAAGGATTCATCAGAGAAGAGATTCCCAAGGAAGCAATAAGAGCTTGGGCTTAAGAAGCAGGAGGCGGGGGTTTGCACTGTGCATTTGAGACTTGAGTATGACTAAGAAGGGGAAGAAGGAATATCCTAAGCCAAGATATATTTGCCAAATTTAGTCTAAAATCATGGTTGGAGTAATTGAAAGGGCAACAAGTTTCCTAATGTTAAGAAACTATGTTCCTCCCACTCCCTCATTTCCTATTGCTGTCACCATAGCAGTTTTCTTCATTCTGCAGCACCCAGGGGACCATGAACCAAAATGGCCAAGCAGTGGTTTGCAGGGAAGCCAGCCATGCCAGGAGCTAGTGTTATATGGCCTAGGATCATCGGCTGACTATGCAACCAAGAGCTTGGCTTTCACAGGCATTCCTGTAAAAGACTCACCAGGCTGATTATCCTCTGCCATGCAGGACATATTAAGATTTACTGTGGGTCTTATGCTGTCCATGCTTACAAATAAACCTAGATTGATATATTCATCACCCAGAGAATTTTTGCCATTGGCCTTCCCATCATATACTCTCTTCTAGGTGTACAATTTCCAGTATGAAAAATACTAAAGTTATTTCTAGAAAGGCAAAGAAAACAGCAATGCTTGGGTATATAATCTCTGCACACAGGTGTATTGACATACATTAGCCTTACACAGCTCCAGACATGGAAGGCAATAGGGATAGGCTTACAATTACTTCTGTATTACAGCTAAAGTGAGACAAAAGAACGTGAGGTTAAAGAACTCTTCTGTGAACATCTCGTAGATATTAGGAATCTTTGTGGTTGCTTCTGTTTCAGCCATCAGAATCAAAGTTACCAGTACAATATTGTGATGAATACCAGGGAGACATTTACCCATCTATTGACCATCTAGAGAAAATAGATATGGTTACTATAGAGCAGCTGAGTCTCATGTCTTTTAGCAATTACCTCATACATTATGTGGAAGACATGCTTTTGGGGTATTATTGAATGCAGTCACTCAACTCCAGAAGAATGAATTGAAAATGAGCTTACCATTTTTGAGTTGTGCCATTCAAGCTGGTATAGAAAATGTAGGTTAGTTTAACGAGTTATGCACATGGGGCCTCACAGTCCGCCTTAGCTGTGGGTGCTGCCCACACATATGCATTCTACTATATTGTCATACATATTTGGCCTTTATCCTATTTCTTTCTTTCTTTCTTTTTTTCCTTTGGTACTGAGGGTTGAACCCAGGGCCTCGCGCTTGCATGCTTTGCAAGTGCTAGACCACTGAGCTACACCCTCAACCCATTTTTTTTTTCTTTTTTGAAACAGGTTCTCACTAAATTATACAGACTGCCTCTGGTCTCAAACTTGAGATCCTCCTGCCTCCACCTCCCAAGTCACTGGGATTACAGGCATGTGCCACCACACCCGGCTCTTTATCCTGTTTCTTGGCATAAAACTCCTAAAATCTTTGGAATTCCTAAAGTTTTAGTCTGCTAATGAGTTAACTGATGTCTAGCAGCAACTCTAAATGGGAACTGGTCATCCAGAAGACCTTAATACATTATTTCCCTAAGTTCTGTGAGCCACTCTAGCAAATTTTACCCAAAGAGAGGATCCTGGGAATCCCGGTTTATAGCCAGTGGATCAGAAGCACAGATCGAACAACTTGGGGCTTATAACTGACATCTGAGGTAGGGTTGCGGGGAGGAGGGGAGCAGGGCACTCACTTCCTGAACTGCAGTGATTAAAATACCTGAAATGATGGAGCCCTGGCCCGAAGGCAGAAGCTGATAACATTAGCAGGTTTATTCTAACCCCAGATGGTATCTGAGACCCTGATTTCAGCCATTGTTCAACTGCCTTATAAGTCCCTCAGAAGCTCTCATTCTGAGGGATACCCCACAGCAAAGGAGGCATGTATCATTTCCAGGGAATGACCTGTACTGTCAAAACTTTCACATCATGAGCAGTGAGGAGAGGAATTTGTAAGTTGCAGGATGATACCTACATTATGATAATTATATAACACAAATAAGACTATATTTGTATGTAAAGTAAGTAACAACATGACTATGAGACATGCGTACCAATTTCAGAAGAGACTTTAATTCTGAGAAAGCGGGGTGTGGAATGGTAAGTGGGTAAAAAAAATAGAGGCCTTCAACTATATCTGTAACCCACTCATTTTTAAAAAGTCAAAGCAAATAAGGCAAAAATGTTTATATTGATCTTATCTAGGTGATAAGTACCTGATGTCAAATTTTCTCTGTATTTTTCTTAATTTAAAAAATACTTTATTGTAAAATTAGCCTCAGAAAAAAAATCTTTTTTAATCCAGAAATCAAGTTGTAGTATCAAAACATCAGAGGATATTTTATTTAGTAGAGTGTCCAGAGACAGATTTGTGTACACATTTACTTAAAACTAGACTTGCTGGGCATGTTGGCATAAGCTTGTAATCCTAGCTACTCAAGCAGGAGGATCACAGGGCCTGCCGGGGCTACTTAGCAAGTTCAAGGCCAGCGTAGACAACTTAATAAGACCCTGTATCAAAATAAAAAAAAGGTTGGGGATATAACTGAGTGGGCCTGGGTTCAATGCCCATGTTGTTGTTAGGTGCCCTTGAGTCATGTCCAACTCAGCGACCCTCATAGCGTTTTCAATGGCTGATTGTTTCGAGATTGCTTTGGGAGTAGACTGCCACATCCTTCTCCCATCAGTGCTCATATGAGGGAGGAAAAAGACTCAGGGCTAAAGAGGATGCATTGATTCAAAGCTCTCGAGTGGGCATAGGGAGTGGGCATAGGGAACATCTGGATTCTGGTCCCACTTTGTGTTACTAATTTTAGACAGTGGCTTTCCTATATATAAACTTTCATTGCCTTATCTATATAATTAGTGAATAAATTTGGAGACAGTTTTTAACACTGAAATTTTATAATTTATATTTGAAATGTTGAGTAGACTAGCGACTAGATGCTCATTTTTATAATAATCATAGAGGCTAAAGAAATACATGGGGTAAGCATAGAGAAGGTTTAGGTTTTGCCTCTGCCACTTACTACAGCCCTTAGTTTGCTGAAACATTCTCATTTTCTATTTCCTAAGATGGGAATCATGATGAACATTACCTCCCTCAACTCAGGGAAAGTGGATAAGAAAACAGTATTATTGTTGTAGTTGTTGCAAATCAGTCAATGAACTATTCTATTGGGAAAAATAGTAGGGCAAATTTTCAGCTAATGGTAGCCATTTTCCAAAGATGGCACGAGAATAGTTTGCTAGTCTTTCTTTGAAGGGGCAGTTAAATAGGTAGATATTTCTAGTCTAAATGATGCCAAATTGCTTTATAGCTAGGCATTTAAAGTGACATGAAAATGGTCCCATCTTAAGACAGGACACTAACTAGAGGATGAATCGTAAATTACTTCCAACTCTTGGGCTGTGGTTCAGTGGCTTTGACTGTTTACCTAGAATAAACTCTAAATAACAACGTTGAGAATACTCTTGATTTTTAATTTTATCCTCTTGTACTCTTTCCATTAATTTATACCGAAAGCACAAAAGCAGAAACAGATGACAGCAGGAGAAGAGGAATGGTCATTCCAAATTGGCATTTGTGAATCTCAAAGCCAGGCTATTATTTGCCATGGAACAGAGCACTTGGACTGTCATCTGCTCTGCTTGTTAATACAAGGCACAGTTAATGTGGCTGGGCCTCTAGTTCTACTGACATAATATGTGCTGGTCTAAGTTTTGAAGGCTTGGAGTCGGTAGAATTGGCAGGGGCCTGGTGAATGAAAAGTGTCTGCCACTTATCAGCCGGAAGATAGCAGAAGGGCCCTGTTTCTACTACCAGTGCTCCTGGAGATGTTTATCACTGAGGCTCTGAGGACTCATACCAAATACTTCAGAAATAATGTCAACACACCTAAGACCACAGCCAGCAAGGAATTTTCTGAGATAAGATTACAATTTTGTCCTTAAAGGGAAGCCAGCCAAGTCAGTTGATCTTCAGATATTCCATGAGCAGAGAAAGATTATCCTTCATATCAAGGAATTTTAGGAGCTCAGTTTTTGTGCATTTAGAAATGCAAGTACTCTGCTGTTGTTTTCCAAAGTATGCACAAAGCTCTAGCAATATCTAAGAAAGTCACAGCAGGGTCAGAGCCTAGCAAGCCTAACTTGGTGCCCACAATGTCATCTAGTGGTAGAAGCTGGAGACAACTCTCTATTTAGAAAAGGATTTGTTGGCTTTATTTCAGGATTTTCTTTCTTCTCCATTGGCTTATCTAAACCTGAGGGCTTCCAAGGCCAGATCAGATCTCTAGTCGAGTCTAGGGCAAAGTCATGATAGGAAAAGGTGACTCAGTCTTTGAGTATATGTGAAAAGCCACTGAAATACTTTGTTTGAATACGTAGTCATGTGTTTGGTTTAAATATCAGCATGTAAACTGGCACTGTCAGGCACCCATGGTGGTGGTGGAGTGTAAGGTAGAGCTGATCAGGTATTGTCCCAAGGCCATGTTGGTGATGAGAAAAGTAAGCATGGAGCCAACTCACCTTTAATTTTTCACTCAGAGATTTAAAATATCATTTGCTTTGAAATATCCCATATTTATTCCTTAGTATTCTCTGCACACACTCCTTGTGTGACCTTCTAGATTCTAATCCTTCCTTGCCAGGGCTGTGCTGTATATAGTTGCCAGATTCATTTATAAAACAAAAACTACCTTTTGTCATGTCGTTTCCCAGTAAAGTTTCACAATAAAGTTCACACTCTTCCAGTTTATTATTTAATGTCTTCACAAATCTTTCTAACCAGTTTCTCCTTTTCCACTATCTTTGTTACATCCAAAGGCTCTATCATGAGATGATTATTTTTCAATTTCTATGCCTCTGTGATTTTGTTCCTTCTGTCCCTTCTTTTGGAAATTCCTTCCCTCCTTCTCTTCTATTCAGCTACATCTCTTCCATTAAACATTTTTAGACAAGTCCCTCCCACATTGATCTCACCGTCCTCTGAACTCTGCTTACTTATGGCCTACAATCCACACCAGCCCTCTGACAATTAATCACACAGTGCCCTCCAAATTTATCTTTATTTTGTATGCTCTATCTTGCTATTTCATATGCCCCTTTTCCCCCATCTGGCTCATTGTCTTAAATGTGGATGCATGTGTAAAGTTAGACAAGAAGTCTATGAAAATAAAATGTATGTCTTATATAACTTTAGAATACACTACCTAATAGATGCTCTATGACATTTGATTAGTAGTTTTTTGTTTGTTTGCTTGTTTCTCTTGTTGTTGTTGTTGTTGTTGTTGTTATTTGAGATAGGGTTTTGCTATGTAGTCCAGGCTGGCCTTGAATTTGTCATCTTCCTGCCTCTGCCTCCCAAGTGCTGGGATGACAGATGTATACCACTACGCCTGGAAAACAGAAAGCTTTACTTTTCATTTTATTTATGTATGTATGTATGTATGTATGTATGTATGTATGTATGTATGTATTTAGTGCTAGGGATCAAAACCAAGGCCTTGTGCATGCTAGGGAAGTACCTTACCACTAAAGTACATCTCTAGTTTTGTTGTTGGTTAGTAATTCTTGATTGGCATCTTTATTTGCGTACTGATGCTCCTTTGTTTCTGTGCAGCTCTCTGAAAGTCTTAGGACTTTAGATGACTAGGAATTGGGGAAAATTAAATGAGGTTTGCCTCATGTACTTTTCTTTCATGCCCACATCTGTGCCATTCCTTCTCCAGCCCTACTTAGAAGTCTAGGTTCCTCTAGACTTGCTTTGCCTCTAGCTTCATCCTTAGTACCACAATCAGGAGTAACTTGGAGAAATGGCTGTGGCACATGCATGAACGGCCCAACAGAGTAGGTTAGCACTCATGTCTGGCTGACTGGCATTCAGATGCCATCTTATTCCTGTAAAATGTGTGTCCTTGGGCAAATTGGTTTCTCTAAGTCTGCAGTTTCCTCTTCAGTAAAATGAGGATAATAGAACCCCCTCGTGGAGTTGTCTTGAGAATGAAATAAGATGGTCCATATAAAATGCTTAGACTATTGCAAGGACATTATTACATTGAAAATGGTCAACAAATGGCATAACAGCCCACAAACAATATGCTGATTTCTCCCATTTAAAAAAACAAAACAAATTCTCTTGATCTTCAATCACTACCCCTTTAAAACAAAGGAAGAAATCTCTATACTCTGTCTTCTTCCTCTCTTCCATTCTCTGACACTCTTTCTAATCAGACTTGACCCCTCTATTCCACTACAGCTGCTTTTTTGCAGAGTCAACAATGAGTTCCATGATGCTAAGTACAAGACTTAATTCTTAGGTCAATGCTCTAAACCTATCAAGCAGCATTTGGCATAGCTGATTTTTCCCTCCTCCAGAAAATACTTTCTACATGCAGCATCTAAGACATTCACTCTACTTTTCTTTCTACCTATATGGCTGTTTCCTTGTCCTCTCACCTTCCTTCTTCTGGCTGATTCCTGGGCTGCTTCTTTATCCATATCCATGTCCCTTGATGACTTCATCCAGCTTCTTTGTTTTCAATACCATTTCTACACTGACAACCCTACAATCATCTCCAGCTCACCAGCACTTTTTCCCCTGAGTTTCAGACTTAATATCAAGCTGCTATTCAGCTTCTCCACTCAGATACCTAATGGGCATCTCAAACATGTTCGAAAATGAACTATCTTACCTCCCCCAAATATGTTCCTCCCATACTCTTCCCCGCTTCAGGAAGCTCATCCTAATAGTGGGTCAGGTTGAAAATTGAATTATCTTGACTCCCCTTATTTCATATCCTATGTACTATCTATTAGAAAACTCTAGTGGCCTTTCTGTGAACACAAGTTCAGATCTGATCCCTTCTAACAGCCCCTGGTGCCCCTCTCCTCCAAGCCACCAATATCCCTCACCTGGAATAATGTGGTGGCTTCCTACACAGTCTCTCTGTTTCCATTGCTGTCAATTAGAAACCAGAATGACCTTGTAAAATGTAAGACAGATTGTGTCACTCTGACTCAGACTTCTGATAGGTCATCTCTTTGGGTAGAAACCAAACACATAATGCTGGCCCCAGTTGCAATGGCCCAGACTCTGCTGCTTTTATGACTTTCTCTCTTACTGCTGTTCCCCTCACTCACTCCACTGAAGCCACCCCAGGCACACTCCAGGTCCAACCTTGGGACCTCTATATTTGCTTTTCTCCTGCCTGCTTGGAATGCCCTTTGCCAGATGGACACATGGTCTGCCCTCACCACCATTAGGTCTATGCTCAAATGTCAAGTCATGAGACTTTCTCTAGCTAACTATTTAATTTGTACCCCCCTTTTTCCTACTCCCTTCCCCTACCTTAGTTTTTAATACAGCTTTCTACGTATTTTGTTGTTGCCATCATCTGTTATATGTGTTTCCCACCAGAATTTAAACTCCACGGAGGCGGGAGTGCTTGTCTCTTACCTATTGCTATTTCCACAACAATGAAATGGTGTCTCACATGATGACAAATGAGTATCAGCTCTTACTGCTGTTTCTTGACTGGAGTCCACAACTGGCCTTGACCTTCTGCTTTGTGTCCTAATTTCCTGATGAGTGAGCTGTTTTACTCCCAGATCAACAGCCTGCCTTAACTGCTTCTGATGTGCCTGTGTCTATCTGTTCTTCCTCCTCAGATGCATACTCTCATTCCTCTGGTGAAAATGGGGGCAAGTCCGAATCTGTGGCCAATCTGCAGGCTCAGCCTTCCCTGAACTCCATCCACAGTTCCCCCGGTCCCAAGCGCTCCACCAACACACTTAAAAAGTGGCTAACGAGTCCTGTGCGTCGGCTCAACAGTGGGAAAGCAGATGGAAACATCAAAAAACAGAAGAAAGTACGTGATGGCCGGAAGAGCTTTGACCTGGGATCTCCCAAGCCTGGAGATGAGACAACCCCACAGGGAGACAGCGCCGATGAGGTACTTACCAGCACCCTGGAGCCTTCCATCCGGAAGGGACCTCTGACCTGCTTCCCTCTCAGTTCAGTAATCCAGTCAGTCTCCAATCTCCAGTAGTTTGTTATCTGGTTATTTGAGCTCTTTATATTCTTGAGACTTGGCTGGTTTGATGTGTGACCCATTCAGAGACTGACCAGCACCTACAGTATTCAGCAGGCAGAGACTACTTTGCCAGGTTTAGAGTGAGGGGCCTGGCATGAGGGGAAGCAGTTGGTCACCTACCACTACTGAGGACTATGTAAAAACCACCCCGGCCTGGTTAGACTAAGAGTGAAAGAATGCAGACTATTTCTCTTTGAAAAGAGAAAGCTGAGCTGTGTTCAGGTATCTTGAACAGTGTCACTTGTAAATTTACAAAAGAATAGACAGTTCCAGGTTGCTGCAGAGGCGACAGCTATGAAGCACAGGTGAACGTCATGATAGGCAAGATTACACCTCAGTTGGGAACTTTAACGGTGCATCCAGTGACGAAATGTGCCTTCATTAGAATTAAGGCACACCTGCACAGCAAGGGCCTAGGCAACCATCTCACCTCACATCAGTCAGAGAGCCCCCAGTGTTAACCAAGAGGTTAAGCTAAGTAATCCCTGAGTCTTACAAAACTAAGGTCTGAAATCAAAATACAGGGATCCATTTTAGTTAGGGAAATGAGATATCTGTTTTATCTGGATAACTAATGTACACTAATCACTGCTGAGGCTAAGAAATTCTTCTGATGTGTAGCCAGACTTCTCCTTCCTGTAATGTCATGCCCCCATCATTTCTCCCTCTGGAAATGGCATAGAGACTGGTAACATTTGAGTTTTGGTTTAATAGCCCTACAGAAAATTTAAAAATTAGTCTCTTTTTGGTCATTCTTTCAGTTTTCTCTTTTCCTGACTAATCAATAAGATGAATTTGTTTGTTTTTATTTTGGTGGGGAGTATTTTCCCCCACTTGGTCTTCACTGTCCTTTAAGATTAGCAGGTGTATCCACGTTACAGAGAAGGAAACTACAGCTGAAAGAAGGGAGTGATTATTTTTTTAAATTTCAAGCCAGAACCACTGATGTCTTTCATTATGTGAAACAGTGACTAATGCTGTTATTTTGTTCTAGAAGAGCAAGAAAGGTTGGGGTGAAGATGAGCCAGATGAAGAGTCGCACACCCCCCTCCCTCCACCCATGAAGATCTTTGACAATGACCCAACACAGGACGAGATGGTAGGACCTCTGCTTTCTCACAGAAAATAGTTGTGTGTGATGCCTGGGATTTGGTTTTGTGTGTGAGAAACAGGAATATGATACTCTATCTCCACTGTTCTCTCTTACGCCTCGTGAGTCCATGGTGATACAGATTCTGTGTCTGGTAGATGTCCTCTCCCCCAATTTTGGAGGTGTAACTGTGCTCTGGGCAGTACAGAACTATTATAGTGGGAATCGGCCTAGGAACTCATCCTATTGATAAAAACTAATGATTCTGTCTTTGGAGGGAGTGGATCCTAAAGGAACTATTTGTCTCAGAAAGGAATCTGTGGTGGTTCCAGATGGCAATTACTTTGTTATACCTGACTATACAACTTATATTTTAGTTGTCTTGCCTAGGCTCTGCTCTAAAATCTAGTCATGGTGACTTCCAGTCAAGCCCAATGCTGTGAAAATTTTGCAGTCAAAGCATATGGGGTGGGCATGCTGCTAAGGGGAGGTCATTGTCAAAGGTGGGCAAGCATAACATGCCAAGCTGTCCAAGTGCTTTGTTTGGCAAAGTTCCCCGGTTCACTGGTGTCTGAAATGTCCATGCTCACAGTGCCTCTGACCCCCTGGTGGTCACCCTTGTTCTGCAGCAGAGGTTCAAGTTAGATGGAACTAACTCCCAGGCCCTGACCTCACTTTCCCTGTAGCCTGGCCTTTCCTCCACTGGCTTTTTCTTGCCTCATTTTAATGTGGACTCTGGATATTGATATGGTAGCTTCGATATCTGGTTGAACGTCTCATTTTCTTTTAGAGTGTTATTTTGTGATGGTGATGGTGGCTTGCTTTGCTGTCCCTCTGGCTTTTCTGGTGCTTGCCTTACAGTGGGGGCTTCCTTCAAGGCAGCAGGCCTAGCATATATAGGCAGTTGTACCTAAATGCAATTCAAAGGTTCCATCTGTGGAGGGTCCAGAGTGTCTAGTGACATCCCAGTTCTTATTTTGATTCTATCTGGTTTGCATTTGACTGTTAACCCATTCCTCTGTGTAGGCTGAAGAGACAGTCCAGGGATAGGACTGACTAAGATATGGTTGACTAAGATGTGGTAGCTGCCCCCAGGGGACTCACCCATAAGAAGTATACATTGTGGCCTTCCCAAGGTGATGTTGGGAATCTGACCTCCACAGACAGCTCTCTGTCCTTGCACTTCTGGGGAGGAAAGCAGTAGGAAGAATGGCATTGTGCCCATCCTGGATTCCTAAAGGCAGAAATGCTTGCACTTCACCTTGAGATGGGAATGAGAACCAGCCTGCTGGGATTCCCCAAGGCCTACCCTTGAAAAAATGTCATGTAAAGAGTGATAGTGTGTATGTGGGCAGGAATCTCATGTCCCACTATCTGCTACCCCACACAGCCCTCTGCACAGAGTGGCCGGCCGGCATAAGATAGGAAAGGTCATGAACCCTCTCCTTCTGGTTCCTTCCAACACAGCTTGTTTGGGGGAAGTGGATGTTATGTTGTTTCTGGATAATTTTTAACTAAGAATGCAGGCTTACCCCAGACATTGGTGTGGCCCTTTTCTTGGCCAGAAGGAGGGGAGTGGCAGCTGTCCCTTTTTAGACACAGCTTGTTTGATTTCTGTGCACTTTTTTTGTTTTGGAGTATTTTGGATTTGAATGAGTCTCAGAACTTCTAAAAAGTGGAGTTAGATTTATTAAGACAATTTTTACAATAGCATAAAAGGTATTTTTAAAGTTTACTGGACTAGGTGTCACAAGCCTGTAATCCTAGTGTACTTGGGAGGCTGAAGCAAGAGGATCAATGCAAGTTCAAGGCCACCCTAGTCTATATAGTGAGTTCCAGCCCCCCCCAAAAAAAGAATAAATAAACAAATAAAAGTTCACCCATTGTTGCTGGGCACTGTGGCAAAAGCCAGTAATCCTAGTGACTCAGGAGGCTGAGGCAGGAAGATCATGAGTATGAGGCCAGAGGCAGCCTATGGGATTTAGGGAGACCCTGTCTCAAAATAAAAATAAATAAATAAAGGGCTGAGGGTGCAGCTTAGTGGTGGAGTGCTTGCCTACCATGCACAAGGCCTAGTTTCAACCCCATAGTACTGTTTAAAAAAAAAAAAAGGTTCATTCTTTTGCTCCTCTGAGTGATATTTGTACAGATCACTGCTTACATATAGCATTTGTTCTTTTGATGTCTGTCTTTGGAATAAGTTCCTAGGAGTAGGATTACTAGATCTAAGATGATAACTTGGTTTTCCAAACCATGAACTTCTTCCTGCATCTCCCAGGAGAGCAAAAAGAATACTTATATCTTTCTTAATTACATTAATTTGACACCTGCCCCCCAACTCAGAAACAAAGATTTAAAAGTAACTCTTAGATTACACTCTTCATCTACCCTAAGGAGAAGCCAGGGCAAGGCCAGGACACTCAACTTTCTACACCCATAGTTATTACGCCTGTGTTCCAGCCTGAGAACACCATGACCCTCTGCTCTGATACACTGGGGTAAAAGCACATACTCACATGCAGGGCTAGCCTTTCCTCCCCCAGTTTCTCCTCAGGTGGAAGAAGGAAGGAAAAAAACAAGTAAATTAACAAAGAAACAGTATCTTTTAATGAACAAGAATTCCCAAACCATTGAGCAAATAGCCACATGAACAAGTCTTAGGGAACAAAGGACACAGAGAGGCCCTGCAATCAAGGCTCCCTTTACTGTTAGCAGGATAGTCCCCGGACACCCCAGCACATGACCTTGAACTCCTGCTAAAGCTCTTCATTACATCCCAGTGTTCCAGTTTGGGGGCTTACCAGGGCCAGCTATGTTTTACGGCAGGGTGTGTGTGTGTGTGTGTGTGTGTGTGTGTGTGTGTGTAAGTGAAAGAGAAAGGGAGGGAGACAATATGGGCATATGGAGATGGGATCTAGCTTGCTGGGCTCCAAGTGCCCTCCCCCCAGCCTTTTTGCTTGATACACAGTGAAGATCCATATCTAAGTGTATAGTAAAACAAGGACTATTTCTCTTTGGACCTATTTGAGGCTGGCTTTATTGATCCCTTCCAGACCTTGGCATAACAGTGGACATCCGTATAGTGGCTGATGTCCTGCTTGCCCTTACATCAGTAGCCCCTTGCCCTGTTGTCAGTAGGAGCAGCCCTTGCATGTTGGCCTCCTAGGAATTCAAGAACCCTTTCCCTCAGCTCCTTCAGAGGCCTGCCTAAGGAGTGCTCAGCTCCATCCATGCTTTGCTGCTGGCCAAAATTCCTGCCAAGGGGAGGGGCCAACCTGTATACACTGACCCCTCACCTCCTTCTCTCATTTCTTCCCTCTAAACATACTGCTGTGCTTCTCTGGCCTGCCTCAAGCCTTGGATTTTCTGTTTTGCTTCCTAATTGCTGTTGCTCACTCCTTGTTAATCTGCTTTTCCTTTGCTACCCAATGTCTTGCAGTCCTCCTCTTTGTTAGCAGCCCGGCAGGCTTCCACTGAAGTGCCTACTGCTGCAGACCTTGTCAGTGCAATAGAAAAGTTGGTCAAAAGCAAGCTGGTAAGTGGGGGTCCTGGAGGCAGTTCTGTGTGTGTCTCACCCCTGTGCCACTCCCAGCACCTTGCATCAGTCTGCCAAGTTCTTGTTTGCATTTATTTCTCTTATAGGATTATTTCCAGTAATGATGGTTTCTAAAAAGTCATACCCCGAAATCCTTTTTTGGGTTTGTTTGGGAATATTGTTGTTGTTGTTAGATGCTGTCAAGTCGGTATCTGACTCATAGTGACCCTCATAGGGTTTTCAATGGCTGATTGTTTCGGGATTGTTTTGGGAGTGGATTGCCAGGTCCTTCTCCCATTTTTGGGAATAAGCATGGGGGATTAACAGGCTCTTTTGGGGTTGTGATATTAATGAAAGATGAAAACTAGCCTCAGTGTAAGCCTGATCCACTGGTCCACCAGGCAAGTGGCATTTGGCCAGTGACAGAGGTATGTCTGGTTAGCTCTAAAGCTAGTGCCCTGTGTTGCTGAGATAGAGCATGAGTTAGATCTTTGAAAATACCAGGTAATTTTATTTGGAGACCTTCTGGTTTGCAAAGTATTAGAAAATTGGATTGCTGATTATGAAGGGGAATAGGCAAAAGTGTATGGATAACTCGCCATAAAAAATTAGGGGACTAGCCAGGCGTGGTGGCACAAACCTGTAATCCCAGTGGCTTGGGAGGCGGAGGCAGGAGGATCACAAGTTGGAGACCAGGGGCAGTCTGCGTAACTTAGCAAGATCCTGTCTCAAAAAAAAAGAAAAAAAAAAATGGGCTGGGGTTGCAGCTCAGTGGTCCAGCACCTGCAAAGCATGCAAGTGTGAGGCCCTGGTTTCAACCCCCAGTACTGGAAAAAAAAATTAGGGGACTCAGAATATGTCTCCATCCCAGGAGGAAAACTGAACATAAGCCTAGCCTGTGACAGTGTTATGGACCAGTCATACCACTGGAGGGAAGGGCAGTGTGAATCTGAGCTGACCTGGGATTTCGGCATAGTGCCGATGAACCAGCTCCTCCCTGGATAGCTCATTTGGGTAAAGCTGTCCCTCTGCTCCCATGTTTTTGTATCTAAATGTATCACTAGAGGATAATAATTTGAAGCATTTTCCATTCTTTTTCTCTCATCCCTGTCACCCATTTGGCTTTTCCTGCAGTTCTCATTAGAATAAATATCTGCTTTAGCCAGACTTCTGTTGGAAAGTCTTGTTAATCATCACCATTCAAACCCTTCTCTACTTGGGACAAGAATTAGAGGAAAATTATGGGTCCTATCTAGAGCAAGCTGCCTGATAATTTTGTTTCCAGTAACTCCCTTTGCAGATATCCCAGCTTATAGTGTAAAATGAGATTTAACACATAGGATCTTGTTATTTTTCCTCTATATTTTCTTTCCTAATTAAAAAAAAATAGGTGGTGGCTTTAGTAACTGGTCAAACTCTTGGCAGCTGTCCACTTTTCTGCCATCTCTCGTGGCCCTCCTAGTGAGAGTTAAGTACTCTTGTGCATACTACATTGACTTTTCAAAGTCACATATTTGGCTTTCATCTCTTTAAGTTTTTGTGTACATTACCCCATTTCTCTACAATATTCTATTATTTTCGATTATCTATAGCATAATGGTCCTTCAAGTTCCTACTCAAATCTCATCTCCCCACAAGGGCTTTCCTGACCAGCTCAGGCCAGATTTCCTCTGAAATCCCACTGCAATGAGTAAAGCCACATACTGCCTGGGACAGCTGTTAGATGACCCTGTTATATTATTATTTATTGTTAAAATATCTTAATGTTCTCATTTGAAGTTTACCTCCCCAGCTAGATGAGTCATTTAGGACATTATTATTTTTTCCTCCCTTAGTATCTAGGAGTCTTTTACACTTAATGGGTTCCTCATGAACATTTGTTTCCTAAAGTCCATATTTGCTTTTATTTTTGGTACCTTTCCCTGCTACTACTGCTGACTTTTTGTGCTGTTGAGAGTCTCTTTGGTCCTCTGGTCAATGGATCTAAGGTGAGACATGTGAACAAAGACATTAGACATCCCATAAGTGTACCTTTCTCAGAGAAGAGGGATTGTGGGATGGTATTGGAGCTAAGTGGCCCCATGACAGGCTCTCGATAAATGGCTTCTGAATGAATGCCTTTTTTGTGGCGAGTTTCCCATAATAAGGACTTTAGCTTTTCCCACCAATAACTACTTCTTGAGGACCTACAGTCAACCCAGAATTACAGAGATTTCTTTAGCTTAACATATAAAGCCAAGCCCATATTAAGAAAGGAGTAAGGGAGCAATAATTTTGTTTCTTAGAATCTTCTTACCAAAATCTGATTCTTTTTCCTTTCCTCTTTCTCTTTTTTCCTATGCCAGTGTGGAGTAGCAGTGGAACAATAGTAAATTGAGAGTATTTCAGCCGTGTTTGAGAACACTAAGTTGCATTTTTACCTCTGAGACTCTTATTCCTATTCCTCTTCAGCTTTTTAGCTTAGAATAAAAGACAATAAAGCCCATAAAAGTTCTGAACTATTTATTTAACTAAGCATGACAATGTGAAGGCTGCCCAAACAGCCAGTAGTATCACAGACTTGTTTAATGAAAGTACATTTTACAGGTCAGGAGACGTAATAGTTCCATTGTACTCAAATCTATTCAGACCACACCTGTCATGAGTTGTGTGTGAGTAATATATTTTTTCTAAATGCAGTATTGTAGAATGTTCTTGAAAGAATTGGAGGGGCCCAGAGGAGGTAACCAGTATCATGTGGTCCATGTCATTTGAATGAAAGTTAAACCAAGATTAGTTTGGGGAGAAAGAGGAGACACATGTAAGAGCTGCCTTCCAATAGTTGAAGTGCTATTGTGGGAATGAAGGTTTGGTCTGACTCTTGCCCCAGAGGGTAGAACCTAGACCTGTGGGTGGGAGTTATTTTAGTGTGGTATAAGGAAGAACCAACAGGA
Source organism: Pedetes capensis (assembly GCA_007922755.1). Taxonomy (NCBI): domain Eukaryota; kingdom Metazoa; phylum Chordata; class Mammalia; order Rodentia; family Pedetidae; genus Pedetes; species Pedetes capensis. The sequence goes on along the minus strand of VMDO01000377.1, from coordinate 225,424 downwards.
GTTCTTTCCAATGTACAGAGTGTGATTACATTTTATAGAAGCGTCTGGTATTCTTGGACTTTTGTCCAGAGGCTTTCTGCTTTCTCTCTTGGTTGCTCAAGTAATGACACCACATTCTGCACTTAGAATTCATTTGGCCCTCTAGCTCTGCATGAGAGCCATGAGATCCCCTGTGTTTCTAGGTACCAAACCTACCCTCTGGAGTCTGGGAACCCATGGAGATTATTGCACCAAGGCTTTTGCCTCAGTTAGTGGTGGTCTCCCCTGCCCTAGAGCTGCTGTTAAGTGAAAGAAGGCACAGTCATCAAGCTTGCCTGTATTTCGGGTAAAACCCTCCAGATTCCCATTTGTGCATCCTTCTGGATATAATAGACCCTTCAGGATTCTCACCTGCTGGCTTTGGTCTTTAACCAGTGCATTTGTTTACCAAGAGAGGATGCTCCCCCACCTCCCCAAAAAGAGCTAACATACTTCTTCTGGTTTTTGTATTAAGGTTTACATCTTTGACTCTGAACTAGGAGTAAGGACTCCCTCTGCTTTCCCTGTGTGATTTTTAATAAAGTTTTTCCTAGTCCAGCTGCTGTTGGTAGTGAGTACATAAGGAATTGGAAAACCTAGCTTTCATTCCTGCCTCTGCTACTGATAGAGCCCTGGGAAAGTGACTTGGTCTGCTTGGACCTCTCCTTTTCCCACTTACCAATAATGATGATTCTGTCCACCTGAATCTAATCTTAAGAGTTACGATGATTGGGTAGGCGACAACACACTTTGTAAATGGATAAGCAGCCATCTACAAATGTTAGCTCTTAGTCACCTTAGCTGCCTGAAGTAAAGGACAGGCAAAGGGAACTACATTATCTTTATGTTTCATGATCCAGTATGGTGATCGGCATGCGGAAACTTAGTATTTGCCAGCCATTAAGTGGAGGTTGGGTGAATATTACAGGGAAATAGTTTAACAGACTATATGATTTGGTTCTATTCCTCAAGTTTGAGAAGCAAGGGTTTTCTGTCCATGTGAGAATCTAGTGTATATGTACACTGTGGTCCTGGAGCCCCAGGATTCCCCCCACTGCCTGGAACCCAAGACTGAGCTTCCAGGAAGAAAGCCCCTCTGAGTTCATGGTATTACGTGACACACCAAAGAATTTCAGGATGGCCTAATTGGACATCCTCCACTATAGAAGAGGGGCAAGTCAGCCCTGAGCTCTTCTTTAGACCATCTGGTTGCCTGGTGTCCTGAGAACGTGCCCTGTGTGCTTCAGAAAGACTTCCTGCCTTCTGGTTCTCCTGGTTTCAGAGCATTTATGCACCTACGACAGACTTATGGGCCACAGGAGAACATGGCCAGGACCAGGCTGTATTTGTGTACATGAATTGCCGCCTTCTGTCAGTAACCTGGTAGAGTTCTGAATTTTGATAGGAGAAAATAATGGCCCCATCACATCCACTGTGGAAGTGTGTGTTTTCAGGAGGTGGATTCATTTGACACTCCTCGGTGGAAATGATCCCAGAGGTTATTGTCAGAATAGAAAAGTTTAAAATCCATCATGCATTTTTAAGGCAAAGTCACAAATCTGAAATATCATTTTCACAGGAAATCCAGACCTCAGTTTTCCCACTAGGTAGTTGTCCCTACATTCACCCCCAGTTTGCCTAGGAAAGACTGAGATCTGATATTTTTTTGTCCAAGGAATATTATAAAGTTTTAAAAATATATTTTAGTGTATATATTTCAGGTTATGTCATGGTGCATATAGATAGTAACTGTTGTTGTTGTTGTTGTTAGGTGCCATCGAGTCGGTATCCGACTCATAGCAACCCTCATAGGGTTTTCAATGGCTGACTGTTTCGGGATTGCCTTGGGAGTGGATTGCCAGGCCCTTCTCCCATTTTTGCGGTGCTGGGAATTGAACTCGGGGCCTCAGAGACTGCAGTGCAGCGCTCTACCCACTGAGCTAAATCCCAGCCCAGATAGTAACTACAGGGTAGCAAATTAACATACCACCATCTCACAGTTATTTTTCTGTATGTGTGACAAGAGCAGCTAAAATCTACTTAATTGACAAAAATCTCTGATTCAATACAGTTTTATTAACTATAGTCCTCAAATTGTACCTTAGATTTCTAGATCTGTATATCCTGTGTATTTGCCACTTTATATCCTTTGACCACATCTCCCCTTTCTCTCCCCTCTTCCTCCTCTCCTTTGTCCTCCCACCCCAGTACCACTATTTTATTCTCTATGTCTATGTATTTTACCTTCTTTTTTTAAAGATTCCACATATAAGTGAAATAATACAATAATTTTCTTTCTATGTCTGACTTATTTCACTTAGCTTAGTTCATCCATGTTGTGGAAAATGGTAGAATCTCATCTTCAAGGCTAAAAAATAATCCATTGTATAATACATACCCATCAACAGACACTTTAGGTTGTTTCCATGTCTTGGTTGTTGTGAATAATGCTACAGTAATCATGAAGATGCAGACATCTGTACAGAGATCTGTACAGAGATGTCATCCTAACAGGTGTGATATAGAATTTTTTATAACAGAGGAGCAGCTAAGAGGTGACTGGTTGGAGTGCTGAGTGGTGCTGGACCCGTGGTGTAACTGATGTTTCATCCGATGAGCCTTGATCTCTCCCCTGGAGACCCACAGCATAGTCAAAAAATTCCTAGTCTGTGTCAGGCTTTGGGATCAAGCACAGAACTTTCCTTATACAGAGTTCCCAACCTAAGATTAATGCTCAAAATCAGGGGTTCAAACCCTAACCCAAACCTGAACCCTGAGCCCATGCTCAACCAGCCATGCTGGTTCAAGCATTTTTTGTGTGTGTGGTCTAAACATGTAATAATACTTGTGCATAGGTTTAAATCCTATGTGTAGATAGCAGGGCTTCAAACCAAGCCAAACCTGGACCCTGAACCCATTCTGATTCAAGCATTTTAAAAAAATTTTCTAAACTGAAACCTGAACCCACAACTGAACCCAAACCCAATGAAAATTGGGTTTGGGTTCAACTTTTAATGTTTTCTTTCTTTTTTCTTTCTGTCTTTTCCTTTTTCTTTCTTTCTTTTTTTGTATCATTAGTTGTTTAAAAATCTAAAAGAAAAACATTGAAAAAATTTTATTCATCTGTCTACATATAAGATCAAAATTTTAAATCCAAATCCAAACCAAACCCTCCAAATTGTAACATATTGAACCTGCACCCAAACCAGACCCAATTTTTCTCATGTTTGAAGCCCTGCTCAAAATCTTCTCCTTCCTGGACTATTGGCAACCATTTTCTTCCAGATTTCAGTCTGACATCTCTCTATGTGACTGCCAGAGGGATGTCCACCCCCTTTAAAAATAACTATTTCATAGTCTTTTCTGACTAATGAAAACAATATATGCTCACTCAAGAAAAATGACAAGACTGTAAACAAAATCATCATCATCCAGACATATTCAGTGTTGAAATTTTAATGTATTTTATTTCAGGCCCTTTTACAAATAGTGTAGTCATAGAGTATTTAAATTTTAAGTCCTGTTTTCTTTTGCTATCCTACTAGAGAAGTCTTCCTGTCATGAAAAACTCTTTAAAACATTAAGACTGATCTTTCTAAAACTTCTTTATTTTTTGGCGGTACCTGTGGGTTGAACCGAGGGCCTCACACATAATTTGTAAGTGCTCTATCAGTGGGCTGCAACCCTAGCCCATTATTGTTTTTATTCTTTATTTTGAGACCGAGTCTCATTAAGTTACACAGGCTGCCTCTGGCCTTGAACTCACAATACTCCTACCTCTGCCTTCTAAGGTGTTGGAATTACAAGATCTTTCTAAAACTTGGGTCCAATATGTCACTATCCCATTTAAAACTCTACCATTACTGGTCTTATAAAGTAATGTCTTTTCTTCTTAATGCCATGGACAACACTCCTTATGATCTGATGTCTGCATACTTCTTCAGGATTCTATTTTCACTACTCACCTCTTCCTTCTCCAGTCCCATTCACTCAGTTCACTGAACACACAGTCCCTTGCCAATCCACTTTCCTTCTACCCTCTATTCTGTCTACCCCAGGCTTTCAGTTTCCTAGCCTGCCCTGTTGCTTTCACCCCACAACCTTTACTCACAGTGCCATTCCTGCCTAGAAGGTCCTCCCATTACTGTACCTGTTGAAATCCTTTACATTTCTCAGAATAATCAGCCTTCCATATTCACAGGTTCTACATCTGTGGATTCAACCAAGCTCAGATCAAATATATTTGAAGAAGAAAATTGCATCTGCATTGAACATATACAGACTTTTTTCTTATCACTATTCCATAAATAATACAAAATAACAACTATACACAGCATTTGTATTAAAGGAGGAATTATAAGTACTACAGGGATGATTTGAAGTATACAGGAAGATGTACATAGGATAGACCTAAATATTATGTCATTTTATATAAGAGACCTGACCATCTCTGGATTTTAGTATCCACAAGATGTCCTAGACCAATCAGTTCAAGTCTTACTTTTACCATTAAGTCTTTATTTTCTCTCTCCCCCTGGCCATAGGAACCACCTGTCCCTTTGGTCCATGATACTCCTGTCTAGAAGAGCACCCACTATGGCCTAGATTATAGACAGCAGGGAGCCATGCCTTACTTACCCTCATTTCTCCAGCATTTTCAGATATTCATCATATAGTAGATGCTTTAGAAACTTTTGTTGAGTACAAATAAATGCTCAATTGTAATACTGAATAATGAATGCTGTGCAGGTAGTCTGAAAAGAGTGCTTATAGGAGCACAGAGAAAGGGCATTTTATGGGTAAGAGAATCCAAGATCCAGTGACTAGGAAATGTGCTCATTTTAAAATGGGGGTGACCTTCCTCCATACTTAGCCACCTATCTGAATCCTACTTGGATTCTCTGCTCCCCAACCTTGGACCAACTATAAGAACTTGTGTAGCTCTCTCCTCATCCACGTTTTCCTTGGAGAAACCAAGCCTGTTGTGGTCCTGAACTCCAGGTAGAGCAGAATTCCTTACCAGGGCAGAAAAATGGCCACCACTGCCCTTTTTCCTCCCAGGAGCAGAACTGACAGTTGCAAGTCACCCCTAGTTTCCCTAGGCTGGATCCCAGTATACAGCTCTAGCACAGGCAGCTGATCCTCAGAGGGGTTACTCTTGCATTATGTACTTACCTCTTGTTGTCAGGTGCCATTGAGTTGAGTCCAACTCATAGTGACCCTAGGTACAACAGAATGAAACACTCCCCGATGCTGTGCCATGCCCTGCACTATGTCAGTGCTTCTCTGCTATTCATAGGGGTTTCAATGGCTAATTGTTTTGGGAGTGGATTGCCAGGTCCTTCTCCCTATATACTTACTATAAGCACTAATAGCCAAGCCCTTTATTTCCCTCTACCATGCTATCTGCATCCATTCCTTTATCCCTGTCCCAAAGTCCTCCCCTAGAGAAAATTTGAGCTTCTTTGCTCATAGAACAGTCAAACAGGAGATAGAGAAGATTTCCCTGTGTGAAACTTTGGACTCTTTGAAGGTCCTTCATTGTGTAGAGAGGTTGGATGTGCCATGGGAGCACCCTGTAGGCAGAGGTGGAAGCCTGCTTCCTGGCCTGGCAGTCACTTTCCCATCAGCCAAGAGGCTGCAGAACAAAGAACACAATAAGACAACAGAGAAGAGAAAGGGATGCAAAAGACTCTAATCAGATCCATCACCAGCTGGGCCCATCTGCCTGGGAGCCTGTCTCTGGTGATGGCACCAGAGGACATGGTCACTGGAAAGCTGCCTGTCCACTGGCTTGTCAAGCCTCGGCACCAGACATTCTAATTTCCTTAATAACAGGTTACAGATCCTGTATCTATAAATGTAGCTAAACCCTTCTCGACCTTTCTTTATTTTTAGCCTATACTGCTGCTCTGGATATAACAGCTTCCCTGGTTGATTACTTGTTCTGTAAATACCTTTGTGTCACATGGAAAGAAATTCTTTTTCTCAAACTGGAAGACCCTGTGCAGTTAATTCTAGTATTGGTAACAAATTTATATTTGGCTCTTGGCATATTCTACCAATTTGGGGGCTGGGGGAAAAGGTTGATCTCTATTCAACATTAAGTTTTACAGATTCAAGTCTTAATATTTCCCATCTTTTTTCCTATGATGGCCCATAGGGCACCTCATTTTTTTTTATCTAGTTGATTCACTACTTTATTTCTGTCAAATAAGAACATTACAGTGTGTCCTCATTCACTTTTTTTGGGGGGGGGGTGAATTTTTAATGTACACCTTAATGTGATTCATTCTGACATGCTTTTCATTGTGACATTTCCATATATGCATTTTGTTGTACATTATACATATAAGTTCCCCCTTACCCTCTTGTGCACTTCCTCCCCCACCATCTGTCCCCCCACCAAAGACTTCTCTTCCATTTGTCTTTTTATGTTAATATTGTTCTATATATCCTTGGGTTCCTGTTCTGTTTAAGAGAGAAACTTTTTCTGTGTGAACTTTCTTTTTACATTGTCAGAATTATTACATGGATTTTCTAGACCATCTATAATAATACCATTCTTAGCTTTTTAATATTATTATTATTATTATTATTATTATCTTCCAACCTCTGCATAGGATTTTTTCCTTCTTATAATTTTGATTCAGCTCCCACATATGAGTGAGAACATGTGGTATATCACTTTCTGATCTTGTGTTCATTCACTTAAAATAATTTTCTCCAATTCCATCCATTTTGCTGCAAATGGCATTCTTTCTCTTTTTTTTTTTTTTTTTTTT
>VMDO01000377.1:0-218521 GCA_007922755.1 Pedetes capensis | reverse complement strand
AGTGTTATAGCTGGGTCATATGGTAGATCAACTTTTAGTTTTTTAAGATACCTCCATATTGATTTCCACAGTGGTTGGACCAATTTACAACTTCACCAGCAATGTAAGAGTGTTCCCTTTTCTCCGCAACCACACCAGTATTTGTTGTTATTTGTTTTATTGATGTTGGCCATTCTTACTCGTGTAAGATGAAATCTCAGAGTTGTTTTAATTTGCATTTCCCTAATGGCTAGGGATATTGAGCATTTTTTCATGTGTTCCATGGCTTTACAGACCTCTTCATTTGAGAACTGTCTATTCAGTTCCTTTGCCCATTTGTGTATCGGGTTATTTGTTTTTCTTGGGAATTTTTTTCTTAAGTTCTTTATAAATTCTGATAATTAGACCTCTGTCTGATGTAAAGGATGGGAAAATTTTTTCCCATTCCATGGGGGTTTCCTTGACTCTGTTAATTGTTTCTTTTGCTGTACAGAAGCTTTTTAATTTCATGTAATCCCATTTATCTATTCTTGTTGCAATTTCTTGAGCAATTGGGGTCCTATTAAGGAAATACTTTCCTATGCCTATATGATGGAGTATATTGCCTATCTTGTCTTCTATTAGTTTTAAAGTTTCTGGTTTTATGTTGAGGTCTTTTATCCATTTTGAGTTAACTCTCACGCATATTGAGAGATGCAGGTCAGTTTTCATTTTTCTGCATGCGGATGTCCATGTTTCCCAGCACCATTTATTGAAAAGGCTGTCCTTTTTCCAGTTTGCTTGCTTTGCTCCTTTGTCAAAAATATAAAGTGGCTATAGGTGTGTTGAGGTATTTCTGGGTCTTCTATTCTGTTCCACATGTCTTTTCGTCTATTTTTGTGCTAGTACCAAGCTGTTTTGCTACCATTGCCCTATAGTATAGCTTGAAGTCAGGGATTGTGATTCCAACTGCATTAGTTTTGCAGCTTAAGAGTGTTTTGGCTATACGTGGTCTTTTGTGATTCCATATGAATTTTTGGATCATTTTTTCTATTTCTGTAAAATCAATCAGTGGAAATTTAATGGGGATTGCATTAAATCTATAGATTGCTTTTGGTAGGATAGCCATTTTTACTATATTAATTCTCCCTATCCAGGAGCAGGGAAAGTCCTTACATTTTTCAGTGTCCTCTGCTATTTCTTTCTTTAATGCTTTGAAATTTTCCTTGTAGAGTTCTGAAGGGTCTTTGGTTAGATTGATTCCAAGGTATTTAAATTTCTGGTGGACTATCATGAAAGGTATTTTTTCTGAAATTTCCTTCTCTTCCTGTTTACAATTGGGCACCTCATTTATGTTTCATTTCCCTAGACTGTTCTTTCCTACCTCAGTTTGGCCTATATTGAAATATAGCAGCTAAGAGTTTGCAGATCATTTAAGACCAGGCTATAGCCTTTGGTTACAACTACCTTTTTTTTGGGTGGCCCTTTTTGATCTTTGTGGCTTTAATCTTAGAGCCAATGTTTTCAGAGACTGCTAAGTGAAACTTTTCCTTTCAGCCACAGTACCTGGTACAGTAAAGCATCTCGGGTTGTTTAGGTTAGTCTCCCATATTTGTTTTACAGTTGCCCACCTTGGCATTGACCTTTAATCTTACTGTTTATCCATATCAGTTCTTCTAATTTGCATAACCAAATGTTAAATGTCACTGTGTGATCCTTCCAGAGCACTTGCAAAAATGTTAGGTTAGTCCCATTATGAGTATCCTTATGGTTACCAGTGCCAATCACAGAAGGAAAACAGCTTACCATCTTAAAGCATTTAAAAACTTTCATAGAGATTGTATACTATTCCTCAGAAATCTGTAGAAAGGGAAGCTCTGATCTGAAAATTAAGGAAAAACTGAAGCATGGAACAATTTTAGATGTCTCCTGTAAGATCACCTCGTGACTACCAGATCTGGGATTAGAATTCAAATTCCTTTTTCTTTGGCTCCTTAATTTTTTCTCAATCCTGCAGTACCTTAATTAAAAGAAATGAGGACTAATAACAGAAAAGAAAGCCCTTGGTAAATAATCTTGGTGAAGATGTTTTTAGAAAAGGCTGTATCTATTGACTGTTCCTTGACTTTGTCTCATTGCCCTCTTCAAAAAATTATAGCTGGTTTAACAAAGCATGATTTCACCAAACTAGCTCTGTTGCTACCCTTCCCTTATTGATTAGCATTTGATGGTCCTACAACTTGATTTTCTCCTCGGGCTCCTTATCTGATGTGTAATTGCAATGATTAGCTTTCCCTCTGGAGCCCTTACCCAGAAATAAATTGCTATAACAATTTCATTGTCTGGGAAGTGGCAGCACATGGATCCCAGGTATGTCCTGATTGCTGGAGCAGGTGGTAGCTCAGAGCCCCCTGCTGCAGGAGGGTGGAGTCTCTGATCTTCTAATGCTTCACTGTGGTTCAGAGAGAATAGCCTTGGCTGCTGACTTCCTAGTCACTGGGCTGTGGCTAGGCTGGGGGAACACAGGGTTTCCACATGACTTTCCAGTGTGCACTCTCTGAGGCTCTTTATTCTCTTTTTAGACTCTAGAAGGAGGCTCCTACCGGGGGAGCTTAAAAGACCCTACAGGCTGCCTGAATGAGGGGATGACCCCACCTACACCTCCCAGAAACCTGGAAGAAGAACAGAAAGCCAAGGCCCTGAGAGGCAGGATGTAAGTGGCTCCCCACACCCCACACTGGTGCATGCATGTGTGTGGTGGACAACAGGCAAGGATTGGGGGAGAATTAGATGGGGGTTCCCTGCGCTGTGTTTGCGTTGATCTCCTTTCTAAGCTGTACAATGCAGCACTGATAAACACTTAGCCATTTTGAGACTGACTTGAAGAAGTTTGTTGTTGTTATTGTTGTTGTTAGGTGTCATCAAGTTGGTATCCAACTCATAGCAATCCTACGTACAACAGGTGAAACAGTATTGTTACTGCTTCTCTGCTATTCATATGGTTTTCAATGGCTGATTGTGTTTCATAAGTAGGCTGCCAGGTCCTTCTCTCAAGCCTACAGCACCTGGTGCTCCCAGGCAGTTTCCCATCCAAGTACTAATCAGGCCTGACCCTGCTTAGCTTCTTAGATCTGACAGGATCTGTGGTATGGCTGCAGGCTGAAGAAGTTTTAGGCTGAGATATATTCTGTGAGATAGGAGCTGTTATTGACATAATGTAGTTATAACCAAGATTTGATAGAAATGTAAAACATGCTGATAAAAGGGTAACAGCAGAGTTGAGGGAACTATAAGACCATTTCCATGGGTCTATAGAATCAGAGAATCCCTGATCATGGCAGAAAGTCTGATGGAGGTCACCTGAGGAGATGTGTACTAAACATAGGCAAGAGACCAGAAGAGATCACCAGGCAGGACCTATCTCTGCCTCTTCCTTAAGGGTTTTAATTTCATATCCATGTGTGGGTTTAGTTCTGCAAGAACCTCCTTTCTACTTTGAACTGTTGTTTGGTGGTAAGGTAGAATTTACATGGTAGCCCATCTCACAAAAATACATGTGTTCTGCAAGGTTTAAGCTGGGGTTTAGCTCAGTTGGTAGAACATTGCTCTGCACTCTCTGAGGACCTGGGTTCCATCCCCAACACCACAAAAATGGGAAAAAGATGTGGCAATCCACTCCTGAAGCAATCCCAAAACAATCAGCCATTGAAAACCCTATGAGAGTCGCTATGAATCTGATCTGACTCCATGGCACCTAACACCACTGCCACCACCACCTGAATGTGAAATCTGTCTTGTGTTATTTGAGATGATGGAGAAGGTACTGCAGAACCATAATGCCTCCAGAGCTTTAGTTTTCTTCTTCAGGGTTTGACTATACTGGAAGCAAGCTACCAATGAGTCTTAGATATAGATCTGTGTGTGAGATTGTGATCAGCAACAAGAATGTAGGAGGCAGGTCTGAAGTGTCCCTCCCTGTTGTTACTCTGCCTTTCTCCCTCAAATTCATCACTTCTTTAGCCAGGTCACAGACATAAAAACTAGCAAAAATAAGCAAAGTCAAGTCTTTCCCTTGCAGGAAATATACAAAGTGACATTTAGGTCTGTGTTCTCTAGGTAGCAAAAGCAGAAACATTACAGCAAGAACCTGGGGTCAAAGTAAGGCTGTGGGCTCATAGTGAGGAGGAGCAAGTATCATGTAAACACTGTGATCCCATAGTTACCCCTACAATGTTATGGCTGCTCAAGGGGAACCCTGATAACTTGGTGAGTGGAGTTAGGGTTGAGAAATACCATCCCCAAAGGGAAGTTTTCTAGGACTTTCACAAAGCTGATCCTTCTTAGCTTCTTGGGCGGTTGTTACACTAGTGGGGTGGAGCTGGAGTTGGTTCCTAGTCCTTTGTCAAGCCAAAGCAAGGCTTATATCAGGGAGGTGAAAGCCTTCTATCAGGGAAGTGACCTTTGAGGTGGCAGATGGTCCTCGGCAAAGGTTCTTGCCTGAGTAGTATTTAAGCCATTGTCCAAACAAGATATTTTCTGATTTTGGTACAAGCCACAGAAGTTTGTTGCCTCTTTTACCCACTGTACCCATCTCTTGTCTTTCATTTGATTCTTACCAAATCCCACACTTCTGCATATCCTAAGCTATCCTGAATATTCAGCTGTGGAATGTCTCCTTCCCTTACTGTATATTGTTCTTATTCTAACATGTTCTACTTCATGAAAAACAGAATGATAGATGTTTAATTGTAAATTCTGTGTGATGCTGGAGGCTGACAGGTGTAGAGAGCTGTGGCTCAGTTAGGAGATAGCAGTAGGACACAAAAGGGTTAAATGAGAACTCAAGTGAGAAAGGATGAAAACAAATAGTGATTTGCCTGAAGGAGAAAAAGTTGAGGATGGATTTGCTTGTCTTCAAGTTTTATTCTCATTTGACTAATACTTGTCCAACACCTATTATGTTCCATCAGTGGGATACATCAGTGAATAAGACAAACAATAACAAAAGAAGGTATTCATTCATCACAGTTTTACATTCTATTGGGAGAAATCAGACAAACTAAATAAGGTCATTGTTAGAAGCTAAAAATGGGAGGAAAATAGAGCAATGTCAGAGAGATAGGGAGTGTGGATGAAGCCACTCTGTAATTTGAAATGGTGGTGGTGTTTGCACAAACACCAGAAGGAGGTAAGGAATTAGCCATGGAGAAAAATGTTCTCATCAGAGAGACCAACCAGTGCCAACATTGAGGGATTTCCTGTGGAAGACCAGTCATTCCCTACCATTGTGAAAGAGAGTGGTTAGAGGTGGGCTCAACCCATAATTGGAAGAATTTCAGTTGGACCAAAGAATGACTAATGAAAGTTGATCATGAAAAAGAATTGTTTTATTATCAATTCATTTGGCAATTAACCCTATGTACTGCCTTGAAATGCATGTGTTTAAATTAGTGTTTTGTCTTTTCTTTCTTTCGGTCCTTCTTTCTTTCCTTCTTTCCTTCTTTCTTTCTTTCTCTCCTCCTCCTCCTGGTCCGCCTTCTTCCATTTTTTGGTACTGGGGTGTTGAATCCAGGGCCTTGCCATACTTTGATGCACCCCTAGCCCCTTTAATTTTTCTTTTTTCTTTTTTTTTTTTTTTTTTTTTTTTTTTTTTTTTTTTTTTTTTTTTTTTTTTTTTTTTTTTTTTTTTTTTTTTTTTTTTTTTTTTTTTTTTTTTTTTTTTTTTTTTTACCTTGAGACAGGGTCTCCCTAAGTTATAAAGGCTGCCTCTGGCCTCAAACTTGTGATCCTCCTGCCTCAGCCTCCAGAGTCACTGGGATTACTGGTATGTGCCACCATGCCTGGCCTTTTCTTTTCTTCTCTTTTCTTTTCCTTTTCTTTCTTTTTTTTTCATTTTGTTTTGTTTTTGTCTGTGTTTTAGTTTTATTTTGTTTTGTCTTGTTACATAGCCCAGGCTGGCCTCAAATTCAATCCTCCTGCCTCAGCCTCTGGGTACTAGGGTTGCAGGCATGTGCTCCCATACCAGTCGAATGTGTTTTATCACATTTGATTTCCCTTTCCCCAGGTCCATTAGCAGCACCAGTATAGTCCTGTTCCCTGGAGGCTGAAAAACCTAGATAGTCCCCATTGGTCAGCAAATAGCTAAAGGATAAAAATATCACCTGAATGCAGAGTGCTGACCTCATTTGCAGAGGGCCCTCCCAGCTCCGAATTCCCACTCTCATTTTCCTGTGGCTTTTCTTTTACGATTCTCTGCCAAGCAGTGACTTGGGGCCTGCTAAAGATATATCTAAATACTTCTATTTGGCATTGCCAGTTCCTTCCTGTGGCCTGAAGTACATGACTGTGTGTCACATGGAGAGAGCTGTTTGGAAGTGCTGGGCATGCTGATAAAGCATGTGTTTTCTTGCCTCCTCCCCAGGGCCCTGAGGCCCCAGACCCCCTGGGATTTGGTGGTTTCTCAGCACTATACAGAACAAGAATTTCAGATGAATTGCTTCCTGGATTCAAAATGGTTACAACCCCCTGCGAGAGCCCCTCTTTGACATCTCAGAACTTTATGCTTTTTACCGCTTGGGCCATAAATGTTCTCATGTGACTCCAGGTAAAACCCTTTCAAATTGGATAATAAGAGCCAGACTCCAGTAGACCACACAGCTCCCCACTGCCCTGTGCATAACCATAGCATTTTACATAGAGCTTTTGACTATCAAAACAGAAGAAAGAGGAGTGTTTGGGGCTGAGGTTTCAAGGGCTTTAGAGAGCCCAGCTGAGCCATTCACCAAGCAATGGGCCACAGTGAAAGGACATGGTCTTTGGACTGTTAGCACCTGGGTTCAAATCCATCCTCTGCTCCTCACTTAAGAATCTTGGGCAAGTCACCTAACCCTTCCATCTCAGGATTTACATTTACATTAAGCAAAGTTTAACAATACATATGTTGTTATAAGCATAAGAGAACACAGATGCAGTAACTACTGCATAGGAAATGCTCTAAGAGGTAAATATAATTCACAAAGAAACCAAGAAAGCACCCGTCCTAGTCATTATTCACTTTCACACACTAGAGCAGGGCTTACCGTACTCAAACTTGTGAGTGTGGAATGTCTGCAGGCAACCTTTGTGTCCTTGACTGGGGATTTTCCAGGCCAGTTACCATGGGTACCTGTCTGAATACTGTGGATTCTATATTGTAAAAGCTTTACTCAGTATCTTCATCTCTGGGGCCTTAAATGCCGGTTATCAAACAAATGTCTTCCTCCTCTTGTTAAGCAAGAATGGATTTGAAATGAAGGAATACAAGTCTCATGTTAATCCCTCAGCCTCAAAGCTTTTATAAATCTGTTTTCATAATGTGGTTGTCATTCTTTCTGTCCTATGCGTGTAATCATTAAGAGAGAAAAAAAAGAATTAAAAGATTCTAAGGCAATGAGCATTGTCCTTTGTCTGACTATTGTGTGTCACCTGGAGAAAGACTTCTCTAGGCTTCTGTTCTCGGCTTCAGTGGGGGTCTCTTGGTAAGAGAACATCAGTAAGCACATTTCCAGGGAGCTAAGTAAAGGTCTTTTTGATGATCTTGTCATAAGGTGCTTAGGTAACTTTCCTATGACCTTGAGTGTGGAGATTTCTTGCTTAAAAATTAAGAACCACCTTCACTTTCCTTAATGTCCTGCTCAGGTTTGTCCTGAATGAGCTGGTGCAGACCGAGAAAGACTACGTCAAGGACCTGGGGATTGTGGTGGAGGTGAGTTGATGGTACAGGTTGGATCTGTGTTCACCCAACCAGGAGCAGGTTGGACCACTCCTGGGCTGGGGTGTTGTAGTTTGATGGCTCTATGTTTTATTCTGTCTGCAGAAATGAAAATTTAAAAGATGTAACCAAGTAGAATATGTAGGTACTTTTTTCTTTTCCCATTTTAAGATTTCTATTTTTATCTTATTTATTTTGGGCAGTACTGGAGTGTTGAACCTAGGGCCTTGTGCTTACTAGGCAAGTACTCTACTCTGAGCCCCACACCCAGACCCTTTTTTATTTTTGAGACAGAGGGTCTCCCTAAGTTGCACAAGCTGCCTCTGACCTCAAACTCAAGATCCTCCTGCCTCAGCCTCCCAAGTTGCTGGGATTACAGGTGATGCCTGACCTCATTTTAAGATTTTTAGAGGGAGGCAGCATAAGGCCCCAAATGTTACAGGAATTGCAGGAACCTCTTGGTTAGAGCCAAATCCATTTCACTTTGGTTTTGATTATGAAGTTATTGTCTTAAGAGGCTGTTGATGCTTCACCACATGGACATATATTCTTTAGTGCCAAGACCACCATGGCAGAAACCAAGTCATTCCTACTGGAATCTTGGAGCTTATACATTTCCTTAATGTTAAGGAGAATGTTATTGCTACCAAGAAGACAGACAAAGAAAAAGGTACCAATAAGCAAGATTGACAGGTCCACATTAAGAATTAACCTGGTAGTAAACACAACAGGTCTATATCCATAGGGGTTCATTTTCAAGGGGCTTAGACACTTGGATGAAAAAGCCTAGGAAAGTAAACAGATAATTTAGATGGCTTAGAACAGGAGTCCTCATACTTTTTTGGCACCAGCAACCAGTTTGGTGGAAGACAATTTTTTCAGGGACCAGAAATAGAGCTCAGGCAGTAGTGTGAGCCATGGGGAGCAGCTGTAAATACAGATGCTGGTTCCTGGTTCACTTGCCCCCTGCTTACCTCCTGCTATGTGACTGCATTCCTAGCAGTCATACTGGTCAGCACCCCCAGGGGTTGGGGACCCCAGGCTTAGAGCCCTATTGTTAATCATTCTAAAGAAAGAATATTACATCTAAAAATTGCATTCTCAATGTCTAAATTGCCTGCTGGTTCCTAACAGTTGCCCTGTATGTCCTTGCCCTGTGAAATCTGTTGACCTGGGACTCTGTATCTGCTTGTCTTGAACCTTGGCTGAGGAGACGAACCTGGCATATAGAGCTTTTATAACTTGGGGGAAGTTATTCTTACCTTCCCCAAAACAACCAGCCATTGAAAACCCTATGAGGGTCGCTATGAATCGGACATGACTCAACGGCACCTAACAACAACAATTCTTACCTTCAGTAAAAGCTGGTGGCAGCAAGAGGTTTCATTAAGCTCCATATTCCACTCAACCCAGGAGTAGAAGACTTGGGGACCTAGGGACAGGGAGACTGAAACCCAGGAAAATCAGACATCAGTGGTGTAATAATCAGACAAGTCGTAAAACACTGCATACTTTAGTTTTCTAGTCTATCAAATGGAAATATGCATTGTCGGTACAACCTGGAAACCTGATTATAAAGCTGAAATGAGATTACAAATGACTGCATTTTATAGGGTCTAAAGTATTACTGCCTCTATGTGTCTGTCAGCTTGTCGCGCTGTGGGGGCTTGCGTGTTGCTGTGATGCTGAAAGCTATGCCACAGATACCAGCAGGGCCACCCATGGTAGACAGGTTTCAGCTGAGCTTCCAGACTAATACAGACTAGGGGGAAGAACCTGGTCCCTACTCCCAAAACAATTAGCCATTGAAAACTCCATGAATAGCAGAAAATCACTGTCAAATATAGTGCCAAAAAATGATCCCCCCAGGATGGAAAGCATTCAAGAAACAAATAGGAAAGAGTTGCCTCCTCAAAATAGAGTTGACCTTAATGACAGGAATGGAGTAAAGCCCCTGGGACTTCCTTTTGCTGATATGGCATAACTCAAAATGAGAAGACACAGTGTCTGCAGCAATGAATTAAAAAAGATCATGTGCATAGCACAGTGTTTTGTTCTGTTGTACAGAGGGTCACTATGAGTTGGATCCAACACAATGACACCTAACAAAAAACAACAAAGTATTATCATATTATGACTTATTTATAGGCCAGATGTGTCTTAGTCTTTAAAGATGTGACCAACTTGGATTAGAAAAAGGGAAAAGGGCAAGTGATTGTTTTCTTCTTTGTTTTATTTTGTTTTGTCCCCCATGGCACTGGGTATTGAACCTAGGATCTCAGGCATGCCAGGCAAGTGCTCTACCACTGAACTATTCCCCAAAACCCTGTTCTGCTTTGCTTAAAGGGACTGGAGACAAAGAGATACAGAAACATCATAAAACTTTTCACTTTCACTCTGCCCAAGGCTGAAGCCATGGTTGAATAGGAGAAACCACAGCAGCACTTGCCCTCAGACCCACGCAGCGAGTGTGGGCCGACATGTGTGCTGCAAGGTGGGGCATGGTGTGGCCAGGAATGTTCTTGTGAAAGGCTGCTACTAACATTACCTCTCATGCTGTAGGGCTTCATGAAAAGAATAGAAGAGAAGGGAGTCCCTGAGGATATGCGAGGAAAGGATAAAATCGTGTTTGGAAATATCCACCAGATTTATGACTGGCATAAAGAGTAAGTTGTTTGTGCTGTCCTGAGGGTCGAGGTGTCTGTGGGGATCCGGGACTCCTGAGCTGTCTTCCTGCATCTGACAGAGCAGGGCTTGAAGAGAGCCTCCTGTCATTTACCTCATCACTGAGAGATGATGCAGTTCTACCTAGGGTAGCTTCCTTCTCTTACCTCTCTCTCCTTTTAGTTTTTTCCTGGCTGAACTGGAAAAATGTATCCAAGAGCAAGACAGGCTGGCCCAGCTCTTTATTAAACACGTGAGTGTCATCGTGGCCATCTCCCCACTGCCCAGCCTCCTCATGTGCATTTTATTTTGTTTGTTTATTTGTTTTGGTGTTTTGAAACAGGATCTCTCCTCACGTGCATTTCAAAATTCATTCTTGCTGCTTCTCCTGGGATTGCCTTCCTTCTCACTCCTCCTGAGTGTTTTGTTTTGGTTTGGTTTGGTTTGGTTTCTTTGTTTTTAACCTTCTTGGCAGTTTGGAAGGTGGGCTCTTGCCTACTCCACTTTATATCCTTGCTATTTAACTGCCTTGCTGTTTCCCCATGTGTGGCGCATTCCTTGGCCCTCTTCTCTGTATGTAGACGAGCTCAGCACCCTGAGGGTGAGCAAGAGGCCCAGGAATCCTGACCCTGTGTTTCTCTCCCTGTTTGTCAGGAGCGGAAGCTGCACATCTATGTGTGGTACTGCCAGAACAAGCCACGCTCTGAGTATATCGTGGCTGAGTACGATGCCTACTTTGAGGTGAGCTACTCAGTCTTTGCTAAATAATCGGGGGAAACTCGGGCCAAGAGGGCCATATGTAGAAATATGAGAGTTTATGTATCCACAGGTGACCCCTACCCTGCCCCACTGACCTTCATGGCAGGGATTGCTGCCTCACAGAGCCCTTAGCTTCCTAGCTCAATTCCCATGAGAACCTTTGCTTATGAGGACCTTCTGTGCCCTGCATTAAGAAGCTCCAATTTGCAGAATGATTCTTTAACGCAAAGACTGTTTTGGAAGCTCTAAGCCTTCTCAGGGCTGGGATTTAGCTCAGTTGGTAGAGCACTGTGCTGCAGTATCTGAGGTCCTGAGTTCAATTCCCAGCACCACAAAAATGGGAGACGAACCTGGCAATCCACTCCCAAGGCAATCCCAAAACAGTCAACCATTGAAAATCCTATGAGGGTCGCTATGAGTTGGATACCGACTCGACAGCACCTAACAACAACAACAACAAGCCTTCTCAGGTGGGCACAGAGCAGATTGTGCCCACACTCTTCCTCACTGCACCCCAGGACTGCTTGCTGAGGGCCCTCCCCTTGTTCAAGATATTCTCAGCCACTTTATCATCTCTGCTTCTGTTCCCAGAGGTTCTCTCCAGCACTTCTAAGTGTGTGGTTGCTCTACCCTGGGTTCTGTTGATAGAGAGGCAGCACCATGCCTTGGAAAGAGTCCTCAATTAAGTGTTTGGAGATCTGAGTTTAGGGCCCAGCTTTGTGGACCTATTGTGTCATAGGGGCAGCATTTCTTGCCTGACCCTGGCGTGGAGCAGGAGAGAGAACGAAGTACCCATTACAGTTTGTCTCCCAGTACTAAGGTGAGGACCAAGGGGTAATAGCGCTTGCTGTGAAAGCACAGGAGCTGGGCAGGAAGGCTGTGGTGCTGTGTGTCAAGTGTTGGCCCTAATAAAGGAACAGTGGTGTAAGCAGTGCTACTTTTTGTGTGATTTGAAGATTCTTAAACTTCCCTGGAAAGTATGAAGACCTATCATCTGTGCCTTTGAATCTGATCCAACTCTTGGGTTCCTTTGTTTTTAATGTGGCTCCCTTGTATTTCAGGAAGTAAAACAGGAGATAAATCAAAGGCTGACGCTTAGTGACTTCCTCATCAAGCCCATTCAGAGAATAACAAAATACCAGTTGCTCCTCAAGGTGAGAAGCTGGGAGCCTGGATTCGGGCTGGAGAAGCACCTCCTCAGCCGGAGCCAAGGGGCACTGAGTTGGGGGTTCTGCCTCCATCACACTGCTCTGAGGGGCTGAGAACTGGTGGGGCAAGAATAGCTTTGATCTCAGCTGCTGGTCAGTCTGTCAGCTTTGAATCCAGATAAATTGCATGGCTCTTGTTTCTGCTCTTATAGTTGCTTGTTACTTGATTTTATTTTTCAATTCACTTTTTTACTTTGTTACAGTCACTGACTTGATACCTTTAAAAACTAAAAAATAGGAAGAGCATAAAATCAGAGTGTAATACACGGGAGAAAAGAAAGGAAAGCAAGGCCCTAGAAACCTTACATGTTCAGAGCAGGCAGAGCAAGCACTCTACCAACTGAGCTAAACCCCAGTCCCAGAAACCTTACATGAGTAATAGCTAAAACCTGATCGTATTTTCAATAATAGCTTAACTTCATTTTTCTTATGGAAACATGAAATAAAATGAGAAAGAGAGACTGGCTTTCCTTTCTCCCATCCTGTCATTTCATAATCCCCATTTCCTTCCCCCTCCCTCTTTCTCCACCCTTTTCTCCCAGAGCTTTGAAACTTCGAGCATTCTGGACTTTTTCTCTGTGTCCTTATGTCTAACATAACTCATAATTTCATTTCTCAGCTACAACAGACCATTGCCGCCTCTGCTGGGAAGGAAAGTCTTTGGGGTGTTGTTGTATTTTCATGATAAGTTTTTTATAGTTCTCTATTTTGCTAACTGATTTTCTCCCTCCCCTGCTTCCCCTCCTGCTAGGACTTCCTGAGATACAGTGAGAAGGCTGGTTTGGAGTGTTCAGATATTGAGGTGAGTTTTTCGCTTGTAATGCTTGCTGTTCTTCAGGACCATATTGGGTTATTTATCCCTAAAAGGAAAAGATTATCTCAGGAGGACCAAGGGTCCAGGCTGACCTCTCATACTGAGCAGTATGAGGAATAGTGAGGGTTAATGAGCATAGGGCATTTTCTAGAACTCAAGAATTCTGTCCTGGGCCAGTCCAGAGCCTGTCCCTCTGTGGTTCTCCTTTTGGTTCTAGGTGACAGATAGTGGGAAAGAATAGTATTTGACCCGTTTCACATCTTTAAGAGACTGGGTGAAATTGCACAGACATGCAGTTTTATCTGTGACTCCAAGTCCTGTTTGACTCTCATGTATAAAGTATTCCATTTTCACTCCCCTATCCACACCCTGAGGATTACTCCCTAAGTGAAGTCCTTTGTGCCACTATGGGATTATTTTAAGCCAAAGAGGTGGCAACCATTCTGGCAGGTTATTTTAGGTCAAAACCCCTAGTGTTTCACAAACCAGGCTAATCTGTTGCTTGGGCAGTCTGGAAGCAACAGAGAGAAAAAAGAAAGTAGAAAGTAAAAGAACTGATAAATAGAATCTGGGAGGTAGGGAAGGGAAGGGGCTATGTAACACATGTGGTACACATGTGGTCACTGATTATGCAGATGACCAAGGGCCCTCTAAAAGAAAAGCCCACAGTCCTCTGAGAGTGGGCAGCAGGGACCAGCTTTCTCTCCCACAATAAAGAAGCCATGGGAGGCGAGGTCCCTGACTTCCATCCCTGAGTTGCCACAGCTTCCTGCCAAGTGCTCCTCCCCTCCTAAGTGATTATTGTTCTTTCCCACAGAAAGCCGTGGAGTTAATGTGCCTTGTTCCCAAACGCTGCAATGACATGATGAATCTGGGACGCCTGCAGGGCTTTGAGGTGAGCCCTAGGAATGCTTCTGAGCCCTCTCTCTTCTGGGCATTAGGAACCCAGGCTACTGATGCTTTTTCCTTTGAAGCCCTGTGTCCTGCCCACTCTGCCTGGCCCCTGTGCCACAGGCCTGGAACATGCATCTATTTAGGAAGTTAGGATAGGGCAGAAATAGAACTCTTGCCCAAACCAGACTCAGAATTCTAAGGGGATTGGCAAGACCCAAAGTTCTTTATAACTGAACCTGGCTGTGACCTCTTCCTTCTTCCTTACTGATGGAGAAATGTGCGAGGTGAGGCAGATATGTAATGGACAAGGAACTTGAGTGGGAAAATGAACACTTTTTTTAGAGGGTGGTTCTGGTAAACAGGTCTATATAGTGACTGAGTCTTTAAATTAGTGAACATTTAAAGCTCTAAAACATCATAAGACACATTTCTGTACTTTAAAGAAGAGAATCAAGTCTTAACGGAACTAGCTAGATGTCCCAAGGATTTTGGCTTTAGGTAAACATACCAATTTGCTGGGGCTTCCAGAAGAAAGTACCACAAATCAGATGGCTTAAGCAACAAAAACTTATCTACCCAGATCTGAAGGCCAGAAGTTTGAAATCAATGTATTGCCAGGGTCAGTTCCTTCTGAGGGCTATGAGGGAACGTCCTGCTCCAGGCCTCCATTGTTGGCTTGCTGGCAGCATCTTCATGTACTTGTGGCATTCTCCCTGTGTCTTCATTTTATCTTCCCTCTGGATGGGTCTGTCCAAATTTCCACTTTTCATAAGGACATATTCTATTAGGGCTCAGTCTAATGACATCACTTTAACTAGATTACCTCCGTAAAGACTCTGTTCCCCAATATGGCTACATTCTGAAGTCCTGGGGATTAGGACTTCAACAAATGGATTGGGGAAAGGGAGGATACAGTTCAATCCATAACAATGAACTTTTGAAGAGCAAATTGACTTTCCTAATTTGTGCTTGCCTGCAGCTGTAGCCCCGTGGCATCCGATCCTGTCAGATCTCACAAGCTAAGCAGGGTTGGGCCTGGTTAGTACCTGGATGGGAGACCACCTGGGAACACCAGAAGCTGTAGGCTTGGGAGAAGGACCTGGCAACCCCCTCCCAAAAATCAATCTGCCATTGAAAACCCTATGAACAGCAGAGAAGCACTGATAGTGTTTCCCCTGTTGTACAGAGGGTCGCTATGAGTCGGATACCGACTCAACAGCACCTAACAACAATAACAACAATTTATGCTTAGTAAATGACTGCCATTCATGTATGTCTCATAAATCAACTAACCATAACATATTTTTAATATTAATATGAAGAAAATGCAACTGATAAAAGGCAGACTGGTGATATAAGTAAATTTAGAAGATGCGCTTATAGTACCCTAGTATCCAATTCCGCCTGATCATGGAAGCTAAGTAGGGTCTGGTCTGGTTAGTACTTGGATGGGAGAATGCCTGGTTAGTCCTGGTTAGTCCTTGGATAGGAGACCACGTGGGAATACCAGGTGCTGCAGGCTAGGGTGAAGGACCTGGTAATCCACTCTCAAAACAGTCAACGATTGAAAATCCTATGAATAGCAGAGAAGCCCTGATACTAGTGCCAGGCATGGCACAATGTAGGGGAATGTTTCATTCTATTGTACATAGGGTCATTATGAATCAGATTCTACTCGATGGTATCTAACAACAACATATTCGGGTTTGGGTTCTCCTCCTCACCCTCCCAGCCCATACTATGGGTCCCTGTCTGATTTCCATGCTTGATTGTGTGAGAAACCAGATGGAAGGTCTTTACCACTGTTCATTCCTATAGGTTCCCACCTCTCCAAGGTAAACCTGAGATATTAGGATAAGCAGAATTACTCAGCAGAAGTGCACTATAAGTTCACACAGGGTTTCTCTTTAGTTAGACTGCAGGGATTTTTACATTTTTTCCTTCAACATTATGCCAACTCTGAGGCTTTTATGAACAAACCAAGTAAGCCCCTTTGCTCTTCAACCTTGAAGTCCCCATATTGTGTGAACAGGGGTCTGGCTTGGCTTTCTCTGGGTCTCTGCAGCAACTGACTACTGACAGAAGGAAGAGCATTGGATTGTGCTCTCTGTCCCAAGTGCATGTGTGTGGCCACTAAAGATTACACACTGGAGTGGGCAATTCTTTTCTCTTTTAAATCAAGCATCATTGTCTCCTGTTTTCATCAAGTCTCAGAGAATCTGCTTTGCAGTCCTTCAGCTAATTCAGAAAGACAATGAGCACATGTCTCCTCCCTTAGTTTGTGGCTTTGGACCAGGGAGAAGTTAGGGCATCCTCGTTCTCATTGCTTCGTTGTCCTCTGGCTTTCCCTTTAGCATTGGCTGTCTGTACCCCATGACCAGGTTCTTGTGTAATATTAATAGACCTGGTAGAGATTTCCTGGCTAGCTAGTAGCTGGCTTAATATTAACTTTGGATGAGGGTAAAGATAATCCTGTTTGGCTGCTGACCTTGGCAGTAAGGAGCCATGACCCAAGCAGAGGGCAGGCATTTCTCAGGAAAACAAAAGAGAAATGACCCCTGTGCCAGGTAATGTTTGGAATAAGGTATCATGTGCACAGAGCTGCCCATGTTTCCACTAAAGGGCAAAAGTTGTCACCCAAGAAAGAGTCTATTTCAGAGGAGGGCCTCTGACTACTCAGGCTCAGATGTCAGGGTCTTCTTGTTGCAGAGCAATAGAAAAAAAGCAAGGTTTTCTGATAGCCTCTGTGAAGATTTGCTCAGTTGGGCATATTTCCCTTGTAGATGTCTCTGAAAATCTTATTATAAATTGGCAGATCAAATATATTTTACCACCTCCCCTGGGTAACGCATGCCCTGATAGCTGAAGTCATTTAAAGAAGGATCACAGGGCCCAAAGAATTATCTACCAACTCATAAAACAAGAGGCCAATCTATCATGCTCCCAACTTCACCTGTTGACCTTAGCAGGAAACTAAGATTTCAGGATGTCTCCATGCTAAATAACAGAAAGAAGAAAAAGAGGCCTGACTCATCAGATTATTTAAGGTCCTGCCTACATCGCTGCCCTTGGCCACGGATTGGTTCTAGGTTCATGGCCATGAGAGTGCTCCAAGTCCTTGGCCCAGGCTGCAAGGGAGCCAGGCAGGCACAGCTCTCAGAGTTGCAAGGACAGAATGGCCACTGCTAGATCAGTGTCATCTACTTTCTAGTCTCCTTTTAATAAAAACACAAAAGGCCAGGATAATTCCTGATTCCTTTTTAGTTAATAATTCTACCTTCCTCTGGCTTTTTCTGGTGGTTCCATCACATTCTTTCCCTTTAGGCCACTTACATGAACAGGAAAGTGGCTATAGTCTGTCCCTGGATGAATGGGTGGATCCCAAATCAGCGTCTTGAGAGAGCCCTGAGGCTTTTGGTGTCAGATCTGTTGTCCATGTCCCTTGAGGGGGAACACATGTGATCCAAGAGGATGAAAGCCATCTCCCTGCTTCTCATGGACTCACCGGCCTCTGTCTCTGTCAGGGCACCCTGACGGCCCAAGGCAAGCTGCTGCAGCAGGACACATTCTATGTGATCGAGCTGGATGCTGGCATGCAGTCCCGGACTAAAGAGAGGCGCGTGTTCCTCTTTGAGCAGATTGTCATCTTCAGCGAACTGCTCAGGAAGGGGTCCCTCACCCCAGGCTACATGTTCAAGAGGAGCATCAAGGTAAAGAGGCCAGTGAAGGTGTAGGGGAGCAAGAAAGAGCCAAGTTCTCAAAGCTACTTCCCTCAGCTGAGATGCTGGGGTGGGGGAGGACCCAGGACCTTAATGTCCTTTAGCCTAATAACCTGCCACCGTTAAG
Organism: Pedetes capensis; assembly: GCA_007922755.1. Classification (NCBI taxonomy): domain Eukaryota; kingdom Metazoa; phylum Chordata; class Mammalia; order Rodentia; family Pedetidae; genus Pedetes; species Pedetes capensis. Next base: position 200,628 of record VMDO01000377.1, on the reverse strand, counting down.
GCTGGAGGAGAAATAGCGATCACCCATCCGAAGCAGCGACACACCACAGGCCAGTTTCCAACATCATCTTGCAGTTTACCCTCGGTCATGTCTTTCCCCCAAAGACAGAAGCCCCCTGTTAGATCCAGAGCAAAATTTGGAGTGCACTAATAAGTTGATGATTTTTTTTAACCACTTAAATATGAAAAGAATCAACTTGTTTTCTTTCAGATGAATTACTTGGTCCTGGAAGAGAATGTAGACAATGATCCCTGCAAATTTGCACTCATGAACAGGGAGACGTCTGAGAGGGTCATTCTGCAAGCTGCTAACTCGGACATCCAGCAGGCGTGGGTGCAGGATATCAATCAAGTCTTAGAAACACAGCGGGACTTCTTAAATGGTACATGCTGGGCCATTTCAGGGGACCCCATACCTGTGAGCATCTTTTGTTCTGAGCTCATGGGAACTTATGAACCCAGATCACTTTTTACTTTTTTTTGTGTGTGTGTGATACTAGGGGTTGAACCCAGGCCAGGGCCTTGCACTTTCATGCTCTGCAAGTGCTGAACCACTGAGCTGCACCCTCAGCCCATTTTTTTACTTTTTGAGACAGGGTCTTGCTAAGTTACACAGACTGCCTCTGGTCTCAAACTTGCAATCCTCCTGCCTCCGCCTCCCAAGCCGCTGGGATTATAGGCATGTACCACCGTGCCTGGTCCAGATCACATTTTATATAGACTCCAAGTTTTAGTTTTCAGAAACACACTTGAATTCTTCTGAACCAGAAGATATAAATAGAACAGGTAGGACATAAGAAAGAATCCTCATCTTTCTAATAGATTTTGTAAGAGATATTGCATATGCCTTGTGGCCACCAAGACCAGCTGGTAATAATTTGGGCAAAAGTCTGAAACAGGCACATCCTGAGTTGTAGAGGCTGGCTTCAATGGCACCTATTTTCTTGCTTGGTAACTGATGGTACCGCCTTCACAGGTTCTCTAGGGTTATCTAGAGATAACTAGGAGTTGGTCAGACCAGTTCAAAGCCCTCCTCTGCTCACAACAGGATGAGAGCCTGGATAAGCCATTTTGTTAGCTGACCTAGCCCCTTTCAAATGAGAGGTGATTGCTGACTCCCCCAAACTTCCCAAAACAAATTGATGATTATGCAGAGAATGTGGCTCTATAGACCCTTTGGGCATCCCCTAACAGGTGGAACAAAGTGCAACCATATTTATGTTTCACTTTTGCCCCTGCTTGGATTTCTTCACCTTGATCTTGCCATGTGAAAGGGGATGTACAGTTTTAAAGTACTGCTGCTCTGGTGAGTTGGTGAGCTCAGAATTGTCTTGAGCAGAGATAGAATTTGAAGTTGCAGGCAAAATGGAACCAGTAATGAAGTAAACCTGGACACTCAGCAAGTATATTATTTTTATGTATGTGCACACACTCCACACACATGCACAAATCACCTGTGTCCACAAGTCCACCTTCAGGTATATCAGCTCTTGCTTGTCCTGAGACATGTGTTGTATGGACATGTGTGCTCATATGCACACATGTGCACACACACAAGACCACTTTAGGTGTCCTTTCTCTTATCTGTACAGTACTGAGGACTGTAGTGTATGCATGAATGTTTATATCTCTACACACACTTGCATGCAGATACAGAGGGTGCCAAAAAATACATGCATATGTTGTGAAAGGAAAAAAATATTAAAATTGTAATACTCAGTATATACCTATAACAAAAGATGAATACAAGTCACGTTTGACTTCTGCAATTACAACAGATGCTCAAGGTGGTTACCACAGTAGAAGAAGCAGGACTTGTTGCTGTGCAACACCTCCCAAATCTTCCCTTGTGCACATCATACACAGTACCATGCCTCTCAAATTTATCACAAATGCGTGCAGTTTTTAGGCATATTTGGAGCTTCTGTTGCACACCCAACACCTCATTGTTGTACTTCCACAACATTCTCGAATTTCAAACACCACTTCAAAATGATCTTGCACTCCTCATACAATAACCATGCTTCTGCAGTTTTCTTTGATTGTTCTGCCTGTCACATGATCGTACTAGCATTCATTTGATTAACACCATCTTTTGAGTGAATGTCATGCTATACATTGCTACTATACATAATTCACTTCAACTTTGGAAAGTAATGCATAGATAATATCTCTTAAAATATGTATACACTTTTTTGGTACCCACAGTATATACACAGGACCGTCTTTGGGTACACCATTTGCCTGCCCTGAGATCTGTACCACATGCTTATGCACTCGCACATGTACACACACTCCCAGGCCCACCGTCAGTCCATCACCTCTTCTTGCTGGTACACAGGTCTGGACTCTTTCTCATGGTGCATATACAGCATTTGACAGGTGTCTAGCATGAAACTGAATGCCGTGGGGAGAGATAAGAGGTGATCGCCTACCTAAGGATCTTGAGAAAGACAGAATGTTTCTCTGGGCCTCACTTGGCTTGCTTATGGAAAGGAGAGTTTGGAGGCAGATTTACTTTGCCCTTGCTATTGTGTGTGGTGTGGGCCAGCAGTACTGGCCACAGGAAAGTATGACCCACCACCTGCAATGTTAGTTTTCTCCATGCAAGGGATTTAACGTAATATTTTTATTTTAAAATAAAGAGAGAGTCTGCAGCAGGATGCCATGACTTTTTGAAATAGAACATGAGAGGTCAAAGCAATTTCTTACTGATAGAGAGTATTTTGAGGCCATGTCCCCTGTCCCTCACCTGTAGAAAAGGTTAGTGAAAAACTCTAAACTAAGTGATCTCTAGGGTTCATTTTTATTCTACAATATTAAAAATTAAACATCAGCCCAGCCCTGAGGAATGGTAATGAAAATCAAACAGCTTAATGATTTCTGAATATGCAACTTTGAGTTAACACTTTTATTAACAGAATGATTTAATACAAAAATATGTACATATATAAAATATGCCCATTTAAGTTACTTTCTGATTAGGAATATCTTATAGATTTTAGCTAGAAAAAGATTTTAAATTTATCAACTAGGACCAAAGAAAAATAAAGTATGACAACAAGTTGAAACCAGAAATAATTGAAGTAACAAAAATGGTTTCCATATATTGACCCCTTACTCTGCACCAGGGCCTATGCTAAGCATTTTATCTGTTTTTACACATTTAATCCTCACCTCAACATGGAAAGGCATGTACTGTCATCCTACTTTTTTCAGAAGAGGAAAAGGAGACTCAGAGAAGTTAAGAAACTTGTCCAAGATCACAAAAAAGAAAAAGAAATGTTATAGCAAGCACTAAACATTACATAATCGGGCCAACCCTAGAAGTCCTTCTACAGAATTCTACCTTGGTGGCATTTGCCTCACTGTATTTCTTCAGTGTTCAGACCAAAAACTTTGAATCTTAAATTCAGTAAGTGAGTCACATCTTTTCTTTCAAATCACCTTGTTCTATCTTTTGAGCTGCACTGGATACCATCCTCCCAGTCTCCAACCTGAGCCACTTCCTTTCCTGCTTACATTTCCCACCAAGGCTGTCAGTCTTGTCCCCCCAACATTCCTCCAGGCCTGTTCTCATTAAACCCTCAGGCTCACGCTCTTTACTATCTCCCAGCTTTTGAACCAGACAGAAGGTCTTTTGTCTCTTCTCCAATCTCTCTGCTAACTGCTGTAAAGTTAATGTTCCTGAAATGTGGTTTTGGTGATAGAGCCTGAATTTAAAACATTAAAGTTAGCCAGGTGCCATGGAGCATGCCTGTATTTTCTGCAACTTGGGAGGCTGAGACAGGAGAATCACAAGTTTGAGGCCAGAGGCATCCTGCTCAATTTAGCAAGACCCTGTCTCAAAATAAAAAACATAAAGGGTGGGGGGCATTGGTGATGAGGCTCAGTGGTGGAGCATTTGCCTAGCATGTTTGAGGTCCTGGGTCCAACCCCCCAGTAAATAAAAATAGAAAATAAATAAATTTGGCCAGGTGTGGTGGTATACACCTGTAATCCCAGTCAGGAGGCCGAGGCAGGAGGATTGAGAGTTCGAGGCTACCCTGGGCTACATAGACCTTGTCTCAAAAAGCCAAGGATTAGGTATGTAATGTCAGTGTTAGAATACTTGCATAGCATGTGCAAGGCCCTAGGTTCAATCCTCGGTACTGAAAAAATAAAATTATTAATTCCAGTCACTTTTCATTATTTGCAGAGTTAGTCCAGCCTAACTGTCCTGGCTTTCTAGATCTTCCATACCATTCCCTCCCAGCCTCCCTTATCTATCTCATCCCCTTTCCCTCCATGGAGATCCATGGCCCTAGGCTCCATGTAATCTAACTGCTGGCCGTTCCCCATGTAATCTAACTGCATGCTGTTCCCCAAATACTTCACACTTGCCTCCTTCCTGGAGATTCTAAATGTCAGCATGGCAGCTGGCCCCCTTCTGAAGCTCTTTATTGCCATCCTCCAATCCCTGGACAGATAGGCCTGTATACGCACGCGCGCACACACACACACACACACACACACACACACTACTACATAACCTAATCTCCTCTCCCTCCTTTTGCACATCACTTTGCACTTCAAGTATGACACTTTGTATTTTCATTATGTAGGTAGGTGTCCTAGTTCTCACAGTTCCTTAAAAACAAGAGTAGTGTTACAGGATGGGGATGTAGCTCCATGGTAGAGTGCTCGCCTGGCATGTGCAAAGGCCTGGGTTCGATCACCAGCACCACAAGAAAATGAATAGGTCTCTTCCTCACATGTCTACACTATGCCTGGCACAAACCTGGTACCTAGTAGGCCTTCAGATCTGTGTGGATCCCCCAAGTTTAGGGTGACTCTCTGTCCTTAACCTGCAGCACTACAGTCACCCATCGAGTATCAGCGGAAAGAAAGAAGCACAGCTGTGATGCGGCCCCAGCCTGCGAGGACTCCACAGGCCAGCCCCAGACCCTACTCCTCTGTCCCTGTGGGCTCAGAGAAGCCCCCAAAGGGTTCCAGCTACAACCCACCTCTGCCACCCCTGAAGATATCTACCTCCAATGGCAGTCCAGGGTTCGACTACCACCAACCTGGGGACAAGTTTGAGGCCAGCAAAGTAAGTCATAGCTTGTTACTCCCACCCTCACCACCCTGAAGGCACAGCCCCAGAGGCACAGTCACTTTAGAAAACATCTTTTTATGCTGGCTGTTTAGCAGCAAGAGTTTACTAAATACAGGCTAGTCTCAATTATGTTTCTTTCTTCTTTTCTAAATTGAGTTACATCAGCTCTCTCTGGCTCTGGCACTCTGTGTTGAAGGGCTATTATTAGCTGCAGAAAGTTTATAAGTGTAAAGGATTATTGTGAGGACAAGTGTGAAAATGGGTGAATTATACCAAAAAGAGTAACTGTGATGTGAGCCATCCAAAAGTCACAGTTTTAGTGTTTGCCATCTTAAAAAGAGATAGCCCTGTCTGAAGATGACATGCCTTGAATACCTGCCAAAGTAAGTTCCCGGTTCTTAACACTCAGCCGATGTGGCCAGGGGAAGCTGATCATTGATGTGTGCATGGGGAAAGCAAGCTCGGTAATCCACACTTCAAACACCATGAGGGTCCTCACAGACCTAACTGAGAGCTAGTCTGCAGAGCTGGCTTCACCATGAAACATAGTAGGAATAGGAGAGAAATGGGCAAAGTGTTAGATTTGAAACTAGGTGATCTGGCTTCTTCTCCAAACTCTGAAACCTACTTGCTTTAAAACCTTTGCAAATTAGTTCATCAGGCTTCAGTTTTCTCAAGAACTCAGTGGGTCTATCAATTGGAACATTTACATGGTCTAATTTTATACTTTTATTTCTTGCAAATCATTAATTGATATTGATTTTTAAGATTAATTATTAATTCCCACGTTCAATTCTGTGTTACAGTAATTGTACCAACCTACTCCATCACATCGTGTGGAAATGGTTTTCTGTCCTAGAAGACCCCTGCCCTTGTGAAATCCCATTGTCATTTTCTCACCCATATCAAAGAGTTTCTGGCTCTCACCATGCCCAAGAAGGCAGCCAGCCTCTGAGGGAGTTATGGTCTGTCTGATGTTGAGTCACATAGACAACACCTTCCATATCAACGAGTGCAGGGGAAGAGGAGAATACAGGAGTTTTGTTCCCCCAGGAGTTGGGTGAACATAACTTGTGGCTTTGCCTTCGAATTGGGCAGAGGTTCTTACTCCTGTGTAGGGAGGGTCAGGATGTAGAGTAAGACCAATGGATGCTTTCCAAAAGGAAAAAAGTATAATATCAAAGGGTCCATATTCTTTCCAAGGAGGAAGATTGTGACCCCTGGCCTGGCCTTTGCCCTGACCTCACTCTGCCTAGGTAGTTTCATGTTCATGCCTATACCAGGTTCTTCTTTCCATTTGCAAGATGCTGTCACGGAAGCTGCATGCTAGAAATGTGTTTTTATACCTTTACCTGGGCTGTGGCAGGGCAGTACCTAGTCACCCTTGATTATAACATGGTAGGAAATATTGCTATAACAATATACTTTCAGAGCATGTTTATGAGTATAATGTCATCACTCAAAGAGGGCTATGCCTGCTGTTTATCACAAAGGTGGGAGATTCAGCCTCTACCCATGCAGCGGGGTGCAGAGTGAGCCCATGTGAACCCACCTCCTTGTGTCTGTCCCTCTCTATCTTGTCTCCAAGCAGAGCGACCTGGGAGGCTGCAATGGGACCTCATCCATGGCTGTGATCAAAGACTACTATGCACTGAAGGAGAATGAAATCTGTGTGAGCCAAGGTGAGGTCGTCCAAGTCCTCGCTGTCAACCAGCAGAACATGTGCCTGGTGTACCAGCCCGCCAGTGACCGTTCTCCTGCAGCTGAGGGCTGGGTCCCAGGCAGCATCCTGGCGCCCCTCACCAAAGCCACGGTGGCAGCAGAAAGTAGTGACGGGAGCATCAAGTAAGTGCCTCATTGGCTTCCCGGGAGAGGAGGATGTGGATTTTTTTTTAATTCAAAAACAAAAGAACACAAAAATGCAAACACATGGTAGGGAATTACTGCTGTTTACGCTCCACAGTGCCACGGGAACCAAGGTGTGGGTTCTGGAACCACTCGCAGCATGGGCATCCAGGCTGGATTGTTCTGGGTTTTTGTTGCTGGTGGTGGTGGTTTGTCTTTCCTTTTTGTTTATAATTTTCTGTTCATTTTTTTGCCCTCTTTTTCTTCCCCGACTTATTAAGAAAAGAACCCTATTGAAACCCTAGGTGACAAATGGCATGTCTTCTGTTGCTACATTTGACCTACCACGGGACTCACTGGACTGGACTTCTATTTATATTGTACAAAGTTACTGATACATATATATATATTTTTTTTTTTGATTGACGCCAAAAAATAACATTAGCACAAATGCAAGACCTGGATAGGTCAGAGGCCGGCTACTTCTCCCAGGAGAGAGAGAACTTTTTGGTTGTCTATGGCAATTCCTCTGTACAGATTGTAACATTTTTTTAATTTCCCCTCTCCCCCCATCACTTTAATATATGTTCATGGAATTTGTAAGATATGTCTCTTCCTTATTTTGGTTGCAAAGACCCTTCCAAACACATTCCTGTATAAAGTATTTTGCACTATTTAAAGAAACCCATATGGATGAAGTCAGGTTGTGCAATATAATGGAGAGCCACAATGTTCATCATTGTACCTGTAATGTAACTAATAATTTTAAATGTACTATTTTAAATATGTAAAATAAATTTTCACCATGAGCATGTTTTAATGAAGTTAAAGACTAGTTGACCCATTTCCCCTCATTTCATTACTCTTGGAAGTTTAAATGATTCTTCTACTTCCTTTTTTTTCTTCTTCTTCTTTTCTTTATATTTTAGGGGTTGGTTGAATGCATTGGCAGTTTTCTTCCCCATATAAAAAGTGCCTTTGTCACTAAAGCCCTGGCCCTAGCCTTCCCTCTAAAGAGCCCAGTAGTTTCTCTGACTTCCAAGATGAAGAATGATGCAGATTGGATGCCATCCAGCTGGTTCCCAGCGAGTGGGCAACCTTGAAGCGCTGACGTAAATGAACAAGTAGAGGCAGTGTTGGCTCACTCTCCCTACTGCCCTCCATGCTGCGTAGTCACCCATGGAAGGGGCTCAAGGCACTCCTGTGAGGTGCCCAAGCAGCAAAACCAGCAGAACCCTGCTGTCTTGGTCCTTCCTCTATGTCAGGGGATAGAAGCTACTGACATCACCCTGACCTTGCCAGGTAACAGCAGGTCCCACTGGAAATCAGCAATGACTCCTAAGGTGAAATGGTTTGGTTGATTTTATTCTAAAAATGCTTATTTTTGATGCCTGTTAGGAAGCTTTCAGAATAAAGGCCCTCAGATCACTGAAGTTATTGTTAATCAAGGGCCTTGCAGAGCTAGCTCTTAATGGTTTATGCTCTATTACCCAGGCACTAGGCACTTCCTCCTCACCTTGTGTCTGCTGGTCATGTAATCATACTCTCCGTGGGAGGGCAGGGAAGAGGGGGTCAGGCTGCTGGGGAAAGAGAACAGGTTGAGATACATACTGGTCATTTGGGTTCTCTGCCAGCCATTCATGCACAAGGGTTGGTGGAGGTGAGCAACCAAGTGTGGTGTCAGTGTTTATCAGCAAAAGCCACTCATAACACCCTCCTCAGGGCCCGCCATGACCACAGGGGCCAGAGTTGATTGTGATACCCCCAGGATAAACAACATGGAAACCCTGTGTCCGCATCAGTCCCCAGGCTTGCAGCCAAGAGATGGAAGCTCCCCAGACCATTACGATGTGTTCTTCTGGGAAGAATCTGAAATGGAGCCTGTCCTACCACTTGTGTAGTTCTGATCTTCCTTCTGAACTTTATTTTTTAAATTTTCTCACTTCTCTCCAAGCATCCTGAAGAACCCAGAGGATGGCAGGAAACAGATCTCTGTGTGCTCACACACATACACACCATGCCCTCTGCTCTGCAAGCCTTTTGTGCAGGGACATCCCCCTCACTCAATGGTCTCAGAGGAGACAGGGACATGGATTTGAGAGTGAAGATAGGGATAAAGGTCTATAGTCAGCAGTGTGATATCATCTAAGGGTAGCATCCACGCCTGGTACTCACTGAAGTAGCAAGGTGCTGGGATCAGGTGAGCCTAAAAAGCCTGCCAGTCAAGAGGCACAGGACAAGTTCTGGCCTCTAAGGAACCCACTTCCCAAAAAATCCAAAAACAGGATTATCATTGCTTTTTCCTCTTCAGGTTAAGTGCTGAGCCTATGTGTTAGGTGATGAGTATTTTTGAAATACCTTCCTCAGGATATCCTAAGAATCCTGACATATGTGGAGTGCTATGGAGGAGAGGATACCTATTATATTTTGAGATATCCTCCTTCTTCCTAAATTTTACCTGCCTCCCTCCCTTAATGGAGGTTCTCTCCTAACAAAAGTTCTCTTCATGGAGCCCTGTCCGCAGAGGCCCACATTTAACAGGGAACACTGAAGGGAAGCCAAGCTTTACTCCAGACAATGATTGTAACTTCATCCAGACTCTGTGACCACAACTGAAATGATGGCACCTCCTCAGGGCCCCTGATGCTGTTTGAAACTTGGCGTTTGCTCTCTTTATCTTTGAATCTGATGGATGCTGAACTCAAGAGCTCTGTTCTGAGCTCCCCTTTATCTGAGAAGTAGAAGCTCCAAAACCCCTGGTAGGAAAAAAGAAGATAAAGATGGCCTGCAAGGACATTGCCACTCTCACCTCCCTGGGAGGCTTACAGAGCCCTATAGTCACAAACCCTGAGTGACATGGAGAACATAGACTGAAACTCATTGCCCTAAAGTGTCCAGATATATGAGTAGTGCTCAGCCATTTATTAAACCAACTGCCTCAGAAAACCCTATTCTACAGTTTTTGAGCGTGGCCATGCCCAAATACAAATAATTAGAGGGGTGCCTCAGAATCATCCTTTTCAGTCTTTATGTCTGGGCCTGGGAAGGTACCCGTGGCTTATGCACAAGAGAGTATACTTCCCTGTCTTTCTTATTCCACCCTCAACCCATCCTTCCCCATCCACCATACACTTGCTAGAGGAACTCTACAGTCCTAGAATGCTTCATCAGATGACCCAAAAACCTCCCTGGATAGTTTAGTGTTGAGGTACTCATATATCTTCCAAATGCTCCAGTCACCCTGGAAATCTTTCAGGAGGGGTCAGAATTTATCCTCCTTCACTTCCTATTAGAAATGATGTGAGCTGCCAGCCACCACAGGAGCTGGTGTGCAGGTTTGCGATCTCTCAAGCCAGCGGGGAACTTGACTGGAGCATCTCACATGACTTACTCAAAGGTGGTGAGCCCGCCCACCGCCTCACTCTGCCCCAACCTGCCATTTTGATTGGTGCATTTTTTGGTACAACAGGAAGTCATGTTCATGGCATACTCTACGCATGAGAAAGCGGGCGGAAGTGGAGAACACGGGTAAAAATGAAGCCGCAGGGCCTCGTAAACCCAAGGATATTCTGGGCAACAAAGTCTCTGTTAAAGTGAGTAAGGTATTCTGGAGCTGGGTCTTTCTCATCTACTCCACTCTGCAGCATTCTCACAAGGCAGTTTGGGTGGATGGGGTTTTTTTGTTTTTTGTTTTTTGTTTTTTTTGTTTTTTTTTTTTTCTTTTTTGCCTAATGTGGGACCAGAGGGAAAGTACCATAGTTTAGCAGGATTTTGCATGCAAGATCAATGTATTTTTTATTTTTTTATTTCTTCTGGCATCTTCAATTCAAGTAAGTACCTCTTTTTTTCTTTTATACCTTCCTCTTTATACTATGCAGGTATTTTGTACCAAAATTATCCGCACCATTATTCTCTTAAAAGTGCAGGATGCTTGGTTTATATTAAATTTCTCAAAGTTGCCCATTCAGTATCCTAAGTTTGGGAACACATGCAGATTAAGGGGACTAGGGATGCCCTCCAAACCCCTGACCCTGTAAAGGGAGAGGTTTGGAGTTTAAGGGCCACTGTATCCTTAGTGAAGTTTCATTTCTTTTCCCCAGATTTCACATACTAATGTTAAGCATTTTCCTTGCCTCTGTGTATACACAGGCAGGGTAGGGAGACAGATTTGTAAAGCCCAATTTATTGCTTGGTAACACTGATCCATCTCTTACTTTGATCTCACCAATCCTGAGCCTGGCAGACCCTTGTTTTCCCCCATTTTGAAACAATGTAAGTTGAGCCGTGTGAAAAGATGTGCATAGGGATGATGGAAATTAGACCCTGGTTATTTAATTTTGTTACAATGTGTGATTATCTACCTGGTACTTTGTTTGTCTTCCCAAAGCAAAGAAAGAACAGCTAAAACCCATTCTAATGTCCTTCTTGGGGAAAAGAAATTGTATGCTGTCCTTTGCCCCATCAGGGAAGCCCAGCCTCATGGAAGAGGACTGTGTAATTCCACAGCACTTAACGCTTCTTTCAGTTGCTTCCACTGCTCTCTGTGAGACAAACAGCTGCCCACAGTCCCCACCTCCTCTCCCTGAAAAGAGCATGCTGCTGCCCTTGGTGACTGTGCCCCCACTTGAAAAGCACCTCGGTGTCTCTCTACCCTGTTCACTGTTGCCCATGCTTCTCTAAGGTTCTCCTCTTGCTAACCAAAGCTACTTGCATTCTAACTATTTTCTCTTTCTTCCCTCTTCTTCATGCTGCCAACCAAGGAGACGAACAGTTCCGAGGAGTCAGAGTGTGATGATCTTGACCCTAATACTAGCATGGAGGTAGAAGCAGCTATATTGTCCTATTTACAATGATTGTTGGGGGTTTGTTTGTTTTGTCTTTATTTTTGTTTTTGTTTTTTGATATGTTCTATAACAGTGACCTTGCTAGAGAGACCAGCCATTCAAGGCTAAATTGTGATGTCAGGGCATCTTTAATTATCCCAACCCAACTCAAAACAAAACAAAATTTAATTTGGCTCCATTTTGGTAGAAAACCCAACCTTAATATCTTTTTAAAAACAAAAACTTATAGTTATTTTGAATGTTTGCTTAGTACTCTCTTCTTTGGCAGGTTTGGCTTTATATAGAGAATATGCACCTTCTTTCTTTAAAACTTAGAATATATTTTTTCATGGAAAACAACACTGTAAATAGTACTTGATTCCCAGCTGAACAACAAACTTTTTAGTGTTTTGTTTCTCCTGCTTTTATTTTCCCATGATCCCCCTTTTCTTCTTTTTTAGTCCCCCTTTATCCTCTTTATCTTGTTTTTCTTCTGCTGGGGTATAGCCCTTCCTCTATACTCCACCGAAATTATGGGTTAAGTATGGGTTTGTATGGTTTTATGGGTCTGCAGCCATACCACCCTGGTGTCCAATCTCATCAGATCTCAGAAGCTAAGCAGGGTAGTTCCTGGTTAGTCCTTGGATGGGAGACTGCCTGAAAATACTGGGTGCTGTCAGCTTGGGAGAAAGACCTGGCAGCCCACTCTTGAAACAATCAGCTGTTGAAAACCCTATGAATAGCAGAGAAGCACTGACAATAGTGATGGGCAAGGCACAGTGTCTAGTAGTGTTTCTTTCTGTTGTACGTAGAGTCGCTATGAGTTAGACCTGACTCACCAGCCCCTAACAACAACAATGATTTTGTGGGTGCCCTAGCACCCAGTCATTATGTATAGCCACTTGATAAAAATCAGGTGCAACAGTAGCAGCTCCAGGGCACACCTCTGCCCAGTCCCAGGTCCGTGGGCAGGGGCTGAGCCCACTGTTCAGAGGAAAAGAAGCTCTTGAAACACCTCCCTCCCATACCCTTGGTGGAAGCCTCCCTTGAAGTAGTGACTGAGACTGGAACTGAGAGATATATAAATGGTCAGGCACTGTGGCACATGCCTGTGCATGGGGGACCTTTCCCACACCCCAGACTTACAGGGATGTAGGAGATAGACCAACACCGCCACTGGCAAGAATATCCAATCCACTTCCAGCTCCTTTTTGTGCATGGGTTGTAGGAAGATGGCTCTTTACATGGTTTGCACTGAGAGACAATCATCACAAATTTATAAACCCTAGAGAATTAGGCCAAGTATGAAGCTGGCTTTCCTTTCTCCTCTGTTTTTCAGAGTAGATTACAATGCTTTTTTCCAAATCGGTCCCCCATCTCCAGTAACAGATGAAAGTTTAAAGATTTCCTGTGAATGCAAAATAGAGGATTAAAAAAAAAAAAAAAACCTTTTTCCTTCATGTAGCCCTAAGCTTTTTACTTAACTAGATGGACTTTTATTATTCTAATTTGACCTAATCCCAAAGAAGTCCACCACCAACTACCACAAAACCCAAGAGAGACCATGAGGCCTAAAAACCAGCTGTAGAAGAAGCCAACTAAGTTGGATCAAGCCAGAGTCAAGTGGTTGAAAATGAGAGTTCTGCCAGTGTAAAATAGCCCCCTGTGGATGTGGGTACTGCCACAGAGCTAAATCTGGCAGGTGTGGGTCAGAAGAGTGTTCCACCATGGTAAGAGGCGGATATGGTACTTTTAGCCTAAATGTATCTTCAAGAATGAGGAAGCCAGGGCAGATTTCTGGCTCTGCCCTCCTTGCACTTCATAGAACAGGCACCTATGTCCATGTGTCCCACACCTGTCAGCTTGTAGATCCTGGTAGCACCTTATCTCCAGGTCTACGTATTGCTGGTATATATTGAAAATGTCAGCTGCAGCTAAAGGAAGGTCACAAAGGAGGGAGGGAAGACCCAGGTGTCTGTGTCCCAAAGGCAATTTAGGACCTTGTCTAGCTTTGGTGGGTTAGGGGAAAAGAGTGACTACCCTATGCCATAAAGGAAGAGGTGGGCACAGAGGGATGTAGGGCCAGGTGAGCAGCACCCATTGAGAAAATTAACTGATGTAGTCAGACGCTCCATTTCTACCTTTAGGTAAGAAAAAGCACATGCACATACCCAAACACCCACATACTCCTTAGCCTTGCTTTGCAAATTGAACACATATTTGAGGTTTTTATTTACCTAAAGCTGGTAGCCTTTTTATGGGTTAGGTGAGATGGGCCCCTCAGAGGAGCGATGGGGTTTATAAACAGACATTCAGATGCTCATACTGAACTGAGGAAAGCCTAAAACGGTGTTGATGCATGTCGGAAATGCTTGAGAGGGCAAGTGGTTGGAAGCTATAAATATTGTTGGTTGATCCAGGGTTTCTGTAGTAGGTGTGCATAACCCTTGCATGTTCCACACAAACCCTCCCAGACATCAGTGAGCTCTTCAGAATGTGTTGCCATCTTGACCTTACCTCTTGGCATATGAGCAGGAACAAACAGAAAGCTGGCATCTTGGCACTGGTTTAGTATATTTTTTTTAGACACAAATAACAAGAGAGAAAACCTGTTCAACATGAGCTGAGAATTGTCTCAAGAGATGTATAAATGGCCAGGCACTGTGGCACATGCCTGTAATCCCAGCAACTCAGGTTGCAGAGGCAGGAGGATTGCAAGTTTGAGGCCAAAGGCAGCCTGTATAACTTCGTGAGGCTCTGTTTCAAAATAAAAAGTAAAAATGGGCTAGGGGTACAGCTCAGTGATAGAGCACTTGCAAAGCATTCATGAGGACCTGCGTTCAACCTCCCAGTACCACCAAAAAAAAAAAAAAAAAGATATGTAAGTGGATCTTGACTGCAGCAAACATAACAGAAAAAGGAAATTGCCAGGAGTGCATACTGAAGACCCAACTTGAAATGCAAGTAGACGGGCCACCTCTTCAGGGCCTCTTACTGCTAAATTGATTATTTGGGGCCTGTTCCCAGACCCAACCTGGGCCCCTTCACCTCACCCTTGTCTTCTGAACTTGATGCTGCAGAGGCTGTTTTGTCCATCCTGTGCTCTCAGTAAGCTGATCTGCAGCCTCCCTCATCTGTCCTGAGCTTCAGTTCCCAGGACCCCAGCTGACACCTAGCACCATGCACCCATGCATTTGCTTGCTGCTGGGTCTACAAATGTTAAGTCCTGCCCTGCTGACTGAGCACCCTTAGCCCAATGCCAGCATGTTCATTCCAGTCCTCCCTAGATACAGGTTTATCCCCTGCCTCCATGGGAATGACATCACTGAAGCTTCCTTACCTTCTCAGGTTGGTGGACTTGAGGGTTCCTTTAAGGGGAAATTTCCTGGGGTCTCTACTTACACACTGGATGCTTGCTCTCCCAAGCATACATCCCTATCCCACCATAATGTTTTAGACATAGGCATATCTTTGAAAGCTAACCAGGAGGGAAATAAAGCATATTGACTCCTAGGAATCAGAGAATACACACTTATGTAAAGGGAGGCACTTGGCTCCCCTATTTACATCTTGCAGATATTCTCAAATACACCCTGGCTCCCAGCACCGCAGGCCATATCACAACAAGATTGGCTCTAGGTCTGTGTGATCCCTTCATGGCTGGCTTTCCACCATCGATAACCACACCTCATGGAGAATTGTTCTAAAAATGATGCATAGCTGTCTGCAGTCCAGCTTTACCTTGTACTGATTCAACTTTGGGTGTGGAAGCAAAGGCGGCATTAGTTAACAAGAGAAAGTTTGCACATAAGAGAAGCCAAATCAAGGTGCAAATCAATACCAAGGTGCCTTCAGAACAAGTTAACTCATTTTTTCCCAGTACAGCTTAGACTACTGACTCCCACACCTGAGCTGGAAACCACATGTCCAGCTGCCTGCTTCTTCAGTCCCACCCCTACCCTTTGTCTGCCCTGACACCCAGGCTAGAACTAGGGCTCAAGTATCCAGGATCAGCATCTTCTCTTTTAGCCAACGCACATTTCTAAGAAATCTGCATCCTTTGTACTGTGCCGGATTTCTCTTAGAACCTGAACTGAGCAGATTCCCACATCCATACAACCTCAAAAAGCTGTCTGTGGACTATGTCATTCTTGTATTTTTACACCAAACCTCAATCCCAGCATCGCCACCTGCTTATATTACACAATGGGGTTGAAAGGCCTGAACCAAACACCCAGATTTTGGTCTTTATCTCCAGGGATGAGAATTCTCAGCCCAGCTTTTATGTCAAAGCTAATGAATTCCATGCATTTTAACTTACTGTTTTTAAAAAGCCCAATACCGCTCTTTAGCAGAGGTCAGCCCATCAGGGTACAAAGTTGTTATGGTTCCAAAAGGACTGCATCTCTGTCTGAGCCGATCAGTGTGCTGCCAGCCTCATCCATGACACAGACTGAGTGCAGACATTACCCCTGTTCACCTGCCAGCCGCCATATATTCAACTCAGGGAGATATGAGCAGGAGAAGGATATGAGAGAGGGGGGAGGGCTCTGAAAGATGAGCGAGAGAAAGCACTTGGAAAAGTGAAGATAATTTTGGAGGAAATTTCCAGTCAGAGTAAGAATCAGATTTTCAGAGTCAACAAAACCTTGAAAACCTTTAGCTACTCCATTCTCTTCAGTTACTTTTTTACTGTTGCAAAATATACATAACATAAAGTGACCATTTTAACCATTTTAGGAGTATGATTCAGTGGCATCAAGCACCTTCACAGTGTTGTACAACCATCACCAATATACATTTCCAGATCCTTTGCATCATCCCAAACATACTGTGCCAACTAAACAGTAGCCCCCCACACCCTTCAGCCCCTTTACTTTTAAAAGAGAAAATGGATACAGGAAGTTGTAACTTTCCCTTAAAAATGAAGTTTCCTTGGTTTTCCCTGTTCATTATTCCCCCATCACACACATCCTGGGGCAGCTTGGTTTTAATATAAAACACAGATCCTGGCAGCTGAGAAGGCAAATCATCCATTGCCAGTTTTGCTGTTTGAATGTGCTCTTCAGTTTTCCAGTTCAACGCAAAGGAATATCATTTCTGCTCATCATGGCTTTGCAAGGCTGAAGTATGATTTAAACAAAAGTCACACAAAGTTAGTATCCCATGGAAGAACATTAATCAGGAGTTAGAAAATGTAGATTCTGGTCTGCTATGTGACTTTGAGCCGATTAGCACTTGCGAGTCCTGGACTTCTCTGCAGGTGGCTGCACAACTCGAAGTGTGCAGGTGGTGTTTAGCCCTTTGAACACCTCATGGATCTAGGGTGTGATGTCAGAGGACTTTGCTCTGGAGCATGTCTGCCTTTGAAAGCAATGAGACCTTGACAAAAGAGGAACTGGAAGATTCTGTGCCTGTTTTGAGGGGCTTTGGGAGGAATGGCCTGAGCAGATTTCTTCCTAAGCCCAACCTGGAGTGTCCATTCTCAGTTCTGGGAAGGATGTGAGTGGCCAGAGCTGGCCCATATTTCCTTTCCCAAACCCACAATTCCCAGCCCCAGCTTCCCCAGCATCAAAGTATCAGCCTCTTGCTCCCCTCCTCAACCACTCTGGCCTTGTCCCAGATTCAGAGCTTTAAAATAACCTGGCTAGACAGATCGAAGGAAACTTTTACACCTCTAGTCAGGTGACTGACCTCCTGGCATTGCCAGTGTGTTTCCACCAATGCCTGTTTTTTTATTTTATGAAAAGAATTTTTTAATGAAAAAAAATCCTTTGGAGGAAAAGAAAGTAAAGCATTGCATTCCTCTCATTTTGACAAAATACTTTCTTTGTAATGTATCTGATGGGTTTGGCTTGGAGACTCACTCTTCCTACCCAGCCTTGTTCTGGCTCTCCTTGTGGACTGATTGATATTCTACCACTGAGGAAAGTAGCTTAGCTGGAGCAGGCGGGCCCCTGTCCGGGAAGATCATAAGAAGATGATCCACTGCCTGCCCACATCTGCGTTTTATTCCTACCACCCACCCTGTGAAGCAAGTAGGGTGTGGCTTTCTACCTTCTTGTTAGTCAGTTTTCTATTACCGTGACAAGTACCTGAGAAAAACAATTCAAAGGGAAGGATTATTTATTTTGGCTCATGGTTTCAGTCTGAGGTCCCTTAGCCCCATCGCTTTGGGCCTGAGGTGAGGGAGACTCTCATGGTGGCAGGAGCACCATGGTAGGGAGGCTGCTCACCTCATGGAGGCCAAGCAGAGAAAGAAAATGCCTTCAATAGCGCTCCCTCTCCTTTTTCTCCTTTTGTTCCATCCAGGACCCCAGCCTATGGGATTCAGGGTGGGTCTTCCCCAACCCTTAGTTAATCCTCTCTGGAAACGCCCTCACAGACACACCCATACCTGTGTTTTGCTGACCTAGGTGCTTCTCAATACAATCAAGTGGACAATCCAGATTAACCACGATACCTTCCTAGAGGAAACAGGCTCAGGGAGGTCAAGGGCATGCAACCAAGAGAAGAGCAAGTCCTGCTTATGGTGTGTTGAGCTCCCCAAGCTGGCACAGGAGAAGGAGGAAGTCTACATGCTGAGCCTAGGCTCTCCCTTGTTGCACATCTGCTTGCAGGAGGAGAATTTCTTCCCCATCAACTTTTGAAATCCATTGACTGTTAGGGTAATTACTGGGCTTCACACATGCCCTTTCACAGTGACTCAGAAGCCCAGCCAATTACATGGGTTGGAAATGTTGGAATTGGTTTCTCAGGCCAGCACAGTCACTTGTCATGCCCTCAGTCAAGCGTGTCCTGCAGCACCTCGCCCTACTCTGAAGGCCTGGCCCATTTCATGAGGTTATACACTAATGAGATCATAAAGTGCCATTGACCCAAGAGGAGTTGCTCTAAGGGCTTGCTATTGGAGGGGAAAAGGCCACCTGCCATCCTCACCCCACAACTGTGTGGTCAAAGTTCACCTACAGGCTCACTCAACGTCAATTCCTCAGTGTCAGTTCCATTTAGCACAGTGTGATCAACATGAGGAATTGCAATAAATACAGTGAAAGGCAGAAAATTGTGTAAGATTAGATCCATGCTTAAGAACCATACAGTGTAAAGAGGCAAGCTTGATTAAGTGTTTATGATGTACAGAAAACTTTAAAACAGGCTCTAATAGAGTTATGGAGAGAGAATGATTGTTCCTAAAACCATTCATTCATTCAGTGTGTATTTACATGCCCCCTCAAACACTGGGCTCACAATAATAGTAGCTTCCACTTAGCAGTCTTTCTTATATAACTGGCTCTGTACTGGGTCCTTTCCTCTCAACAGCATCATGACATAGGTACCATTATCATTATTCCCATTTTCCAGTGAGAAAGCTAGAGTATAGTGAGGTTAAGTAACTTCCCCCAGGCTGTTTCTTCAAAGCTAGGCAACTCATCTGCCCAAGAAAGCCTCTAAGCATGCCCATGGGTTCACACGATGGCAGAACACAAATTGGATAGACTGATAGGATGGAAACGGTCTTAGAAGAGGGTAAAGGGTGAGGAGAGCATGAACCAAGGCTCCTGACACATTTTGAGAAGGTATATGGGAGGGGTATTTAGGGTTTGGCCTGCAGAGGTAGCCCTGTGGCATCCGATCCCGTCAGATCTCGGAAGCTAAGCAGGGTCGGACCTGGTTAGTACCTGGATGGGAGACCACCTGGGAACACCAGAAGCTGTAGGCTTGGGAGAAGGACCTGGCAACCCCCTCCCAAAAATCAATCTGCCATTGAAAACCCTATGAACAGCAGAGAAACACTGACAATAATGTTTCCCCTGTTGTACAGAGGGTCGCTATGAGTCGGATACTGACTCAACAGCACCTAACAACAACAACAACAATTTAGGGCTTAGGTATGTGGGAAGAGTTGTAGGAGACAAAGCCTGGCAGATGGATTGAGACCAGACTGCAAAGGCCTAGGGGGACTTCCCCAGTACTTGATCTGGTCAGTGGTCAGGAGCAACAGATGGTTTCTAAGCAGAGTCTGTATTATTTATTTGGTGCATTAGGAGGATTACTGGCACTTATGAATAATAGGTAGGCCCACTGTAGATGAAGAATACTTGAGAGGTGGATGGGGAAAGGAATGAGCTAGTGAAAGGCCAACAAAACACAGAGAAGATGCAGAAATGGACGCAGAGGAGCACAGCCAAGGAGACCAGGGAAGGTGTGTCAGGCCATGCACGTCACCATCTGGGGACTCCAAAAGAGCCCCAAACCAAACTGCCACTCTCCCACGTTATTAGACCAAATTGTAATCTGTTGGGGCTCCAAAGACACTGAGAGGTTGTTTTAAGCAGTAAAAGAAGCTTAATGGAGTGGGGGTAAAACCAGGGCCAAAACATTAAAGAATGAGACCCCAAAACACTCATTCATAAAGACTTTATCTAAAGTCAAGATCTTGGCTGCTGAGCTGGAAATATGGTTTATAAAATGGATGCTGAAACACCACCACTGCATCCCCCTCCCCCACCCTGTCCTTTCCTAACTGATGTCTACGCTGTTGAGACCCTGTGGGGACCGCTGCACACACCCCACTAAATGCCGTTTTTGCTCCTTTCCTCTCTGTGAGGCAAGTGATAAAATTTTTTCATCATTCTGTTAAAAGTCAAACTTTCATTCCTTTTATTTTTGAGAATACACTGAATGTTCAACCAAAACACCAAGGAGTGGAGGAAAGAGATTTGGGCTAAAAATATTCATAAAACAATCAATGTAGTTAACATATGAACATATGGAGAGACCTGTACCTAATAGCTAGTGAAGTCAAAAACCCTTGGACATTTGACAAAACTTAGCTATGTAGTACTCAGAAAGCAAATCTCGATAAAAATCAAGAAATTAATAGCATGTAGATAGGCCAAGTTCTCCAACCACAATGCAATTAAATTAGAAGTCAGTAATTAAGAAAAGATCATTTGAAATTTTTAAAACATTTCCATTACAGTTGGGTCAAAGAAAAAAATCATAGTTTCAGAAAAAAATAATTAGGACTGAATGATCATGAAAATACTTGAGGAAGGAACTAATTTAAAGAAGTAATTCTGTTGCTGTTTGGGAATATAGTGTATCTACATTTTTAAATTATAAGTTTTATGTTCATTTAGAAATTAGTAGAGGTAGGAATATTTTATAAAAATTTAGAAAATTATATCTGATTTGACCAGATTAAAATCATGAAGGATTACATCTCCAATTCAGAAATAATACTTAAGTTTTTAGAAGTTTGTATTTTATTTTATTTCATTGTGGTGCTGGGGATGGAACTCCGGGCTTTGTGTTCTACCTGAGCTATACAACAAACCCCAAAAGTAATTTTTAAACTATTTGCTTATTTTCTTGCCGAATCTCACCATCTAAAATCCCTTTCCTTCCCACTCTGCACACAAAGTGAACATAAAAGCTGTAATTTTAAAATGTAGATGCAATACACTCCCAAACAGCAATAGAATTATTTCTTTGAATTAGTTCCTTACACAAGTACTTTCATTATCATTCAGTCCTAATTATTTTTTTCTGAAGCTATCATTTTTTTCTTTGACCCAATTGTAATGGAAATGTTTTTAAATTTTCAAATGATCTATTAAGATTATCTTTTTATTCACATGAAGGAAGTAGAAGAGGCAGAGTGTAGAAATTTTGGATCATTCAAAGTAGCTCTGAGTTGGTTTAGGACATTCACTTTGAGTTTCTTTGATCCATTTTTAATTGCTTCACCATCTTCAGTATGTAGTTTTGAACTGCATTTTGAGACTGGGTGATGAGGGATTTGGCAGAAATGGGGTCAGGACATTTTTTTCTGAAGTCAGTTGACCACTGGTTTTCCAGAAAGAATTTTGCCTTCAATCTTGGAGTCAGATGCTGAGCATTGACTGGCAAGAAAAATATACTTGATATACCCTCAAACTGCTGGTTGATTTTACTTGTAATGTTTCCTCTTACCTGGCTGCTGTCCCATTTTGAAGAAAAATCAAGAAAACAATTGGATTTCTCTCCAGAAGGAAGAAATTAAGTTGCTGGTGGATCGCATTGCCGTGGTTCATTCTTCCCATCTCAGAAAAAACTGCCATCTGCTGCCATCTGCTGTTCAAATAAAACCAGATTCCTAGGAGTACTTTCCACAGTCCATACCTGCCTCTTCTTAGATTGCCCAGTGTTCTCTCCTGCCTCTCCCAGAGAGACAACATGTGCATCTTATAGGAACAACATAATGTGTTCCCCACGACCACTTCTATTTCAGATTCCACTCCTCCTTCCTATCTGCCACTTTACAGATTGACTCTCTGCCTGTTTCTATGGAAGGAAAACATTTGAATTCAAGAAACATGTGAGGCTTATGCTAGCACCTCAGGTCCCTACACATAGGAGCAATGATCACTAGACAAGGTTGCTCCAAGAGACCCAAGTTCTAGTCTGATAATTGATTTCAGTTAATTTGATTCAACAAATATTTCTGCTGTGTGCAAAATGCATGATTGATAGTGTTGATAACATATAACGCATGTGAAAGGGTTGCTATCTTCCAAGGAAGCACAAGTCTGGTAGGACGTATGCAATATATGTAAAATGTTATCATACGTGGGAGCTCATTACCAGAGCCCTAGAGGTACCAGCTTCCAGAAGAGCCCAGAGGAGAAAGATCACCATTGGCTGAACCTCAGACACTGATTGACCAATGGGATTCCCAATCAAGTCACAATCCCAATTTATGGAAATGGAAGAACATTCCAGATTCATGGCAAGATATTTTCTCAGCTCTTCTCTCCAAAATTAGAATCCCATGCTTTAAATTTTCAGTGATTTGACAAATATGGAGCACCATGTGCCAGGTTTTGTGCTAGACTTGGAGGCACAATAGTGAACAAAACAAGATGGTCTTTGTCCTCTTGGGCCTTGTAATCATTGGGATCCATAGACAAATACTGACTTACTCCCACAGTACTTACTACTCTCCCACAGTAGTACACTTACTACTTTCTCACAGTACTGTGGATGTCATGACCTTCACTGGTCCCAACTCTGATTTGCTTCAAAGTACAAGGAGGAAAAATGAGAAAGGAATCTTCTATGAGCATAATTGAAAGTCAAAATTAGAAAAAAACATTAGTGAGCCAGGCGTGGTGGTGCACGCCTGTAATCCCAGCAGCTTGGGAGGCAGAGACAGGAGGATCACAAGTTCGAGACCAGAGGCAGTCTGTGTAATTTAGTGAGACCCTGTCTCAAAAAGTTAAAAAAAAAAAAAAGCTGAGAGTGCAGCTCAGTGGTCCAGCACTTGCAGAGTATGCAAGCGTGAGGCCCTGGGTTCAACCCCCAGTACCAAAAAAAAAAAGAAGAAAAAAAAAATTAGTGTGGATCTTGCCCAAGCTCATGCCTTGCTGGAGGAGTTTAAAGAGGACTGGACAAGATGGGGTGAAGAGAAAGGTGGGGAGCAAAGCTAAGCAGGAGAGCCTTTGACATCAATGACAACTTTTGCAATGCTTTTCCCAAAGCCCTCCTGCTGCACTGAGCACTATGAGGGGAAAAGCACCAGGCTGAAATTCAGGAGCTCTTAGATGCAGCCCCCCCCAACCCCCCATTACTCTAGGGCCTAACACTCCACTTCCCTGTCTCATCTAGGAAGTGGGGATAAATACCACTGTCTCTGCACTTCCTCAGGACTTTGGAGGAGCAAATGAAGGCACTTGTGGGTGTTTATGTCAACTACATTATGTAGTTCTTGTCAACTACATAGTGCTACACGGCTCAGTGATGATATTACCATTGTTGGCAGCACCTCATGCCAAGTTGGACTCGCCTAGTCTGTGCCAGCCATGAGGCCAAGGGGTGAAGACTGCTGGCTTCCACAAGTTCTTTCCAGCTGGAGAACCTGCAGTTATGCCTATTGACCACCTTCCTTCCCAGTCCACCCACCTTCCCCACTAAATCTACACCCAGACTAGAGTTATTTCCTTCTTAAACAGTCCATGTGTTCAATAATACATAAAACACAGTTGGGGTCATTTGATAAGAAAGAGGAGTAAGACAAGAATTTGTGTGTGTGGGGGGGTGTACTTGGGGGTTGAACCCAGGGCCTTGCACATACTTTGCAAGAGCTCTACCACTGAGATGTGCCCCCAGCCAATTTTTTTATTTTTCATATTCAGACAGGGTTTTATTAAGTTACACAGGCTGCCTCTACCCTCAAACCTTCCATTCTCCTACCTCTGCCTCTGGAGTTACTGAGATTACAGGAGGGCGCAACAGCACCAAGAAATTCTTTAAATAGCAGTTTGGGGTGTTTTCTTACAGAAGTATTGCCACAGTACAGGTTTTTAAAGCCCCATCTAAAATTTTATATTAGGGGTTGAGGTGTAGCTCAGTGGTGCAGTGCTTTCCTAGCATGTATGAGGCCCTGGGTCCCATCCCTAGCACTGCAAATATGTATATAATGTATGAACCTGCTACTTGTTTCTTTGTCTCTTCTGTGAGACTCCTGGTCACAGGCCACTGAACTAAGTTCGCAGCATTCTCAAGTTGTTTCTACCCCAGTGTCCTCCTGATTGAGTGGGGTGAGAAGGGAGGGAGAATCTAGAGCTCTGTGTTTGTCGAAGGTGGGTCATTAACATCCATCAAGCCCTGCATCAAATGCAAATGTCATCTAAATCCATCCTCCCTACTAGACGGCTGGGGGACTGAGGGTAGGAAGCATGTCTGCCTGACTCCCTCTTGTATCACCACCTAACTACCCGTCAGCTCGATAAATCTTCATCAAATATTGAGTCCTCATATCAAACAACCCTTCCAGGTTGGCATTATCATCCCCAATTTACAGATAAAACTGAGGCTCAAGTTGCTTAAGAATAGTGGCCAAGACAAAGCAGTATGCCTGGCCCAGGGTCTGATGCCACGGGCTCTGTTTGCTCCTGCAGTGCACACTCGCTGCTGCACAGTGTGCTGCTAAGAGCTTGTCGCTGAAAGGCTGTGAATTACATTGGTTTATAATCATTTCCCAAAGTTTGCATTCCATCTGTGTTTGCAAACAGACTCTAGTCAAAAGTTATTAGTCATTTACCCAGAACTAATTATTTTGTATATCTTTTAGTCCTATTTGGAGATTCTATTTATGAACCAGGCCGAAATTCTTGGGAGAACCAAAATGAGGTCAGTGATCAAACATTTATTCACCAACACACATTAAATGCCAGTCCCTGAAGCACGATGGTGAATAAGTGATCCTGTCCCTGAAGAGCGCACAGTCTAATCTGTCTGACTGCACCTTTTCTTCCTTTAAAAAAAAATAAAAGTATAACAGTGAAACATGTTGACTGCAGAGTATTTGGAAAGCCCAGGTAAGAAAAGAAAGGAAAAAAGTCACCCAAAATTAAATAATGTTTTATAAACCTAAGGGCAGGGCCTGTGTCTCAGTATTTTTTTATCCACAAAACTGCACAGGTCATGGAGCAGAACATGAGCTCAGTGGTTTTTATTTTTGGGGTGGATGGGAAGAAAGCCACCCTGAAGCCCCTACTCTGAAATAACCACTATGAACATTTGGAAAACATTCTTAGCCTCTCCTTTCACGTGTCACATGACTACCCACTGGTGATTCTCCTGCCCTACCTAAGCCAAGTTGATGACTGCATGGCCTCTTTAGCACCCTCTGCAGGTGATGTGGTGCTGCTTGCCATATTTACGTGTTATTTGCTCAAAAGGAGAAAAATTTTAATATTCCTCCCCTACAGAGGCAGCTTTTAGGTGTGGGAAACACAGTAGCTTTTACCAGATTCCCCCAGGAATCCCCTCTCCCACCCCATAAAAGCCTCAGGGATGGGAAGTGGGTTTGTTGCAGATCAGTTGCCATGGATAGAGGGGAACTTCCCACGTTCCTCAAACCAGGCTGCGTGCTGATTCACTTGAAGGGGCTTTCAAAAATCCCAATGCCTGGGCCCCACTTCACACCAAACAGAAGCTCTTGGCATGAGGCCAAGGCTCTGGTCTTTCTGTGTCCTTAAAGCTGCTCTGGTCAGGGGTTGGGAACCACTGATTTAAAGGAAGGCTGGACACTGATATGAGTGGCCTTTTGAGACTAGCAGAGGGTACTACAGTAGCCAGAGTTGGAACATTCTGCCTCAGAACTTGGAATTGCAAGGATTTCTGCAGCCTACTTCATGAAAAACCTGGGTGGTAAAAGTGGGCAGTTGGTTTGAAAAGGGGAGCCCAAGGAAGGAAATAGCATTTCTGTTTCAAGGGGCTCAGGGAGGTACCTCTGTAGGGGAAGGAAACTGAAACCATTCATGTTCACATAAGGCAGGGAAAGCTACAGGGAGGTAAGTGTGAAGGCCCCACCTATGTTACTCTGTAAGGCACATGAATTTCCAGGTTCCACTAGGAAGGAAAGAATTTTGCAAGATAAACTACTGGAGATAAGGCACTTTAATAATAGGCTGTTTAGTGGACAGAAGATGATCAGAATTGTTTTGTTCGGTGCCGTTGAGTCAGATCCAACTCATAGCAACCCTACATACAACAGAATGAAACACTACCCAACACCGTGCCATGCATACAATCTTTTTATATTTGAGCCTGTGTTTGCAGTCACTCTTCTCATTTTGAGTCATGCTACATCAGCAAAAGGAGGTCCCAGGGGCTTTGCTCTGTTCCCATCATTAAGGTCAACTCTACTTTGAGGAGGCAACTCTTTCCCAGTCATTCCTTGAATGTCTCCCAGCCTGGGAGGCTCAATTTCCAGCACTATTTTTGACAGCCTTTCTTTGCTGTTCATAGAATTTTCAATGGCTAATTGTTTCATAAGTGGGCTGCTCACTCCTTCTTCCTACTCTGTCTTAGTCTGGAACTCAGCTGAAGCCTGTCCACCATGGGTGGCCCTGCTGGTATCTGAGACACTGGTGGCACAACTTTCAGCATCACAGCAACATGCAAGCCCCCACAGCATGACTAGCTGACAGATATGTGGGGAATGATTAGTATTAGATAATCTTTATTTGAATAAGTTTTGAGCACTCATTATTCATTAAGCATTGTGCTTAGCACTTGACATATGTGATTTCATTTAATCTTTGTGATAACATGGGACACTAGGTATTATTTATCTCAATTTTATAATGAACAAAATTAATGCTCATCAACATTAAATAGTGAGCATTCAATCATATTAAATAAAATAAGTGGCCCCAGCCTCTTGGACTCCAACCCCAGAATGGAAGAGATAGACAGAGTTTCTCTTACCCCTTCAACCATAGAAGTTCTGTGTTCAGCTGCTTGAAGGGAAGTTTCCCTTACTTGAGGTCAAGGGAGGACATTTGGTAGGAAACCACTGGATGAGTTCATTTCAGTGACCCAGTTTAACAGGTCTCAGGTGCTGTCTTTGGAAATTCACGCCTAGGAAGAATCAGTGCGGTGTTATTTCTTGAGAGCATAATGACCAGGAGGGTCATGGGGTTTTGTGTGTGAAGGGAGGAAAAAGACCTCTGCCAGTAGCAATAAACCTACCCTGGGAAGCAGACTGGATAGTAAAGTTACCATGTGTCCTTTGGTGTTGAAGACAGGATCTGAACTGTGATAGTCTGTCACAGTGCAGGGACAGGGCAGTCTCCAGGCACCATCTCACTAAATGGTACTATCTTTTCATTCAGTAAGGTTAAAATATCTCTTTAATGTCTCTTTAATAGTTTAGGAGTCAAGAAATTTTCTATTTCTTTGTGTTTTTCAGATATTAAATCCAAATTTCATCCAAGAAGGTGAGTTTAAAAATGAGAATGTGGGGACTGGCTAAATAAATTACTGTATACCCAGCATTAAGTTAGAGACTCAGCGATGGTGATGTACTTCCACATTTATGGACAGGGGAAGGTGTTTATGATAAACTATTAAGTGAAAAAGACTACAACATGTAGTATGTATAAGGGACTCAATTTTTTTTTTTTTTTTCGGTACTGGGGGTTGAACCCAGGGCCTCGTGCCTGCATACTCAGCAAGTGCTGGACCACTGAGTTGCACCTCAGCCCATTTTTTTTTCACTTTTTTTTTGAGACAGGGTCTCGCTAAGTTACGCAGACTGCCTCTGGTCTCTAACTTGCGATCCTCCTGCCTCTGCCTCCCGAGCCGCTGGGATTACAGGCGTGCGCCACCGCGCCCGGCAAGGGACTCAATTTTTGTAAGAAGCATGTTTACGTAAAGCCTAAAGGAGTGCATAGCAGAATGTTCACAATAGTTTTCTCTGGATTATGACATCATGGAGACTTTCTCCCTTTTTGTTTTTATATATTTCCTGATTTTATTTTAAAATACTCTTTAAAGGGACACAGAGGACACAACAGTATTAGGCTACAGGTTAGAATCAGTACACAACATGGGTGGGGATGAGAGTATTGTGTTTTAAAAAAATGGCTGTTTCAGTTTGCTGTGAGTTTGGTAAATGTGTGTCACTCTGATCACAGTGGCCCCAGAATTCCTCGTGCCCTTAGTGGATGTGACCTGCTTGCTTGGAGACACAGTGGTACTTCAGTGCAAAGTCTGTGGGCGACCAAAGCCCACCATCACCTGGAAGGGTCCAGACCAGAACATCCTCGACACTGACACCAGCTCAGCCACATACACTGTTTCCTCCTGGTGAGCAGACCACCCCCCATCTGCACCTGTAGCGCCCAGAAGCTGCATCTGTGGTGCAGCTTCTGTTGGGGTTACCAGTCTTTTCAAGGCAAGAGCTGCCGTGGCACCTCTTCCATGATTAGGAGAGAGTGAGACAAAAGTGCAGATGGCTCAACTCCATAAGATAAAGCACTTAGTGCTGTGCGCATTAGGCACGGCTGCAGCTGCTGGCTGGCCCTGCAGCCTGCCTCTTAGCCTGAGCTTCTGGATGGCGCCAGCACTGCTCAAGATGCTGTTCACCCTGTAGACACCTGGGGTCAACAGAAACCATCAAGAAAGACTGCATGCTCAACCCACGTTAAATTAATAAAGAAAAGCATAAACCTTTATATAGAAGGTCAAGCCTAGACCACATTTAAAATGCTTCTACAGTCCTTGACACTTAGCCTCTGAGATGATCTGGACCTAAGGGTACCCAGGGGAATCGCTAAGTCAGAAGAAAGGACTCCAGCCCTGAATTAAGAATGTGTCAGAAAATCTGGATATGCCGTTGTGTTTTGTGTCCTTCAGGGTACTTTGAAACAGTGATATAGTTCATTCCTTACCTAAGAACAATTTTTTCATAAGGAAAAAAATGACTCATTTCAAAATGTTCAATAGAAAAGCAAGCTGCGAGCTTGCTTCTACACAGAAAGGCCAATTGGCAAAACTTGGCTGCCTGATTCCCAGTTATTCTGCTAACATGTGTTGCCACTCATCATGCGCTTCATTGTGTATTGCTGCTTACGGGGGACAAGCAATCGCAAGCTTAATGGCTTAAGAATCACTCATGAGAGAAATGCCTAGAATTGAGCAACTTTAATCCATTGATTTAATTTGTGTGCATGTGCCATGGAAAAGATCCTTGTTCCTTAATATTCCCACAGACTCCAGAACCAGGTTATGAGACTGCCACAAATTCAAGGTGCTTAGTGTGAGAGGCAGTGCTTGGTGGGAATCATGAAGAGGCCAGAATATGTCACAACACTGGGGAAGGAATGGGGCTAAGCTGGCTTTTACTTTAACCGTTTTAGAGCAATTACCACATTGTACTGTTCCTAGATCCTGTGCTGGAGCAAGTGAGGAAAATTATCACTTAGGTGCAGGAATTTACCCTTTCTTAATTCATTTAATTGAAGGTCCACCTTGTGGGATTTGAAATACTTGAACATTTTCATTATTTACTTTCTCCATATTATTGCACCATTCACTATTGATCTGTGAGGCTAAAAATATTTTAGTACAAAGTTGCTACTGGCAATATTGTTGTATGGTACCATAGAGTCAGGTCTGACTCATAGCAACCCTATACACAACAGAACAAAACACTCCCTGACGTGCCATGCCCTGCTTCTCTACTATTCATAGGTTTTCAGTGGCTGAATGTTTTAGGAGTGGGCTGCCAGGTCCTTCTTCCGTTTTTGTGGTGCTGGGGATTGAACCCAGGGCCTCAGAAAGTGCAGAGCAGCACTCTACCAACTGAACTTAACCCCAGCCCTGCTAGTGGTAATATGTAATGTTAATTATATTGCAAACTAGTAGGTATGTAGGATTTTATATATTTTAAGCCATGTTCTAATTCTTATCCCATTTTATTCCTTACTTTATCCCTCCTTTACACAAATTTGGGAGGTAAACACAGCAGAAATTTTTTCCCATATGAATGTGGATATAGAGGCAAGGTATTCAACTCAGGTATGGAAGTAGGTCTCCAAACAGGCTAGATCTTGAGCCTAAAGACTCTCAGCTCAGACACCAAGATAGGATTTCACCTATCTGTCAATTATCTCATTGTGGGAGTGTGAAGGACATTTCTTTGGTGTCCCTAGTGATTCTGGGGAAATCACTCTGAAGATTTGCAATCTGATGCCACAAGACAGCGGGATTTATACTTGTATAGCAACAAATGACCACGGAACTACATCCACCTCTGCTACAGTTAAGGTGCAAGGTATGGTCAGTTTCCTTCTTTTTTTTTTTTTTTTTTTTTTTTTTTTTTTTTTTTTTTTTTTTTTTTTTTTTTTTTTTTCTTTCTTTCTTTTGCATACTACTTTTAAGCATTTTAAAAATTGTAGCAAAATACAACATAAAACTTACCATCTTAACCACTTTTGAGCGTAAAGATGGCATTAAAGATATTAAAGATATCACATTTTTGTGTGGCTGTCACCACCATCCATCCACAGAACTCTTTAGTCCTCCCAACCAGAAACCCCATCCATACCCATTAAACACTAACTCCCCATTCCTCTGTCCCCATGACCATTCTTTCTGCCTCCAAGAATTTGTGTTAGTCAAATGTTTTAAGTGACGATAACAAGGACTTTCTGAGACCTGGGGAAGAAAGGACCCTATGTGAAATTCCAAAGTAGAGTCCTAGCCAATGGTAATCAAACACACCTTTGCTAAGAGCTGTCTGCCTCCTACCACAGCCACCTGCATAGTCCCTGACTAAGCTTCATTCCGGTGTACAGTGTTTAGCCAGAGGAAGAACATCAGGCAGCAAGTGTCTCTTCCAAGTCTCGCCTGACCTGGAGAAAGGTGTGCTCTTGGAGAAGGTCATGGGCAGCATTTGAGACAGGTTAGGTAACGTTTCCTAGGTGCCATTCTACCTTGATTCAGAAGAACCCTGACTATCGGTCTGTCTCCGCAGGTGTTCCCGCGGCCCCCAACCGCCCCATCGCACAGGAGAGGAGCTGCACCTCCGTCATTCTCCGCTGGCTGCCCCCAGCCAGCACCGGCAACTGCACCATTTCTGGTTACACCGTGGAGTACCGAGAAGAAGGTGCGCTGCCCCGCTCTGCTGTCCTGGCTTCCTCTGCCCAGGTCTTCAGGTTTACGAACCTAAGCTCTACCACCTTGTATTGTCCAACTCAGCACAAAGGCAAAAGGGCCAGGCTACAGCAAATGTCCCTCAGCTGTTTTCACTATAGGGCTGTATACCTCCTTGACATGGTGTGACCAGGGCTGCACTCACACGCTTAACCCTCTCAACCAGCTCAATCATCTAGACAGGGACAATCGGGCCCTCTTTTCAGATGAGGTGGCCAGGGACTGAAGAAAGTTAAGAATCCCAAGGTTGTAATTAGTAAGAGACAGAACTAGCACTAGAACTCAGCTCTCTGATTTTATAATTTGTGACCTTTCTCCCAGAGCAATAACTAGAGCTGGATGATGAGAGATCTGCCTCCTCTGCCCCCAAATAAAATTTATAGAATATGGATGTATAATGGGGGGGGGCTGGGGTTTAGCTCCGTTGGCAGAGTGTCATTCTGCACTCTCTGAGGCACTGGGTTCGATCCCCACCATGACAAAAATGGGAGAAGGATGAGGCAGCCCACTCCAGAAATAATCCCAAAACAATTAGCTATTGAAAATCCTATGAATAGCAGAGAAGCACTGACATAGTACAAAGCATGACACAGTGTCAGGGAGTATTTTCATTCTGTTGTACATAGGGTTACTAAGAGTCAGACCCAGCACCTAACAACAGCAACGGCGGTAATAATAAAAAGAATACTTTAATTGTCTATTTTAATGATCTAAATTGCTACATTTGCATGTTAAAGTGCATATATTTCTCCTGCAGTTAGAAACAACTGAGCCTGCCATCTAGTCATCAAGAATTAGTTTAAAAAAGAAGCTTCCAGGCTTAGGGTATAGATGAGTGGTGTAGTACTTGCCTATCATGTACGAGGCCTTGGGTTCAATTCCTAACCAAAGAAAAAGAAAAAGGAGCAGCAGCTTCCAGGTAGCTCTAATTGTTAACAACACATCCCTGAACCACATTATGAATTGCACCATGAGAATAGAAACAACTGTCTGGCCCCCCAAAACCATTTGATTTACCCTACTTTCCATTACATTAATATTTTAACTCTTCTTTCTTTCAGGCTCTTTATTAAAAAGGCCCTGTACAATTATAAACTATTTCAGCATCTTCCTTAAGCCATTTGCTCTTGGGTCTCCTGAGTTAACCCAAAAGTTTGAATGCTGAAGTGGGACACACATTTTACAAAGTCACTATTTTCAGTATTCAGTCCATAGTTCATCTCAGTAGCTAAATTCCCTTGGGAAAATCATACAGTATTTCTGAGGCTCAATTTCTTCATCTGTCAAGTAAGTTAGGTGCTCCTGTCTCTTTTGGTTTCTGTGGATTCCATGGAGAGTTAAATGAGAAAATTATGATGGAGACACCTTCCGTAGTGTTTCACATGCACGTAGTTTTCACCTGTACAAAATTCTTGATGCATGTTCATTTCTGTTTCAATTTCCAAAGGCATAATTTCTCCCATTTTGTTATTGATTTATATTTTCTTCCAGCCTAATCACACTTGCCACGTGTCCCCCACAAGGTCAGCATTAGCTGTGTCTTTTCATTCTCCCATTTGTATGTCTGAGAGAGGACAGAATCTATAGGACAGCTCCTTCCAAGACCATCAACGTTAGGCAGTTATTTAAGAAACTGGACCCAAAGTCATGCTGTTGGCAGGCTTTCAGGGCCTGACACAGTGACTACAACTGCCCCTTAAACTGATTGTGTCCACTTTCCTTTCTTTGTTTGCTGAAGGTCACTGAAACCATGTCATTTTGGCTTTGTCTCTCCCTCTCTCCAACACTGTGCACTAGGTTCCCAGGTCTGGCAGCAGTCTGTAGCTTCGACCTTGGACACTTACCTTGTCATCGAAGACCTTAGTCCTGGGTGTCCTTATCAGTTCAGAGTCAGTGCCAGCAACCCCTGGGGCATCAGCCTTCCCAGTGAGCCCTCAGAGTTTGTGCGACTTCCAGAGTACGGTGAGTCCAGACGTCCTGGGCCCCAGGCAACGGTGGCCACACACTGGGCCGGCTGCCAAAGAATCACTGGCTCTTCAGGCCCTGTGAAGAGGTGTCCTGGAGCTGCTCAGCAGCTTCCATCAAGCCGCCTTTTGTAGGCCTGATGGAGTGTGTCATTTCCATGAGGTGTGGCTCTAAGTATCTAGGGACAAACGTTTGACTGGCCTCCCTTACTGACCCTAAGCCTGGCCAGTTCCCTGGAGTACTAAGTGTGTCTCCAGGAACAGAGAAGGACAGTCAGAAGTCATGCATTATGCGGATGCTGTGTGCCCCTTTTCTCAGACAAGAATACAAAGCCGGCTCTCCCCCAGATGCTTCTGCCACACATAAACATCCTCCACAGCTTCAAGTATAGCCTTGTTCCCCAAATGAAAATGCAGACAGAAAGCAACTGGTTGAAGAGTTTCACTACAAAATGAATCTTTGATATTTTCCCCACCCTTCCAGAATTTCTTTTTTCAACATGGATATGTTTTGTGTAGATTCATTGAGAAATTCACTAAGATACACATATGACTGGCTAAGCATGAATATTTTACAAACATGGTCCTTATTTTTCCCACCTTATTCACCAACCCACCTTGGTCCCAGGGACACTTTAAAAAGGAGGTTTGCTAGCCTAAAGAAGTCTCCAAATAGTTCAGGCAGTGCAAGGAAATAGTCTGTGTATTGGGGACAGCAGAGGGTGGGAGATGTCACTGTACTTAAAAGGCCATGGGCCTGTGTCTCTTTGGGTTATAGGAAGTGTGGAGTCCCCAGAGGGCCTTGGGAAACCCTCTAAGGCCTTGGGCTACAACCCTTTCCCCAGCTGAATTGGAAAATGCTATCCAGCCCCACCCCCATGGCCAGCCCAGTCAGTTCCCTCCCAGTGGCTTGACTTGTTCCCACAGGCCCGTGATTCACCGAGAAACCTTGACCTTGGATCTCTGTGTCCTCAGAATTCATTATGAATAAGCCACCAGGTCATGCTCTGGGTAGGCTGAGGTGACCAGGGTAGGGTCAGAAATGCTGAGTGGCTGGTGTGGCTCCTTTCTTCCCAAAGCACTGACTCAGTCCAGCCTGGAATGACCACTGTTTATGTTTTACTGCTTTGGAGCCTCGGTCCCCAGTAGACAACACAACTATATATTGCGTGCATGGTGTGGGGCTGTGTGTGTGTGTGTGTATAAATCATTGCCAGGAAATTAACATATCCTACAAGGTAAAGGGGCCAAACAATCTGTTGTGGGTTACGTTAAATCATTCAATATACCAGATAAGCTCAAACAAGCCTGAGGATGGTGGGGCAAGACAGACAATTCTGTTTACTTGTGTGTAGTGCATTTGAGCACACTCCTTTCCTTTCTCCTCTCGTGAGTAGGTTTTCTCCTATTCTGTTTCTGCATACTCTTGATAGCCCTGCTTCTCTATCTGGATTTTCTAGGCTGTTTCTCTGTTTTCCCTTTTTATGTTTTCTGCCAATTTTTTTTTTTTTTTTTTTTTTTGCAGTACTAGGGGTTGAACCCAGGGCCTCGCGCTTGCATGTTTTGCAAGTAGTGGAGCACTGAGCTGCACCCCCAGCTCATTTTTTTTTTTAGCTTTTTTTGAGACAAGGTCTTGCTAAATTATGCAGATTGCCTCTGGTCTCGAACTTGCAATCCTGCTGCCTCCACCTCCGAGTCACTAGGATTACAGGCGTGCGCCACCATGCCCAGCTTTGTTTTCTACCAAAACTTTATTTTATAACATCCAAAAGCTACACTTCTGATTGTCCCAAGTTTTCCCTTGTTTTAGTAGATAACAAA
Organism: Pedetes capensis; assembly: GCA_007922755.1. Lineage (NCBI taxonomy): Eukaryota > Metazoa > Chordata > Mammalia > Rodentia > Pedetidae > Pedetes > Pedetes capensis. Next base: position 165,584 of record VMDO01000377.1, on the reverse strand, counting down.
GGGAGTCTGGCTCTGTCATGTTGGTTTCCTCTCAGATGGTATTTTAAAAATAACATTCCAGAGAATCATGGCATTTTCTCACTGAGTAGCCTCCATATTTAGTCATGAGAATTGCTCTGGGTTATGCTGGAGCCCTCGGTTAACCTTCTCTTTATTCTCCTGTGGCATCCTCAGTGTCATAAATGATTCTTTCTCTCCCAAAGATGCAGCTGCGGATGGTGCCACCATTTCTTGGAAGGAAAATTTTGATTCTGCTTATACTGAGCTGAATGAGATTGGCAGGTAAGGACATCATTTTCTGATAATATTTAGCAACATCATAACAGAAGATGATGGGTGTTCATTGTTTTTTCTCTTTTGTATAAATACGTTCTCTAGTAAGAAAGCAACTAGAATATTTATATGTATTTTCTACTGTTCTTTTTCTTACTTAAGTCAGACGCTTCCCTCATCAACTTTCTGATTTTCTTTTCTTCTAATATAAGAATTTAAGCCTTTTTTGCCGGGCACAGTGGCGCACGCCTGTAATCCCAGCGGCTTGGGAGGCGGAGGCAGGAGGATCGCAAGTTCGAGACCAGAGGCAGTCTGTGTAACTTAGCGAGACCCTGTCTCAAAAACCAAAAAAATGGACTGAGGGTGTAGCTCAGCAGTCCAGCACTTGCAGAGCATGCAGGCGCGAGGCCCTGGGTTCAACCCCCAGTACCAAAAAAAAAAAAAAAGAATTTAAGCCTTTTTTTTCTATAAAGCACAATTTTAGTTAAATTTCCCAAGTTTTAATGTGGCATTTTCATTATCATTTAGTTCAATATATTTTTTCCTCAATTCATTCTTTTCTCTGACTCAATTATAAAGAAACAAATGTTTTAATATGCATGAGTGTCATGGTTTGTATATGAAGTGTCCCCCAAAGGTCATGTGCTTTAACGTTTTGTCCCCAGCTGGAGGCACTGTCCTGCGAGGTTGTGGAACTTTGGGAGGTAGGTCTAGCTTAGAGGAAATGAGCCACTGGGGGTGGGCCTTTGAAGGTTTTTATTCCAGACATGTGGCTCTGCACTCTGTCTGCTTCCTGACTGTGAAGATGTAAGGTTGTCTGCATGGGTCCTACCACTGCCACACCTGCCCAGCTCCTCTAATTATGTTGTTGTTGTTGTTGTTAGGTGCTGTCAAGTTGGTATCCAACTCACAGCGACTCTATGTACACAGAGTCTGTTGTTAGTGCTTCTCAACTATTCATAGGGTTTTCAATGGCAGATTTATTGGGAGTGAGTTGCTGGGTCCATCTCCCAAGCCTACAGCACCTGGTGTTCCCAGGTGGTCTCCCATCCAAGTACTAACTAGGCACGACCCTGCTTAGCTTCCCAGATCTGACAGGATTGGATGCCACAGGGCTACGGCTGCAGGCTCTCTAACCATGAGCCCCCAATAAATATTCATTCCCCTAAGTTTGTTCGGTAGGGCTGGGATTTAGATCAGTTAGTATAGTGCTGCTCTGTACTCTCTGAGGACCCAGGGTCCATCCCAAGCACCACACAGTCAGGGGAAGGATGTGGCAATCCACTCCCAAAGCAATCCCAAAACCACCAGCCATTGGAAACCCTAAGGGTCACTATGAGTCAGACTGAACTCCATGGCACCTAACAACGAACAACAAATTTGTTTGGGTTGGTTTTTCTTCTACAGCAGCACCAGCTGATGAATATAATGAAATGTTTAAATATCTGAGAAGTTTTGAAAAATTCTCTTTTGCTACTAATTTCTAGGAATTAACTGGGGAACTTAATTGCTACTTAATTGCATTGTGGTCAGAGAACTTCTGTGGTCAGAGAACTTCTGTGGCCAGAGAACTTTTTAAAAATTCTCTTTTGCTACTAATATCTAGGAATTAACTGGGGCACTTAATTTGCTGCTTAATTGCATTGTGGTCAGAGAATTTATGATACTGATTCCTTGATTTTTGTTTGGACTTGCTTTATGGGTAGTGCATGGTCAATTTTTTTTAAAGTTCTATGTGTTCTTGAGAGGAATATATAACAACTAATTGTTGGGTATACATCTCTCTATATGTCAATGCGTCAGGCACCTTGCTTTATGGGTATTTGTAGCCCATACAGCCACCTCTTTCTCTCTGACTCATTCTCTATCATTCTCTTTCCATCAGTATTTTCATTATGAAACATTTTAAGTCCTCAAAAATAAAAGGATAAAAATGTGGCCTTTAACAGAATAATGAAAACATCTATCACCTGGTGTCATAATAGCTGGCAGGAAAAGAAAAAGAGATTCTTCCTGTGCATGCATTGGTCTCAGGTGGCCTGGGTGAGAGACTGCAGGTAGATCTTACAAATCACCACCCACCCCAGATCTATAAATAAAAGAACACTCACGAGCAACAAGTCACCGGTTGCATCTCCATCTCTGCTTGACACTTCCCATGAAGTATGAATGTTCCTAAATGGAGTAGTTGTGACAGAATTTGTGGAGGGAGCCAACATGTTCATTATTTCTCTTTCCTAGGCACAGAGTCACGGTGTAATTTTGCTGGGACACAAAGCCATCACTTTCATTACAATGCCTTTCATCAAACACAAACTTTAGGTCTCCCTTCCTGTCTTGCTTGTGTAGCCAAAAGGAGAAACAAAGTCCAAAGGAAAATTATATACCGCTGCTGCTTATCTCTAAACACCTAGAGTGTTCTAGGTGCTATCTTTACAACACAATGACGTAGTGTCTGAATGGATTTCCAGTTTAGGAAACTCAGGCTCAGGTTCAGCAGCTGTCTCAAGGTCCCACAGCTAGGAAGTGCAAAGCCAGGATTCAAACCCTGGACTCCTTGACTCTCAGCCTGTGCTTTTTTTACCAGCATGTTTACAATGAGCGTTTCTCATCATATCCATTATTGTTTAAAAAATAATAATAAGCTCTAGTCATTGAAATCAAGTTCACTATCTTATATTGAAATTTATGGGACTACGTAATAATGACCTTAACATTGAACAAATGATAATCTCTAACTGGTTCTAAATGAAACTGGTTTCATTATCTGTATGCCCCAGTTAATTCCTCACTGAGACATGCATTTGCTATTGACAGCCATAGATTAAGGTATCTTTTTTAATTTACCTAAAAGAGATGGATGGGCTGGGATTTAGCTCAGTTGGTAGAGCACTGCCCTGCAGTCTCTGAGGTCCCGAGTTTAATTCCCAATACTGCAAAAATGGGAGAAGGACCTGGCAATCCACTCCCAAGGCAATCCCAAAACAGTCAGCCATTGAAAACCCTATGAGGGTTGCTATGAATCGGATACCGACTCGACGGCACCTAACAACAACAACAAAAGAGATGGATATTTTAGGGGGAGATCAATTTTCTGATCTGTACAAAGTAATGTTTTCTTTAAAAAATGTTTCTAAGTCTCCAGTTTTTTCTCTCAAGTATAGTCCTCATATTTTCAGAAGATCCTTTTGAAATGTTGTACATTAACATTAATAGAATAGAAATCAAACATGGAGATTCTTACACGAGACACATGAAAGTTACCAGTGTCAAGGCCATAGAAGTGAGGGAGCCTCCTCATCACACTTAAAGCTGGAATTCGGGGCCTGTACAACTATTCTGTTAAAAAAGAGTCCTCTAGTAATTTAATTTTATAAAAGCCATGGTCCAAGAAGTAGTATCTTTACTTCTACAGCACATCCATGGAAGGAAAGGGCACATGAGCATGACATATTTACCCAGAAATAAACCACACAGGCAGTACTGCAGTTTGAGCAAGGCAGTCAGTTATCACAGGAAGGCTGACTGGTTGCCTGTACAGTGTCAGAGGTGACAGCACCCAGCTTTTGGGTAAGGGTGCAGGCCGAACACAGGCATCTGACCATACTCCCTCCTGAAGTTTTGCTAAAATTGCAATAAAGGAACTTTCTCAGCAGTCATGTTAAACAAAGAGGCAACAATAAAGTATTAGAAGCAGAAAAAGATGAAAGAGTGACACATGACCTCAGACTTGAGAAAACTCAGTCCCAGTTGGTGACAGGGTCAAATGAGAGCCAACATGAATCCCTCATGAATCCCCGCAGCCTGAATTGGCAATGGAATCCCCAAAGTCTCCATTACGGGCAATAACAAGCACCTCTGGAAGTAGGTCTGAGGAGGTGCTAAAAGCAGAGGGGGTTGAAGCCATTTGAGAAAGAATTGTGTCTCAGGGGGAGTGACAAGAGATGCCTGTGTTTGGCCTGCTGCAGTCACCTGGAGGCCTGGTACTCCTGCCTGTTTCCGTCTGTGGTCTAGGCAGGCAGCCGGCCAGTCAGCAATCCCAATGAGTAAGTCCTACCTTCCCATCTCCTCCCCACCTTCAGGCATCTGCACAATTGTCCTTCACCACCCAAAAAAGACATGTTTTATTTTCTGGAAGGAGTAAAACTGCATGTCTGTTCTTAGGGACACCAGGCATAGTTAAGAACAATGGAACCAGACTAGAAATAGGGACATTATGAGAACATACGCGTGCTGGAGACCGAGACCCCAGCTCTCACATGCTCAAGGCCTCCACAAGTACAGGACCCCGCCTTTTCCCTCTGGGCAGGAAGTAGGAGGTGCTTCCTGTGGAAAACCTGACCAGCACCTAAGGAAGAACTCAACACACTATTTATGGAGCTTTTCCAACTAAACAGTCCAGTATGAGCTCCTTCACTAAAGTAAAAGTTTGCAGGTAAACCCCCAACACTCATAGCTTCCAAACAGCTTTTTAGTTCCAAGCTTTTAAAATGATCCAACTCCCAATGTCAACCAAGATGGAGAAAGTCAAGCCAGGCATGGTGGTATGTGCCTGTAATCCCAACGACAGGGGAGGCAGAGGCAGGAGGATCACAAGTTTTAGATCAGAGGCAGTCTGTGTAATTTAGTGAGACTCTGTCTCAAAAACTAAAAAACTAAAAACAATAAAAAAAAAAAGAGCTGGGGGTACAGCTCAGTGGTCCAGCACTTGCAAAGCATGTAAGTGCGAGGCCCTGGGTTCAACTCCCAGTACCAGTTTAAAAAAATATATAGAGAAAATCCAGTATATCCTTTCTTTCCCACTGTTTGTTACTGGGGAGACGCAGGGAGCACAGGGAGTCAGGTCTGGAGTGCAGGTGCGGAAACTGGCAGGAAAACCTTGGTCCTTGTATTCAGTCTATAAAAGAATTTATACAACACAGAAATTAAAGTATAGAATAGGTTTATTAAAGATAGTACACCTTTAAGTAATATTTATAGGGAAATCTGAGGCATCTGAAGAACCTTAGATAGATCTGCAAAGGAACTTGGAAAACCTGCATTCTTTGAGTGAATTGGCATAAAGGTGACTCTAGTCCCCAGGGGAAGGTAAAGAAGCCAGAGAACAGGAGAGTTAAGCAGGCTTTTAGAGAGAAAGGTACCTTGGATAGACAGAAGATTGTAGGCCAGAAAGAAGGGAGAGGAGAGCACATAATCTTTGGAGAAAGAAGATCAGAGGAGCAGAGGAGAAAGAGCTTGTGGAAGAAAAGCAGAAGGGATAATGGGCATATGTTCCCTCTAGTTTCATTCAAACTAGGGAATGCACAGTGTGACATCAGCTCTGGGAGCCTAGTATGACCTAAGCCTAGGGTCTTTGTTTTGTAAATTATTGAAGGCTTGGGTAGGGTGTGGGACCCACTTGAAAATGTTCTTCCAATGACTTCAGAGACACATGTGGCTTCTTCATGATGGCCAAAGGGCAGGAGCCATTTTGAATCCCCTTTCCCTCCATATTGACTAAGCTAGCTACCTAACATGATGACATCTAGAGTCCCTGGGCAAAATACATAAAGCAGTCACCTTAGGATTCTGAAAAGGACCGATAGGGAGATTAGAGAGGAAAGTCAAAACCTGAAGGATGACAAAAACAGTGGCTGAGAGGTTTTTTTGGGGGGGTTGCTTTCTTTCCCCATTATCTCCTTAGCTTTGACCAAAGGGTGAGGCCAATCAGAGAAGTGTGCAACATGGGCTAGGAGAACAAGCACCAAGAAAAGCCCCTGTTTCTGACCAAAGCAGAGAGAAAGGGGATCCTTTTGACTGGAGAGAACAGGAGAATGCCTAATCTTTCTTCCTCTCCTTTCTCTTACTCTTCACCCCAAGGCAATCATGTGAGACTGTATGATGATACAGGAAGCTAAACTCTGAGGGAATCCCTTATTCCTAGCCAGATGACTGTAAAAAGGGGTGCATGTGACCCAAAAAATGTGGTGGGAGATCTTGGTGAGGAGAAAGCAAAAGAAAGAGACTCCCAATTCTATATTTGAAACAACACAAATCCTGAGCTGCTTCCAAGATGTGCAGGTACAGAACACACCCAAAGAAATATTATTACAATATAAACCACTGCTCAGTCATCCTGCAGTGACGAATTAATCACAGACTCTTCTTGCAGTGGTGCTTATGAAGGGCAGAACTAAATGGCACAGCAAATACATTGATGATCACACTGACAATAGAACCACCTCCCACACAAAGTGAGACAGAACCTGTATTCTGAACCTAACTAAGTCCATTGCTGGCTAAGACATACAAACAAACACAACATTCATCAGAGGTTTTTAATAGGACCAATATTCTCACAGTGTAATACTCAAAATGTTCCAGATACAATAGAAAATTATTCAACATAGCCAAAATCAGGAAAAGCTGAAAAGTTCTCAAGGGAATAATAATCAGCAGATGCCATCTCTGAGGTGAACCAGCTGTTGGAATCAGAGAATGCTCAAAGCACCTACTGGTATTTTAACTACCAGTATCTTCTGCGAAGTAAAGGCAAATACTCTTGAAAATGAATAGAAAAAAGTCATTGGCAAAGTAATAGAAACTCATTGTAAAAATGGAAATTATATAACAAAATATAATGCCTGAAATTTAAAGACTCACTTGATGTACTCAACAGCAGGATTGAGACAATAGAGGAGTCAATGAAACTGAAGATAGAGGAATGTAAATTATCTAATCTGGAGAATAGACAGAAAAAATACTTTTAAAATATTGAACATAATTCCAGGTATCTGTAGGAAAATGTCAAAAGGTCCAATTTTTACATCATTTGAATCCTGAGAGAGAGGAGAAAGTGATTGGTGAAAAAAAAATTTTTTTTGAAGAAATAATGGTTGAAAATACCACAAATGTAGCAAAAGACATAAATTTATAAAGAAGCTCCGTGAATCCTAAACAGGATAAACTCAAAGAGAAGCATGCATAGACACATTATAAGCAAACCGATAGAAGCCAATATAAAGAAAAAAATGTGTGTGTTGTTTTTTTTTTTTCACTACTGGAGAGTTAAACCCATGGCCTCACACATGCTAGGCAAATACTCTTAACTCTAAACGTCACTCTCAGCCCCTTTTTTACTTTTTATTTTGAGACAGGGTCTCACTAAGTTGCATAGGCTACCTCTGGCCTCAAACTCACCAGGTTCCTGTCTCATCCTCCTGAGTCTCTGTGACGACAGGCGTGTACCATTGTGCCCTGCTAGGAAGAAAGTCTTGAAAGCAAGGTATTAGTTACTTTCATGTTGCTGCGACCAAAATACCTGACAGAAACAACTTGAGTAAGGAAAGGATTATTCTGGGTCATGCTTTCAGAGGGCGTCAGTCCACAGTGGAGGGAAGGCATGGCCAAGGAACGCAGTCCATGGCGCCTGGTGCTTGTGATGGAGGATTTGAAAATCATGGCAGACCAGGAAGCAGGAAGCAGGGAGACAGGAATTAGAGGCCAGGTATAACCTTCAAAAGCCCACCCTCGGTGACCTTTTCCCACCAGGTCCTACCTCCCAAAGTTCCACAGCCTTCCAAATAGCACCACCGGCTGGGGACCAAGTGTTCAAACATGAGCCTATGGGGGACATTTTACATCCAAACCATAACAAACAGCAAGAGAAAGCCCAACACATTACGTATTACAACTAGGGGGAAGAGTGATTTGAATACCTACAGATTTCTCTTCAGAATCCATGGAGGCTAGAAGACAGCAGAGCCAACATCTTTAAAAGTGTTGGAAGGAAAGCCCAGACACCCAAAAATCACTACATAGTAATAGAATAGTTCCTTCAAAAAATTGCAAATGAAAATATTTTCTCAATGTAGAATTATAGGCATAAGCCTATAATCCCAGCACTTGGGAGCTAAGGCAGGGGGATGACAAGTTCAAGGCCAGCCTGAGCTACACAGGGAATTCAAGACCACCCTGGGCAACATAGTGAGACTGTCTCAAAAATAAAAGTTTTTTAGTCGGGCACAGTGGCACATGCCTGTAATCCCAGCAATTCGAGAGGCAGAGGCAGGAGAAAAGATTCTCCTGAGACCAGAGGCAGTCAGCATAATTTAGAAAGATGCTGTCTCAAAAAGTTAAAAAATGGGCTGGAGGTGCAGCTCAGTGGTCCAGCACTTGCAAAGCATGCAAGCACAAGGCCCTGGGTTCAACCTCCAGTACTGCAAATAAATAAATTAATTAAATTAAAAATAAAATTATCATTGAGTAGAATTCCTCCTTCTTTAGTCTTGTTATTGTTGTGTTTTATAGAAGTATGTTCTGATGAGAAAAGAAAAACATAATGTCCAAAATATCAAAAAATGCTTTGGTTAAAAAGTGCTATTAATTTGCACTTGCCTCTCAAAGAACCCTAAAATACTAAGGAATTAAAAATGGGCTTTCTGAATAATAATACTGAATTTAAAATATAGGCAGGCAGGAAGGATGTCTAATACAGGTGGAATACCCTTTATCTAAAATGCTTAAGGACCAGAAATGTTTTGTATGAAGGATAGGAGGGGGCTGGACTATTTGGATATATATAGTGAGATATTCTTGGGGATGGAACCCAAGTCTAAAGACAAAAGTCATCTATGTTTTAGGCAAACTTTATCCACATAGGCTAAAGGTAATTCTATGCAATACTTTCACTGCACCTGCATTTTGACTGTGACCCAGCCCATGAAAGCAAGTATGGAATTTCCCACTTGTGGTGGGAAATGTCAGCCCTCTTTCAGATTTTGGAGCATTTTGGATTTCATGTTTTTAGATTAGGTGTATTCAACTTGTAAGATGTTACTGGACACTCCACACAAAACCTTCCCCATCCATGGATAAAACAATGCTTACCCAATTGATGAATCTTGGGAAACCTTTCCCCTTTTGTTTTCCAGAGGCCGTTTCTCTATCGTAAAGAAATGCATTCACAAAGCTACCCGCAAAGATGTTGCTGTGAAATTCGTGAGCAAAAAAATGAAGAAGAAGGAGCAGGCTGCCCACGAGGCTGCCCTGCTTCAGCACCTACAGCACCCCCAGTATGTCACTCTTCATGACACCTATGAGTCCCCCACATCCTACATCCTGATTTTAGAATTGTAAGTACAAGTATTGTGTCACCATCTGCTTGAGTTATTTATTGCCCACAGGTCATGGGAAAGACAGCTACATTTTGTACCATGGTCTGTAGTTTACAAAATGCTGTGTGTAACATGCATATTGTCCCCTCCAATTTTGTTTGTTAGGTGTCGTCAAGTCGGATCTAACTCATAGTGACACTATGTACAACAGAACGAGAGAGGCACTATGTCTGACTGTGCTTCTCTGCTATCCAAAGGGTTTTCACTGGCTGATTGTTTTGGGAGTGGCTGCTGGATCTTCTCCCATTTTTGTGGTTCTGGGGATCGAACCCAGGGCCTCAGAGTTTGTGGAACAAGCACTCTACCAACTGAGCTAAACCCCAGCACCCCCTCCAGTTTTATACAAATGTTATTCCCATTCTGTAAATTAGAAAATCAAGGATAAAGAAGGTCCTTAAAGCTAGTTCTTTAAAAGTAGGAAGTAGAGAAACAGGGCTTGAGCCCACATATTTCTCACTCCAATTTTCTTTTATTTTTGATCATCATATAATAGTACATATTTATAGGGTACAGCGTGATGTTTCAACCATGTATACATTGTGTAATGATCAAATAGGAGTATTAACATAACCATCACCTTAAACATTTATCATTTATTTGTGGTGAGATCATTCAAAAATCCTGTCTTCTAACTATTTTGAAATGCATCAACAGTTATTACTGTTAACAATATTCACCATACTGTGACTTATTTCTCTTATCTAACTATAACTTTGTACCCATTTCTCATTCCAATTTTCATTTTCTTTCTCTTATGTACTCTGGAACCAGGCAGGAGTTTAGGAAGAGCTTATTGTTGGTAGGCTGATTGACAGGCCTGGGGTTGAAATGAGAAGGGTTTGTCTGTCAATCCATTGCCACAGCACCTCCAGTCTATTACTCAAGGAATCCCTTTTAAGGTGGAATTTTTTTTTTTTTTTTTTTTTTTTTTTTTTCAGTACTGGGGGTTGGACCCAGGGCCTCGCACCTGCATGCTCTGCAAGTACTGGACCACTGAGCTGCGCCCCCCAGCCCATTCTTTTTTTTAGTTTTTGAGACAGGGTCTCACTAAGTTACGCAGACTGCCTCTGGTCTCCAACTTGCGATCCTCCTGCCTCCGCCTCCCGAGCCGCTGGGATTACAGGCATGCGCCACCGTGCCCAGCGAATTTTTTTTTTTTAATTGGAAATTTTTAATGTACACCTTAATGTGATTCATTCTGACATGCTTTTCATTGTGACATTTCCATATATGCATTTTGATGAACATTATTCATATAGGTTACCCCTTACCCTCCCCTATGCTCCCCTCCCATCTAAGTTTTAAGGTGGAACTTGACCTTCAAAACATTCTGTTCATTCCAGATTTTCTAGAGAACAAAGGTGAACAGCTAGAACTCTTTCCCTTAAGGAGAAGTAAGCGTAACAATTAAGAACAGGAGATAAATGGATGATTTCAAGATAGCACAGTTAATACCAGAACCATGCAATGGAGAAGGTTGCTGTGAGAACATAGAAGGGTGCTTGGTTGGAATTGAGGCTCAGGGAAGATGAGAGGCGGCAGTGCCTGAGCTGAATTGTGCACTGAATCTTGATTATGCTGTGACTATGGGTCTCCCCTGTCCTGGTCATCAGGACAGCTGATGGGACTCTCCTCCACCAGGCAACTGATTATCCCTGGTGTAGGGTGAACACAGACATCTCCATTGTCCAAAAGCTCTACGGTGGCCTGGGTGGCTGAGACTATCCAGGCTTATTACAGTGCTACTGTAAATTTCTCCCTGGATTACTCCTAGAAGTTCAGGGGGAAGCATTTAACAAACGCAGTATTGCTCCATTCTACTCTCCCCATGCCTACTCCATTCCTAATATGATACGAGGAAGGCAAAGGAGCCCCCCTTGGTCCTAGGAGAGAGCAGCGGGAAGAAGCAAGCTGAAGAGAGAATGGAAACCTGGTGGGGAGGGGCCGGGGTTCTGCTGGGGTGGAAAGTAGTTTCTGACCCTGGATCAAGCTCCTATGTCTGGGCATTTCCTGGGGATGTGACTTTAGCAGGCCAATGGACATTAAAGAATGTGGTCACTTCTTGCTATAGAAGGACACACAGGGTGCCTGAAAATCACTGCCCTTTACTGAGCAGTTACTTATACTGGCAATCATAGCTAAACGCTTTGTCTCACTTGCACAATCCTCATAATGAAATAGACATTATTATTGTTATTACTATTATTACTATTTCTTCTTGCTGTTGATATTCCCACTTTAAAGATGGAGCACTTCAGGGAAGGCAAAGCACAGGAAGTTTAAGTGACTTTCTCCCGGCCCCTAGGCTGCCGGTGACAGAACCAGGACCCACATCTGAGTGTGGCCAGCTCCATTTATCATGTTCTCAATCACAGGCTTTAAAAGCTGGAAAATTGCCTAAAACACAAAGGATTTAAAAAAGGATCAAGCACGCCAAGAACAAATTTTGGCTACTTTATATTTTTCCCTAACTAAAATGGTTTGCTAAACATGTGTGGGACTGCATATGGGCACTGGGTTCCAGTTAATCAGAATATTGCTGATGTGATTCTTGGTGAAGGCTTTCTTTATTTTGCCATCTGACCTCTTAAAGTGGTATCAGACTTTTTTCCTTGTGAGTAATCTCAAAAATCAATAAAACAATGTTTCTTAAACAGGTTATATGGATTTCTTCCCTGATGCTCACCACATTGGTAACTTTATTTTAGTTCTGAACATTATACTTACTTTGGGCTCTAAAATATGCTTGTTTTGCGTCTTCATTTATAAGCAAAAGAGATCTTAGAGATTTTAAAGGTTTGTATATGTGGGTGGGGTTTTTGTTTGTTTGTTTGTTTTCTTCACAAACATCCTATTGCCTTTTCTTCTCCATTTTCAGGATGGATGATGGGCGGCTCTTAGACTACCTTATGAATCATGATGAGTTGATGGAGGAAAAAGTAGCTTTCTACATCCGAGACATCATGGAAGCTCTGCAGTACCTTCACAACTGCAGGGTTGCACACTTGGATATAAAGGTAATTTAAAAAATACCAACTGTTTCAGTGAAACAGCTGAGTTCAACTTACCAATCATTACCCAGGAGGAGTGAGAATTTGAATTCATTTTATTTACTTAGACTAGGACCCATATGACTATTAAACAGAAACTAGGTCATCACACAGTTTAAGTGTGTTATTTGTGAATGAATGAGAACACACCAGAAGCATAGTGACATCTGGGGTGAGAGAAGGGAGGGGAAGCTTTACTTATGTAGTCTAATTTTATAGAAGCCAATTAATGTCCCCTTCACTTTCATGCTACTTAAAAAGAAGCTGATGTTCTCCAAAAGAGCAATTACATCTTTTCTTGATTCCATTGTGGAAGCAGAGGATAGTTAAGAAGACATGGTATTCAGGTTGAGGGGTGTGGCTCAGTGGTAGAGCACCTGCTTAGCACGTGTGAGGTTCTGAGTTCACTCCCCAGCTCTAGAAAAACAGAAGACACCATTTTCAGTGTACTTTGCTTCGGGAACTTCCCATATGTTGTAGGCTTCATTAAAGAATAGCAGACTGATGTTTATCTAAGAGTCTTGTTGGTAGTCAAAACAGAGACCTGAACTCGCCTTCTCCTCTCCCTGCCTCCCTGGGTCCCTGCAGCCTGAAAACCTGCTCATTGATCTCCGGGTCCCAGTGCCTCGTGTGAAGCTCATTGACTTGGAGGATGCAGTCCAGATCTCAGGCCACTTCCACATCCACCACCTGCTGGGGAACCCCGAGTTTGCGGCCCCAGAAGTGATCCAAGGCATCCCTGTGTCCCTCGGCACAGACATCTGGAGCATTGGGGTTCTGACATACGTCATGCTGAGTGGGGTGTCTCCTTTCCTGGATGAGAGCAAGGAGGAGACGTGCATCAATGTATGCAGGGTGGATTTCAGCTTCCCCCACGAATACTTCTGTGGCGTGAGCAATGCCGCCAGGGATTTCATCAATGTGATCTTGCAGGAGGACTTCCGCAGGCGACCCACTGCAGCCACTTGCCTGCAGCATCCGTGGCTGCAGCCCCACAATGGCAGCTACTCCAAGGTCCCCCTGGACACTTCCCGCCTGGCCTGCTTCATAGAACGCCGCAAGCACCAGAATGATGTGCGACCTGTTCCCAATGTCAAAAGCTACATTGTCAACCGGGTAAACCAAGGGACATAGCCATCTCCCAGCCCCCGAGGTTTCACATAGAAGGGCAGTGTGAACCAAAGCAAGACTGAATGTGTCTGTAAATAACTCTGTTTGTTATTGCTGTCCATGTGGTTCTCTGGATTGAGAGGTGTCCTCTTAAACCTTGTCAGTGGTTATTCAGGGTAAGAGCAGCAGTAGAAGTCACCCTACATCCAGGGGCTTTCCAGAAGGTCATTCTAAAGAAATAAAGATGCAGAGTTGCAGAACATATTAAAAGAAAGGGCAAGGATAAGAAGAATATTAGCTGTTTTAAAATTTTAAGTGTACATTCCAAAATAGGTGGTTAAGTGGGCAAACCTTAAGCTCACTGTGATGAGTATAAAAGGTTTCTGACTTTGCTGAAAATTTAAGCAAAAAGCTCTATTTAAACAGAGATGTCAAGTATTCTGGTTTAGATGACTTAGATATAGTTTCTTAATAGGATACATATATACATACAGTATAATAGATCCCATTCAGGTTTCAGAGTTTTATAATATAGAGTTATATATGAAATCAATCCTAAGTAACTTAAAGTGCTCCAGTTAAGACAGTAATTTATTTACCGAAGCATTACATTGTTTTGACTAAGCACAATTAGATGACAAGTTTTTTAGAGCATTTTATAAATCTTGTATAGAAATCTTTTACCAGAACCTGTGCATTAAGAGAAAGCAATGTTACCCTTTTGCAATTTGTGAACAAGAAGATTTTTTTTCTCTCAGTCATGGGATATTTGATTAAGATAGGATCTGTATATGAAATGCTACCCCCAATTCACTGGCAGCTCAAAGTTCATCTGGCAGGAAAGCCTGCCATGATATAAGTCCAAACCCAGAAAGAGTTGTGGGGATATTTTTATGTCTACACCTGGCTTGAAATAGGTAAATGAATATCACAGGTTCATACAAAAGGGCAAATAGAAACCTTTCCTATCCTTCCTATGAGCAATGTATCAGCGCTTTCTGATTCCCTCTACCGCTGTAGAATAAGGTTTTCAGAAAGTCAGCTTGATTTACTTCTAACCCCTCATGAAGCAAAGGGGTGCTTACCAAAAGGAGGCAGCCATATAAGCCTTTAAAGGCCTGGTCCTAAGTCCTTTTTGAAGCCATGGAGCAAAACCTGACCTACCACCCTAACAGAGCATTGCATTTAAACTGAGATTGCAATACTTATCACCACTCAGCCACTGATAACTTCTCTGGACTAAAAGGACTAATTACATTCTGAGGCCAATGCTGCTTTCTGGTGAATGTTCTCCATACAAGATTATTATTAACTGCCCTTTTCCCTCTAGTAGGAAAACAAACCTGGGCATTTCATATTTTTTAACTTTGTTTTTGCTTTTTTTTTTTCTGGGGAGGGCTCTTGATTTTTGTGTTTGTACATGATTCACTGTTTGTTTTAGAGGATGTGTTTTAAAAGTTGCTTTTATACAAATAATATTCTAAAAATGTAACTCAAGTGCTTGTTCAAATCAGGTTTAATGGCATTGTTTCTCTCCTACTAATGGAATTGAAAAAACTAAAATCACGGAGCACACAAGTGCAAGCAGAGAATTTATGAAAGATAAATAGAACTGCAAACCTATTTAAATGAAAGGGAAATGGTGGAAACTAAGTCTAAACTTTAATATACAAAAATACTTATTCCGATAGTAGAAATGTAGAATTAAAAATACCATTCTTTTCAATCGGTTTCAAAGTCAGATTATTCATTCGCCCTCCTGTCCAAGATTATAGATTAATAAATTACTGTAAAGTACAAGCAATAAGACTAGTTAGCACTTAGTATTTTCAGGATTAACCAAATATGTGGGAACCGACTCCAACTCTATAGTTTCCTAGCCTTTGATTGGCCCTGGGTTATCAAGCCTCACTCCCTCAGAGCTCTCTAATCCTTCACAGTCTTCACCTAAACCATCATATATATGCATATATACACACACACACACACACATACATACACATACACATACACACACAAACACACAAATAGAATACTTTCTGAGACAATATTTTTAACATGTAAAACATGTTTACTGAAAGCCCTTTCAGTAAACATGTCTTCACTATGGAATATAGCATAAAAGAGGAAAGCCTTGTACCTGGGGCTGTCATGGAATAGAGTGCCACCTCTGAGGATTCCAAAATCTGTAACATGTGACCTGGCAAGTTCTGTTCTGGCCACTGTGAGTGGCTTGAATAAACTGTTTCCTGCTGGATCATGTAGCATTATTATGACAGGCAGAGTATCTGCTGGGGAGGGGCAGGGCCTCTCCAGTGGTGCTCAGGTATGGCAGGAGGGCAGCATTAAAATCATGTTGTGGGGTGGACAGGTGACAGAATGTTAGAGCCAAAGCTTTCACATCAGTTTTTACATTAGAGTTGGGGTGATCCAGATGTGGAGCTGCATGGGCCCCCTCCCCAAGTACACAGGTTAGGGAAGACAGGAAAGAAAGGATATAGAAATAAATGGTGTGATTTTGTTAACTGGAGCCAAAGTACAATCGTTAGAAGAGAGTGAACTTAAGAGAGGCCCTACGAGAAGGGGGGTTTATTTTATATAGTTTGATAGCCCAAGAAGATGAATAGGGAGGCCTCCTATCTGCAAAGCTCCGGTCCCTCCCATCAGGGATAAGATAATGGTCTTGGTTCAAGAATTCTCCTTACCAAACTGGAAATAACAAAAACTCCCAGATCATGGGGCTGGGAAATGTAGTTTAGGTTGTTCTGTGGGCAACTGTGGCAGAAGAAGAAGGATCAGGGACTGCTCTCTTGTACCTGTTTGGGCACAGAGATTTCCTACGTGGTAGGTGAGAACTGGGGAGAGAAGAGGACACAGTCCACTTCTACTATAATTACAGTAGTTCTTAGTGGGAGTGAACTCCCAGCTGAAATGGGAAAAACAAATGCTGGTTAAAGTCACAGGTTTCTTGCTTGGCTTGTATATATTGCACAGGAGTAGAGCTCTTTTGTGTTGTGAGGGTGGGGTGCAGAAAGAAGGAAAAGATCAAGGACAACCCATGATCACTGGTAAGAAGTATAATAATTCTTGGCACCTTTTACGTTTGTTTCAAATTAAATAGATTTATATCCACTTACAGATAAATGTGGCAAAAATTTTAAGCAAAAAAATCATAATGTTGGAGGTGTCCTGAGGTCTCTCCCAGCCATACACAATCTAAGGGAGGGTGGAGGAGGCAGAGGAGAAATCTGGCTTCACCGCTTTGTGCTTCACAAAGCCTTTACAAATAGCAGTGCCTTTCAGAGGGGAGGATGGGAGATGAAGTTCATTGCATTTAGATTTACTGATATTGCAGTATTTTTTCTTAATTTTAAAGTACCTTTTAAGTGAAAACACCTGAATATAGGATGGGACCAGGAATCCTTGAGTTTCAACCTCAGGTATTCCACTTTCATCCTTTCTTACAGAAAGTCTTTGTTTTTTTTCTGCCCCAGATGTCCCCATTGGTAAGATGGGAGTTGAGGGGAAAGGAGGAAGAACATTAATCTCATAAGAATGTTGAGAAAATACCATAGTTGGGACGTCTATAAAATATTTTGATTTTCTTAAAGTGCTACACACTGCCAGTGCTAAGAATTTTATTGATAGTAACTTTAAACATTCCAGGTTTTCAATATTCATATCTTTAGATACCATTTACAAACTCATGAGGTTAAATTCTGTAAACTGCTTTTAATTAGAAGTACTAGGTGCTCTTTATCTAAGCGTTATTTGGTTTTATACTATAATTTCAATCATTTAAAAGCTTGTCTACAGAAAAGGGTTAGGAGAGCCAATGAGGTCTTAAATGTCCACAAACTTTTCTCCAGTATTTCTTATGGCAGATGTGAAGATTAAGATGCCTTCCAAAGCAACTATTACTTTCTCTTCTCAAGCTTTATGCTCTGTAAAAATGGATAGAGAAGAACCCCAATAGCTACTTTCCTCACTGGAAGGACAGAAGTGAGAATAATATATCCTCCCATATCACAAGCATTTCTTTAGAGTCTCACAAGAAATTTATTAGAAGAGACAAGTTAAATGCACAGGTGTAGAAATAAATCAGACTGTTGGTTTTGGGAGGGAACACTTTGGATCTAATTTTTTAGATGGTTAGGTCTTTCAAGGGTAGCATATTTGTTGTTCCATACCCTCTATGATTTATTGCTTGTAAGTCAGTCATTACTTTCTTTTCTTGCCTATGTGAAAGAGTATGGAAATTTAGATTTGTCAGACTATGAGGGAGTGGATATGATATAAACTAAACAATAGTTATTTCTGTGCATTAACAAACTTTATCTCATGCATTTGATAGAGGAGGAAATATTTTGACCATAAAGGGACCCTGCGGTAGGGCAAAAACATAAAATCACTACATCCTTATTCAGTGTAGCTGGTAAAATTTACTGGATGAGTTTTGAGGAATGTAGACTGTATTCCTTTCTCTTTGGGGTAATGTTCCTGTGGAGTCTAAGCTAGGCAAACACAGTATATGAGTTTTCAGTGGATTTATTTATAAAATTGTTTCATAATTTTTCTTTGCTATTTACAATATAGGGATTTGGGGGAATGATTAGACCCAGGGTAGGCTAAGAGAAGAATTTACACATATTCCATCCAGAAAAAAAGAAGCTACTATGTTAATATTTATTTTCTGAAAACAATGAAACCCAGTTGTTTCATTAGTTCTAGAGGGCTCAAAAGGGCTGAAATTTGTCCATAGCACTAGATGGTTTTATTAGGAAATAGTATTCACATGAAAAATCTATACAGAAATAGTAGAATACAGAAATATCATAGGGCCATATTTTTTATGGAAGACTTTTCTTCCTCATTTTCAATATATGCTGAAGTTAGAGGAGAAGAAAAAACAATTACTCTAAAGCAACTTTTCATCTTTAAGGGACATTTATTGAAAGCCTAAAATTAATACTCACAGACTATGTGTCTTTCTGCTAGCCTGTTTGCTGAGTAATTCTAAAACGTGGTCAGGTTTCATTTTTATTCAGATGATCAAAATAATCGTTTAGTCAGATAATTTATTTCAGACAGTGAGGTTAGCTGAGAAAGGGGAGAAAGGTGGGACATGTGCAAATAACAATTCTTGGAATGCCAACTCCTGAGGTTTAAATGTAATCAAGTGAATTTGCTAGCCCAGGGACAGCCAGCATAGGAGTTTCATTAATTGCTAACTCCCATCAAGAACTAAATCCATGTTCTGGAATATTATGGAGACTTGTACTGTGACCTCAAAGACTGTGGCTATGAATTTGAAGTTAACAAAACATACTTCTTCTCTTACTAACTTAAGCCATATCTGTCATCTCTGTGTTTGATTTCTTTTCTTTTCTTTTTTTTTTTTTGACCCTGGTGCTTTTACTTCTGTTTCTGCCAAATTTCAGCCTACTCTATGGGGAAGGTGAGTAAAACTAGTGGTGGGACAAATATAAAGACTGTGAAAAACTAAACATACTCTTGAGAATGTGATCTATTCAGAGAACAGTAGTGATTGAAGTGCAAACTGTTGGAAAATATAGATATATGTACATCTGTACATGTATATAGTGTATAATATGTATGTATATGTTATTGCTCATATGCAGAAATCTATCCATTTGCAGACAGCCCAGGTAGGTCGAATTTTCTATTGGAAAACCATTTAGGGCCATTCAAAACCATTAGGACTAATCTGTGGAGACAAATTCTACTCATATGGGAATTAATTTGCTGTCTCTTGAAGTCCATAAAGCCAAACTAACAAAATATGAGACATAGTGGGCATATCATTTACACTATTCTGTTTATCCAGACTCAGAAGTATCTTTATATTTGAATTATTAATAGCTGGTTTGCAAACTGCATTAGCACCTCCTGGTTTTGAGTGACCCCCTTCCCCCAAAGTCTTTTGAGAATGTGCAGTGGGCTTCTCTGGCCATTCAGATAGAGGGTCTTCTCCATAAGTGGACAGGTTTCCCCATAGGGACCATTACACATATACATATAAGTACATCCTTCCATCAGGCTTGTAACAATTGATTTTAAATCACTCCACAGTATTGATAAATAGCTCTATATTTTCAAGGTGCAGAAGAATTCCACAGCCTTAATTATTTCAGTGTCTTGCTGGTCTGCCTTAAGTGTATCTTCTGGGTTTTTGGTTGTTTTATTACTTTTAAGTTTTTCTGCAGTTGTTCATTTTGTATGCACACAATGTCGTTTTGTAAAGGTAGGTTGTAAATATTTTATTTGTAATTCAAAATCACTCATGTGTAATGTTGTAAAGTGATGACCTGATGTCTTGTTATTATTACTACAGTAAATGTTATAAATTATGGATGAAACTTCAAAATGTACATCTCACATGTTATGCATTCCTATAAATATACTAAAGATACTATTTCTGGTCGTCTTTTCTTTCCTAATTAAAACCTTTTTTAAAAAAAAAAAAGTAATTTTTTTCTTTCCCCCAAATATTTGAAATCCTCTGATAAGCTAAAAAACATCATATTATTATTATAATACTTTTTGGCCAGCATTTCAGAAAGAAAACAATCTTATGCTCTAGAGAAGTATTCTAGTCTAAGGCTATCCAAAAATGCCAAAGACGCCTTAGGTGTGTACCTTCATTCCGGTGTTCCATGCAATAATGTTGTTAGAAAGTTGGCAGGCCACCTGGTATGGATTTCACAAGTTCATGCATCCTGGTATAGATTCCAAGAATCTGGAGAAACCTATGCATATGCCACCCAGGTGCAAATGAGGCTGATCCATAGTGCACTGTCAATTAGCGACACTTAGAGATCGAAATGTTTTGATTAGCTTACTTTTCCAATAGGAACAAAAATGTTTTAACACTTGGCGTGTATTTCATCAAAGTTTTACTGCATTATTTGTAAATGAGAAGCAACTATGAAAAGCATGGGCTTTTCACATTGGCCATTCAGCATAATCTCTTCAGAGAAAACAGACATGAAGAATATATAAATGAAATCAAAATCAGATTGATAAATTAGGATTATAGGTCCTATAGTTTTAGGGATTATTTTTCCTAAAACTAAAGTATTACCTTCTACACAAAATGGAGAACTCTGCGTTAGGGATTTTTTTTTTTTTTTCAATCCCAGTTCTGGGGATTGAACCCTGAGCGCTGCGCGTGCTTTACCACTAAACCCTTCTTAAAAATTTATTTTAAGAGAAGCTCTCTTTATATCAATCAGGCTGGCCTCGGACAGGGGATCTTCCTGCCTCCATCTCCCGAATAGCTGGGATTACAGGAGTACACTCGGCTAAGGGATTTACTTGTAATCCATATATGCTTGGATTTTCAGATTGGCTAGCAACATTATCCTCCCAGACAGCCCAGACACTGATCAATTTATCCTCCCTTAGCGCTGGGATTTAGCTCAGTTGGTAGAGCGCCACTCTGCAGTCTCTGATGTCCTGGGTTCAATTCCCAACACCACAAAAATGGGAGAAGGATGTGGCAATCCACTCCCCAGGCAATCCCGAAAACAATCAGCCATTGAAAACCCCATGAGGGTCGCCATGAGTCGGACACGACTCGATGGCCAACACCAACCAACAACAACTCTCCTCCTGCCTCTCCTCATCTCCCCGTGTGCCAGCAGAGATGATACTCTAACGGAAATAAACACACCCCTTTCTCCCGCACGCAGAACGCAGTGGAAAAGGTCATGCATAATTATCTGCTAAGGGCTTTCCATTCCTGTGTGAGAGTTGCTAATAAACTCTCATCTGCCAGAGGCTGTAACGTTAAAAGAAGCAGTGATGGTCCCTGCCTTCGGGAACTTCCTCTCTATTTGCAGAGTGAAGTAGTAGCTAGTCACTGGCATGCTAGTAGACATAAGGGAACTAGTCAAGAGGACGCTGAACTATAAAAAGTGAGTTATACAGACTCTCTTCAGGGGGCCTGGGCTTCATGATCCTGGAGTCAATCTAGTTGCTCCAGGCTTTAAAGCCCACAGGTGCCATCAGGAGGCAACCAGCACAAGCGAAACACCGCTGAGCTACGGTCCTGGGCGCTTCAACCGCGGTGATCCAGACCGGAAAGGGCGACGGAAGAGGCGGGGCTCCCAGGGAGACGTCACCGCGGCACTTGAGGCCGCGCGCGCCTTAGCGCTCGGAAGTGGCTGGGGCTGCACGAGGATGGCGGCTGCCGGTGCTGCTCTGGGACCTCTGGTCACGGGTCTGTACGATGTACAGGCTTTCAAGTTTGGGAACTTCCTGCTGAAGAGCGGGCTCTCCTCGCCCGTCTACATCGACCTGCGAGGCATCGTGTCTCGACCGCGTCTGCTCAGTCAGGTACCAGCCCGAAGGGGAAGGACAGCGCTGGGGGCAGGAAATGGAGGGGAGAGACAAGTGGGACGGTGGGTGAGAGCGATAGAGCCAGCTTTGAGTCGGCTTGAGAAGCACGGAGTCCAGATGTCTTTGGGCTCTGTGGGTCCTCACACAGCAACCTGTCCTTGACCGACGGGCTTTGACACGTGCTTTGCCAGAGTCGGAATCCCTGTTTGGGCTCGGTCCCGCAGAGAAGTGCTTGAATGAGTTCTGTGTATTTAGCCCCCAGAAAGTCAGCCTTGGGGAAGAAAAGAAAGGGTAGATGGGCAGAGAATTTAGTAACTGGTGAAATATTTGGAAGAGCCATTGGTTAGAAAGGGAGATTCAGTTTTGTATCATGTGGCAGGAGCTACAATTTAAGGTCAGGTGGTATACATCAGGGAGGTAGGTTTTTGGTCACTGTGTGAGGGTAAGCAGAGGGTTCTAGCACAATGCTTCTCAAACCTTGAGTATATATGAACCAACTGAAAATTTTGTTGCAATGCTCGGCAGTAGACCCGTGAGATTATGCGTTTCTAACATGGTGTCAAGGGAAACTGCAGAGCACAGAAGACAAGGGTCTAAATGTGTTGTCCAAGAGTTGCTACTGGACCCATGTGAATAGTGAACATTATGAATTTTAAATTCAGAAGTCGTATGTGGCTAGCAGCTACCATATCCTTTCCATCATCACAGAAATTTCTATCAAGGTATATGCCTGTAATCCCAGCACTCAGGAGGCTGAGGCAGGAGGATCGTGAATATGAGGCCAGCCCAGGCTACATTTTGAGACTCCGTCTCAAAAACGTGTAAGTTCTATAAGTTTCTACCACACATTTAAAGGTTTATGTTCATTGGGCACCATTTTGTGTGGTTATGGTAAAAAAGATTGATGCACTGGTTGAGGTTGGTTGAACTGTTAACTTCTCACCATCAAGAATCTTTGATGCAGAATCTTACTTTGGTGTATCTTATCAGTGTAGAGAAGTGAATTACTAAGAAGTCATCAGTTGATAGATGACTAAAATAATTTTTGATGCTACATTATAGTGTGTATATTCGACTTTTGGTAATTAATTTGGGAAAAGAGAGACCTGGCTATGAAAAAAACGCATTTCGCATCTGTTTATTTATGCAAATAGAGGTTCTCAGTATTTACACCCCCCAAAAGCAACAAAATTTATGCTAACCTTTAACTTCCTAGAATAAGTAATATTTGGCTGCAGTTTTATGTATACATAAATTAATTGGAGGAGAAAGGTGTAATTTATCTCTGTAAGAAATGCATTTCCAAAATAATCTGTTTTTATGCTTCTACAAAATTTACAAATTGCATTTTAATTATGTGCTCAGAATAATGATAATGCAGAAGAACTTTTAATAGATACTTTGTTGTTTTTGAGACAGGGTCTCCCCGTGTAGCAAGGACTCAAACTCGTGATCCTTCTACCTTTGCCTCTTGAGTGCTGGGATTACAGGCATGCTACACCACACTGGCTGGGAATTTTTTTTTTTTTTTTAATTTAAAATTTTAAATTTCAACTCAGCTACATTTCAGTTTATTTACATGTAGAGTAATGTGATAGAGGGATCCATAAAAACCTTTTAAGCACAAATATATATTGCATTGCAGTAAAATTCTGTGAACACAGTGGAGTGGAAAATGTGAGTATGAAAAGTATAAAACTTTCCCATCTTTCATAGTCTAGTTGTGGAGGTGGGGTACTAGGAATTGAACTCAGGGCCTTGAGCACACTAGGCAAGGGCTGTACCTTTGAGCTGCACCCCTAGCCCAGATGGCAGATACCAGGTCACTAACAGCATTACACTTCCAAGTATATTTGTTAAAAACAGTGATGTAACAGTTCAAGGATGTGTTAATATTTTAGTATTAGAAATTATATCCTTTGCAACTTAAAAATATTTATAGATTTTTAAATATGGGTGTAAAGTATTTTGTTGTTGTTGTTGTTAGGTGTCATCTAGTGGTTTCTGACTCATAGCAACCCTTATAGGGTTTTCAATGGCTGATTGTTTTGGGATTGCCTCAGGAGTGGATTCCCATGTCCTTCTCCCATTTTTGCAGTGCTGGGACTCGAACTCGGGACCTCAGAGACTGCAGAGCGGCACGCTACCAACTAAGCTAAATCCCAGCCTATAAAGTATTTTAGAGTCCTCTAATCTAGTTTACAGGGGCTGGGATTTAGCTCAGTTGGTAGAGCGCTGCGCTGCAGTCTCTGAGGTCCCGAGTTCAATTCCCAGTGCCGCAAAAATGGGAGAAGGACCTGGCAATCCACTCCCAAGGCAATCCCGAAACAGTCTGCCATTGAAAACCCTATGAGGGTCGCTATGAGTCGGATACTGACTCGACAGCACCTAACAACAACAACAACAATCTAGTTTATGGGGGCTGGGATTTAGCTCAGTTGGTAGAGTGCTGCACTGCAGTCTCTGAGATCCTGAGTTCAATTCCCAGCACCACAAAAATGGGAGAAGGACCTGGCAATCCACTCCTGAGGCAATCCCGAAACAGTCAGCCATTGAAAACCCTATGAGGGTCGCTATGAGTTGGATACCAACTCTATGGCACCTAACAACAACAACAACAACAATCTAGTTTACCCCTGCACCCATACCACTGTGGTGTCTGATCCCGTCAGATCTTGGAAGCCAAGCAGGGTCAGGCCTGGTTAGTACTTGGATAAGAGACTGCCTTGGAACACCAGGTGCTGTAGGCTTGGGAGAAGGACCTGGAAACCCACTCCCAAAAAACAATCAGCTATTGAAAATCCTATGAATAGTAGAGAAGCACTGACAATAGTGTTTCATCTATTTTATGTAGGGTCACTATGAGTTGGACACCAACTTGACAGCACCTAACACCAACAAAAATCTAGTTCATAGGGCTGGAGTTTAGCTCAGTTGGTAGAGTGCTTGTTCTATGTACTCTCAGGCCCTAGGTTTGATCCATAGCACTGCAAAAATCAGAGAAGGACCTGGCAGCCCACTCCCAAAACAATCAGCCATTGAAAACCCTATGAATAGCAGAGAAACACTGACATAGAGCTGGGCATGGCAGTGTCTGGGAGTGTTTCATTCTGTTGTACATAGGGTCGCTATGAATTGGACCCAACTTAACGGCACCTCGCAACAATCTAGTTCATGAAGCAGCTCTGAGTAATTGCCTTTTTTTTTTTTTAATGGCGTGTTGGGCAGGAGTATGCATTTTAACATGAAAATGTGATGTGGAAAAGATTATATAGTGTATTTCACAGATCAGGCTCTATATTTAATGAAAACATAGCTAAGTGATAGAATTGGATACTCAAAGCATAAGGATTACTAAGGGAAACTGGGAATTCTGGGGACAATCCTAACTTTAGAATCAATATCATGACCTCCAACACATTTCATGTTGCCCTCCTAGTGAATCCTGAGTTTAGCTGAGTTGGTTCATCCTTGTGTCTGTTTGTGTATAGTAAATGGGTCTGAATGGTTGCTGAATATTTTCCCTTCTGAATTTGTATCTTCAAAAGCCCATTTGTTTGGTTGATTTTGAGTGATCCATTTGTATCCATATGGATTTATGGATATATTTATCCTGGGATTTAATTAAAAAGGCTGGGCAGTGTGGCACATGCCTGTGATCACAGCTACTCAGGAGGCTGAAGCAGGAGGATTGCAGATTCAAGGCCAGAGGCAGCCGGCACAACTTCAAGACCCTGTCTCAAAAAGGAGGCTGAGGGTACGGCTCAGTGGTGGAGCTCTTGCCTAGTATGTGCGAGGCCCTGTGTTCCACACCCCCATAAGAAGGTAGTTGTTCCCCTTCCTCTTGCCCACTAGATTTGCGATTAATCCCCACTGGGTTATTTCCTTCTTTAATGTTATGTTGTTACATGATTTATACACCATTTAAAATAGTAATAGAAGTTTGTACGTTTATTTTCTTACAGGTTGCAGATATTTTGTTCCAAACTGCCAAAAATGCAGGGATCAGTTTTGACACTGTGTGTGGAGTACCTTACACAGCTTTGCCTCTGGCTACAGTTATCTGTTCAACCAATCAAATTCCTATGCTCATTAGAAGGAAAGAAACAAAGGATTATGGTAAAATAAAAGTAGCATAAGCCTAATGTTACTTATTGGACTGTTTTTCTTCTTCTTGCCCTGATACTTCACTAGAATTGTTTGAATATTCTTCATAAGCTCTTTAAGTTGTTATCACCTGTGGAATTTGTTAACTCTTGAGATAAATCACCTTTCTTTCCTTTAGAGTGCAGACCTGATGTTTTGTGTCAACAACTACAAGGCAGTGGGGGAAAAGAAGTGTTTTTGCATCCTGTGAAACCTTGACATTTGTGTTGGCCCTTCCCTCATTAGAATGTTCTAAGACCACATACTTTCTCAGTAGACTTACACTTAAGTTACATAAAAAGCCATGTGTCAATGCATGGCTGTAATCTCAGCTACTCAGGATGCTGTGGGAGGAGGATCTTGAGTTCAAAGTTAGAGGCAACCTGACTTTTGTCTTAAAAATTAATGAGGGGCTGAGGATGCAGCTCATTGGTGGAGCACCTGAGTAGCATGCATTGAGACCCTGGGTTTTACCCCCCATTACTGCAAAAAAATAAACAGACTGCATAAAGAGCCATGCATGAGTAAGTTACTCTCATGTTGTTGTTGTTGTTGTGTGCCATCGAGTCGGTATCCGACTCATAGCGACCCTCATAGGGTTTTCAGTGGCTGACTGTTTTGGGATTGCTGTGGGAGTGGATTGCCAGGCCCTTCTCCCATTTTTGTGGTGCTGGGAATTGAACTCGGGTCCTCAGAGACTACAGTGCAGCACTCTGCCAACTGAGCTAAATCCCAGCCCAAGTTACTCTCATAAGCTACATAAAACCTGGAATATATTTTTTGTGGGTCCGTGGCTATAGATGATCAGATGCTTTTGCTTTCAAACATGAAAATCAGTCTGAAAATATTGGAACAGACTTCATATTTAATGCTATTAAAGAGTTAATGGGATTTTTGTTGATACAATAATGCTTTGTTATTTTTTAAGAGACCTTTTATAGATACATTCTAAAAAATTTGGAATATGTTTCTAAAAATTGGGAGGAGTGAAGATATGAAACAAGACTGATGATCAGTGGTTAAGTGGCAAAGGCCTATGTTTGTGGGGGTTTGTTATACTATTTTGTATGCCTTTATTTGAAATTGTCATTATAAAGAAAATAAGAAAAATATTCAGTTGTATTTTTGCTGCTTAGAGGTAAAATGTTAGCTTTTTGAGCTAAAAAATTTATCTGTATCCCTGCCCATAAAGAAAGTATTCTCTTTCCTTATGTATCTTTAGAAATGTTTCTAGAATGTAATTCTTTTTGGTTGGTTTGTTTGTTTGTTTGAGACAGGATCTCACTGTGTAACCCAGGCTGGCTTCAGCCACCCAAGTCCTGGGATTATAGGCATACACTAGCATGCCCTGCTGAAATTCATTTATTAACATACCTATAAGTACTCAAGACCTATAAGTCTTGTATAACTCTAAGCCGATTCAGTTCAATTTGCCAATTCTTCAAAGGAAAGAATGGGGTTAAGAGAAAAGAAATGGAAAAGGTCAAAGATAATACCTATGGTAAAGCTCAAAAGTGGGTCATATGCCCACCTGTTTGTTTCAAAATAAAATAAATTGGTAGTGGGAATTATAAAAATGGGTCTCTTAAAAAATCAGTGTATTAAGTCTATAGCCTGAGTTATTTACTATCCTGTAAATTATCTGAAAGTAGTCTATGTAGTGGCTTGAGGGTAGAGAAGTATATTTAGTCACATTACATTGTATAATTCATAAGTTTGTGGTAATGGGGCTAGAAGGTTACAAAATATTTCCTTTCTGAATTTATATTTCCAAAAAGCAAAGTATTTCAGGTTATCTTGAGTGATAAACTTGTACTAGATTGTTGATGGAGAAAGGAATGATTTTATTAATGAACTAGGTTATTCTGTATTTCATAAGTGCTTTTTCTAGGTGATCTTGCTTTAACAAACCTCCTATTTGATCACAAAATATTAAGTAGTGTTTATCAGCATTGCAAAATAATTTGTAGCTTGCTGTAAATATTCTGAATATTATTGACAGCTTGGGGATGCAGAGACTATACAAAACAATTATCATGGCACACTAAAGAGTCAGAAGCAAAGTAGCTCCAAAACAGATGATAAGAAAATAAGATTTACATTGTCTAACCTTTTGTAAGTACATACCAGATTTATACTGCAAGATACATTTTGAGTTGGCTGAAACATATATATATATATATATATATATTTATGTATATTCAAATTGGAATCAACAGAATGCTTTGTTTCTAGGTACTAAGCGTCTTGTAGAAGGAGCTGTTAATCCAGGAGAAACTTGTCTGGTTATTGAGGATGTCGTCACCAGTGGATCTAGTGTTCTGGAAACGGTGGAGGTTCTTCGGAAGCAGGGCCTGAAAGTGACTGATGCCATCGTGCTGCTAGATCGAGAGCAGGGAGGCAGGGACAATTTGCAGACACACGGGATCCGTCTCCACTCAGTGTGCACATTGTCCAAAATGCTGGAAATTCTTGAGCAGCAGGGAAAAATTGATGCTGAGATGGTCGGGAGAGTGAAGAGATTCATTCAGGAGAATGTTTTTGTGGCAGCTAATCATAATGGTGCTCTCCGTTCTGAGAACAAAGCACCCAAAGAACTCAGCTTTGGGGCACGTGCAGAGCTGCCCAAGATCCACCCGGTTGCATCGAAGCTCCTCAGGCTTATGCAAAAGAAAGAGACCAACCTGTGTCTGTCTGCTGATGTTTCAGAGGCCAGAGAGCTGTTGAAGCTGGCAGATGCCTTAGGACCCAGCATCTGCATTCTCAAGACTCATGTAGATATTTTGAATGATTTTACTCTGGATGTGATGAAGGAGTTGGCAACTCTGGCAAAACGTCATGAATTCTTAATATTTGAAGACCGGAAATTTGCAGACATAGGAAACACAGTAAAAAAGCAATATGAAGGTAAGTGTATTCTTCAGAAATCTCCAAGCATCAGAACCCAGTCTTAACTGGCGGAAGGAAAAAAGAAGATGTACTGGCTTACTAACTGAAAGTCCATCCATAGAACAGGCTGTTAAGTGTGGTTGGATCCAAGAGCTCAAATGATGTCTTCTGAAATTGCTTTCTTTCCACCTCTCGGCTTGGCTTTCTCTTCTGTTGACTTCTTTCTCAGGTAGGCAGACTCCACCTGCTGACCCTGCACAGTCACTTTAGCCTGGGTGTAGAATCCCTTCACTAGTTGGCCTGGGGAATGCACCTGCTCCTGCCAGTGTGAGGCAGTGAACTGTATTTAAATGTTTTGAACCGAGAGCCCTGAAGGGTCATTCCCCTAAAGAAAATAGGTGAACTGATAAAGGGTGCATGGGTTCTGGGCAGGCAAAATGTGATAGGTGTTGACCATATCAGAAAATTACAGATGTAAGAAATAATGAAAAAGCAGTGTAAGATGATGAGATTTATTTTCAGCAGAAAAAGATCTTTTGATACACATCCTTGATTTTAAAGTTGTTTTTTAACATCAAATTGGGATTCAAAGCAGTGCGTGTGTGGTTGGAAAAGAATGTTTAGTTCTACTATCCATTCTTCCATGTGCATTTCCATCTATTTTTACAAAAGTGTGATTATACTATATGTATCTAATGCTTTTTTCACTTAGATTGTAACAGATGTTTGGCCATGTTGTTTAACAAATTGTAGGCATCTTTGAAATGACTTAATTTCTCTTAAAGTAATGCATACGTATTCCCAAGTTGTTTCT
The DNA here is from genome assembly GCA_007922755.1 of Pedetes capensis. NCBI lineage: Eukaryota > Metazoa > Chordata > Mammalia > Rodentia > Pedetidae > Pedetes > Pedetes capensis. Next base: position 135,783 of record VMDO01000377.1, on the reverse strand, counting down.
TTCAAGCAGAATTGTCTGTGACTGTCTTCATATGCTGAATATGTCCTACATTACCACACTGCTTAGCTTAGTTGAGCATGTTGACTGAATAGTTATATAATCTTTAAGCTTACGTGTTTTTTTAAAAAAATCAAGGTTTTTACCATTAGCTTTTAAAATGTACACAGTTGCCTATTTGAAATTACAGTGGCTAAGCTGAACTAAATGGGAGAAGGATGGGGCAGCCCACTCCTGAGGAAATCCCGAAACAATCAGCCATTGAAAACCCTATAAATAGCAAAGAAGCACTGACATAGTGCTGAGTATGACACAGTGTCCAGGAGTGTCTTGATCCGTTGTACATAGGGTTGCTATGAGTCGGGCTCGACTTGATGGCACCTAACAACTACAGCAACAAGCAGAGTTAAGGAACATGTAGAAACATTCAGATAGTAAAGTTGCTGAGAGATCTGTGCAGAGTGAAAATTTGTCATCTTTAAAAGCAATTTCAGGATCTCAGTAAAAGCTCATCTTCACTCGAGTCCCTTTCAAATTGCATGAGCTTTATTGGTGGTACCAAGCTTAGTGTGTGTGTATACACACACACACACACACACACATATATGAATGAATGAATAAAGCAGTCCAACAGTCCTGTCAGTGTTCCTGATAAACTACAGAACTTGCAAGAATTTTTTTTTTCATGTTATCTCTTACTCAGCTACCAGGTGGACAGAGATTTTTACAGATGGAACCAGGGGTCCACTGATGATCACTAAGCTTCTTAAAGTGTTTAATTAACTTGTTGTTGTTGTTGTTGTTAGGTGCCATCAAGTCAGTATCCGACTCATAGCGACCCTCATAGAGTTTTCAATGGCTGTTTCGGGATTGCAGTGCTCTACCAACTGAGCTAAATCCTAGCCCTTAATTAACTTGTTACTAGAAGATTATTCCATATTGTAGTTGGCTGAGCAAAAAGTTAGAGATTTTTGTTTGAAAATTGGCAAATCTCTTTTTTCTTCCTTCGTAGGTGGTGTGTTTAAAATAGCTTCCTGGGCAGATCTTGTAAATGCCCACGTGGTGCCGGGCTCGGGAGTGGTGAAAGGCCTGCAGGAAGTGGGTCTGCCTTTGCATCGGGCGTGCCTGCTCATTGCAGAAATGAGCTCTGCTGGCTCCTTGGCCACTGGGAATTACACTAAAGCAGCAGTAAGTAATGGGGTACTGGGGTTACAGAAAACTAGCACTGTTTTGCTACATGCTCTATGACAAAAAAAAAATCTTCATTTGGGGTCTTTGAGACCCCTGCTCTCCCCAACCCCAAGTTCAGCTGTTAGTGTGATGGTATATTAAAACCAGTAGAATTCCTTGATAGTTACTAGCATTTTATATCTTGCAGTGGACACTTAAAAGGGTTTGAATTACACTCCAAAATATTGATAGTCAAATATCTACCTATTGCTGCCTTTAAGGTAGTTGTCTTAGCTGGCATGGTGGTGCAGCCTATAATCCCAGTGACTCAGGAGACGGTAGCAGGAAGGTTTCAAGTTTGAGGCCGGAGGCAACCTGCACAGCTTAGTGAGACTTTGTGTTGAGATAAAAAATAGACAAAGGGGCTGGGTGTGCAGCTCAGTGGTAGAGTTCTTGCAAAATAGGGGATTTTTGTTTATTCGTTTTTTTGTTTGTTTGGTTGGGTTTTTTTGGCAGTACTAGAGGTTGAATGTAGGACCTCATGCATGCTTTGCAAGCTCTTTACTACTGAGCTGCGCTCCAAGCCCCCAGTACAGAAAAGAAGGAAGGGAAGGAGGGAGGGAGGAAGAAATGAATGAATGAATGAATGAATTTCTCAAAATCTCCTAAGTCTCACAGAACTGCATGTTCTCATGACACTAGCTCATACAAAGTGGCTTCCTCTTATTTGATGTTGATTGGGGAAAGCGACGGAGTCCAGCTGCATTGTTTTTTTCCAATATTAAGAAGTTCTTACAAGGCTGAGGATGTAGTTCAATGGTAGAGCACTTGCCTAACGTGTGAGGCCTTGGTTCAGTCCCAGCACTGCATTTAAAAAAGTTCTTACAGCACCATACATGTTAAAACCCCTGCTCTAACACATCCTGACCCTTGGTGCCAAAAGTAGAATAACAAATGGATAATGATCTCATTAAAAAGTTCTTCACATTTTCCTCTGGTAAATTTCTTAGTTGGTCATCTAGAATTGTGGATATATTACTTTTACAGGTATTTTAAGGAGTATAATACCATTTCTAAAAATGCCATGGAAATTTTTATTTTTCCACTGTATTTCAAAGACCGTGCACAGAACTGTTAAGAACTTACATGGCCCTAGGGTCAGGTTTTAGCCCTACTCCTGAGTGGACCATAAATATCTTATTTCCTAAGTCTCACAAGCAGAGAGGCCAGGATTGGTGCTAGTTCTGGTATTTTGGGAGTTTCTGGCTCAAGGACAAGGTGTTCACTTCATGGTAGTGGAACATGATGGCAAGAATGGAGCAGCGTGAGTCTCAGGAAAGAGCCAAATCAGAAAGCCAAGCAGACCTGCTCTGCATATGAGCTACAGTGTGGAAAGGGAGAGTGCTAAAGAGAGAAAATAGTGTGAGAGATTTCCTTAGCTCTTGATATATAACTCAGAGTCTTCATGGAAATAGGTGGGTCATCAAGCATTATTCCAAGTAAGTAAAGTATGCACCATCTTGATTTTAGATGATGTAGCATAGGATTTTTGACGTTTTCAATATGGTTTGTTGGGGGAAGGAGTGGGAAAGGATCATCTCAGGATCCTAATGAAGCAGATATGTTTCATCATGATTTATATTTGAGATGGCTTATTTCAGAATGAGTTTATGTGGGCATAATATGAAATGAGAAAAAACAGCTAGATAGCAAGTTTTTAAGATTTATTACTTTTGCTGATTTACTTTTCTGTGTTTGGTCTCTTATAATATGGTCTGTTACATTCCATATAGGTTGGAATGGCTGAGGAGCATTGTGAATTTGTGGTTGGTTTTATTTCTGGCTCCCGAGTAAGCATGAAGCCAGAATTTCTTCACTTGACCCCAGGAGTTCAATTAGAAGCAGGAGGTAAGAATATTCACTGGCCATTGCCCTTCCAAAAATGTTTCTTTAGCCATGTCAGGCAAATTGAAACTTTGTGTTATTATGATGTTGCTAAAGAAAAGCAGTCTTGTCGGGCACGGTGGCTCGGGAGGCGGAGGCAGGAGGATCACAAGTTCAAGACCAGAGGCAGTCTGTGTAATTTAGTGAGACCCTGTCTCAAAAACTAAAAAATGGGCTGGGGGTGCAGCTCAGTGGTCCAGCACTTGCAGAGAATGCAAGGGCAAGGCCCTGGGTATAAACCCCAGTACCACAAAAAAAAAAAAAAAGAAAGAAAAAAAAAGCAGTCTTAGTCTTTGGCGAGGGGATACTGTTCTTTATTTCCAAAACAGCTTGCAGTCTTGAGGATGTAATTTTAGAAAGCTACTTATTGAAATACGTCCATAAAACTGATATTTTAGGTTAATGTTTCCTAGTTGGTGTTCTGAACATGCTACCAAAAGATGGTACTTTGTGTTCAAGAAAGTTTGGAAAACTGTATGCTAAAACAGAGTTAAACATTGTTTTCTTGCAAAGGACTTTGCAGGGCTTTTTGATGTTACCAGTGTCTATTATGAATCTCCAGTGTGGAGTGCTGTGGATCTTTCATGTTTCCCAAACTTACTTGGACATACACCACTTCCAGCAGTCTGAGAAATGCACTTGTAGTGGCTAAAAAGCAGTGCCAGTCTGCAAATGATAGTCTTCCACTCAATAAAAGAGTAATGTAGATTATAAAAAGACATATTTTAGGGCTAAAGATATAGCTCAGAAGTAGAGTGTGCTTATCATGTGTGAGACCATGGGTTTAGTTCCTAGCACCAAAATTTGATAAACCACTTCAGTTTTGAATGAGGGGAAAGATGAAGATCTGGAAGCATTTTGTTTTCACTGAATTGGTTATTGTGCAAGAAAGGTTGTTTATCACAGTTAGTGGGGTTTTTATTCACCCCACCTTATGTGTCTTTCCCTCTTCATTGTTAAGCTTAGGAAGTTGGAGATTAAAACTGTGAGCATTAGTGTTCTCAGTTTATGAAAGTATTTGCTTATCATCCTTTTGCAGAATTTGACAGGTTGAAAGCTCTGATTTTTTATTACCATTGCAAAGTTCAAAAGATACCTTTGAAAAAAATTTTTTTCGGGACTAGGGGGTTGAACGCAGAGCTTTGTGCATGCTTTGGAAGTGCTCAACCACTGAACTGCACCCTGCAAAACCCCGCCTTTTTTTTTTTTTTTTTTCCCCCCCAATCTTGAAACAGGGTCTCACTAAGTTATACAGGCTGCCTTTGGCCTTGAATTTGTGATCCTCCTGCTTCCCAAATCCCTGGGATTATAGGCATGCACCACCAACCCCCATTCATCTTTAAAAATATTGAGGGCTGGCCGGGCGAGGTGATGCCTGCCTGTAATCCCAGCGGCTCAGGAGGTAGAAGCAGGAGGATCACAAGTTCAAGACCAGAGGCAGTGTGCATAATTTAGTGAGACCCTGTCTCAAGAAGTAAAAAAAAAAAAAATGGGTTTGAGGTGGCAGCTCAGTGGTCCAGCACTTGCAAAGCACGAGGCCCTGGGTTCAACCCCCAGTACTACAAAAAAAAAAAAAAAATTGAGAGCCAGGCATGGGTGGTGCATGTCTGTAATCCCAGCACTTCAGAGGCAGGAAGAAGGTGAGTTTAAGGACTCCTGGGCAAGATCCTGTCTCAAAAAAAAAAAAAGAAAAGAAAAAAAGTAGCTTGTATACTAGTCATTCTCATTAACTCATACCCACCTCTCCTTCACCCCATCTTTTCCCCAGTCCAGCTTCCCTCTCCAGAAAGAGCCACATAATTGGTGTAATGAGTATCCTTTGACCTTTCTCTGTATTCATATAAAACATTCTTCAAACTACGTGCATGCATATGTGCAGATATATTACTTTTCCACATCTAGCATTATTGCATTTTTCTTACAATCCTAAAGTATTTTCCTAGCCACAGTTGAGGCAGAATGTGTTGAAATATTCCCATATAGATGCATTTTTTTAAACAGGGAACACCCTGGTGTGTACTTTTGTGCATGTAGAGTATTTCTGGGCTACTCTTCTAGACCAGAAACTCCTTGAGGATGAGCGTTCTTTCTGAAGAACTGCTGTCCCCCAACACTATGCAAGTGCTTAATGTTTCTGAGACTGGGAAGATAAGTAAACTTTAGTTTTCTTTATAATCCCTGAACTATTAGTACTAGTGGATGCCTATTATTATTGTTGGGTGCTGTCAAGTCTGACTCATAGCAGCCCTGTGTACAACAGAATGAAACATTCCCCAACATTGCCATGCCTGGCCCTATGTCAATGCTTCTCTGCTATTCATAGGATTTTCAGTGTTGGGTTGTTTGGGGATTGTTGTAGGAGTTGTCATGCTATGAGGGCTTGTGTGTTGCTGTGATGCATGACAAAATGAGAAGAAACATAGTGGCAAGAACATGTGCATGGCAGTGTCAGGTAGTGTTTTGTTCTTGTTGTACCTAGAGTTGCTGAGTTGGACCCATCTGGATGGTACCTAACAAGTTAGTACCACACTTATTAAAAAGAAGGAACTGTCTTTTGTTTTTAATTACTTTAAATACTATTACAGGAGGTTAACTAGGAAGAAAACTAACAGACCAGTGAGAATTCAGATACATAGATTTAAGGACATTGAAGGTTTCTGTGCTATTTCCCAAGTTTCACATCTTAGATTTTATACATTACAGAATAGACCTCAGCATAATGGCTTGCCTATATGTAAGGCTTCATTGTAGTTGCCTTTGTATTCAACTTAATATTTTTTTTTAATTCTACTTTTATGCTAAATGTTTTGAATTAGATTTGGATTCCTGGCCTATTTGGTATCAGGTATCTCTGGACAAGCCACTAAACTACTTCTAACACTTTTTAACTGATTACGTACAGGTCTAACAGATCAGATCCTAGTGATGTATTTACATTTGCCCTGTACATGCTAATTCTGTTTGTAAAATGTTAAATATATATTTTGAAACCAAAACAGATATGTTTTAAGAAAGGTTTAAACTAAAAGCCACTTGCGATACAAAAATACCTACCCATCCTTTAAAAGGATACAGGTCTTAGTGACCCGATGTCACTGATTTTGGTTAGGGCACATCATCAATTAAGTTAATCTCATTTTTTTCATCTGTAAAATTGGGGTAACAATACTAACCTTACAGAATGGTGGAGAGACATTTAAATTTTGTCAAAAGTACTTAAAACGATGTCTTGGCATTGAGCGAGCACTCTGTACTTTGCTAGCAGTTGTAAGTCCCCATCAGTTCATTAACTAGATAGTACAATTAGGACATAGGCTTTTAGGTATGTTTAAAGCAGCATAAGCCATTTAACAATGTTTCTGGAACTGTACAATTTAATAAAGTAATCATTAGAATTAGGGTCTGGCAAGTCTGTGAGCACTTGCTGAGGGGGGTTGTAGCCAAAAGAGTCACGTATAAGGTTGGTGGTCAGGGTAGATGGCATGGCAGGACTTCCCAGAAGTACAGCAGTTTTGAGGGTACCACTGACTTCAGTTGTGATGTCACATTTCATTGTGTGGGTTTTTTGGGTTTTGTTACCGAACCTTTCTTGGCAGCATAGATTTACCTGGTTTTGGTACAGTTTAATTATAAGTGCTGTGGACTTAAGTGATACTGAAAAGGAGTTGGCTGGGACTGTTCCTTGTTGGCTGATCCAGTGAGTTGTGTCACTTCCTATGTTACCCACTTGAATGGAAAGCAGAAATTTTATTTGAAGCTGGTTAGATACTCTTTTAAAGGAATCATGGGGCAGGTTTTCTGATTTTTATGTTAAATGGTAGCTTTCATTTTCCTGCAGGGGATCATCTTGGCCAACAGTACAACAGCCCCCAGGAAGTTATTGGCAAACGAGGATCAGATGTCATCATTGTAGGCCGAGGCATTCTTTCAGCAGCTAATCCCCTGGAAGCAGCTGAGATGTACAGAAAAGCAGCGTGGGAAGCATATTTGAGTAGACTTGCTGTTTGAGTGCCTTGTATACATTTATGAGAAGGAACTGAAGATAAGTGGTCTCCTGAAAGTCACTGGCTTGACATGGTCAGCCCCCTCTACCACTGCTTGGATTCTATGCAGGGCCTGCAAAGGACAGACTGTAGAGTTGTTACATCATAGTCTTTGGGAAACATTGAATGACTTATAATCATTGCTTTGGAATTACAACCTCATCTTTAAGTTTGCTTTTATTAAGACTGTTTTTAAGGTAGCCACACATGTGGAACACCCCGTCTCCACCTGGGGGTAGACTATTCTTTTAATTGCAGTGAGGTGTTCCTAGGACATAAGAGGTTGCAACAAGCATGTGTCCTTTATTCTAACAGTTACCTAAGTAACATCTAAATATTAACTGTTCACCTCAAGAATGACAGTCCAGCTGGGAGCTATGGTGCACATCTGTAATCCTGGCAGCTTGGGAGGCTGAAGCAGGAAGAGCGCAAGTTTGAGGCCAGCCTGCACTACTTAGAGACAGCTCTCTCAAATTTGAAAAGGGCTAGGGGTGCAGCTCAGTGGTAGAGCATTTGCCTAGCATGTGCAAGGCCCTGGCTTCAACTCCCAAGTACTACAAAAAAAACGTGACAGTCCAGGTGTCCAGATGGTTCTGGTTCCTAGCACTGTTGTTGCTCCCCTAAAGAAAGTGGAAGATGAGTATTGCTGAGCCTTCACATGCAGTGGGGGTTCTGGCTCATTTCTTCTTCTAGGCAGTAGTAATGGATTGGAATTGGAAGTTAGCTTCCTCTTATTTGAGGGAGAAGCTGCTGCTTCACTTAAGACAGCAGTATCTGGTCCCTTTTGGGAGTTAGCTTTAGGATCCCACCTAAGTGTCCCAGCTGTCATTAGTAGAAGTCAGCTAGTTTTAAAAGGGAGAATTCTTTAGGACAAGGAGAGTTTGAGCAAACACAACAGACCAAAACAAGCAATTCATGAATCAGGCAGCTCCTAGAACCAGAGTAGGTTCTGAAAACTACAATTTGACCGCATTTATAGAAAAATGGAAATTAAGCGTACACGTTAACTGCTCTAATTTGATCAGCTAGTCACTTATTACACCTTAGCTAGTTAATTGGTTGTAGAGCCTCTTGCAACCAACCAATGCTTAGTTATGGTTAAACTCTATACTGGTTTGGGCTTTGGGGCCCAGTGTAGGCCCCCAGGCCAAATCCACGACCTCACAGAAATTTTCACCATTTCCTCCTTCTGTCCAGTCTTACCAAGTGAGGCATCATTATTCTGGGTCTCTGGTCTGCATATAGCACCTGCATTTTTTTAAGTTCTTATTCCAGCTGAAGAGAGATCATTGGGCATTCACCAGATAGCTGCACAAAAATGTTTAACATGAGAATATTGCATGCTGGGAATCACTATTGGGAAGATAGGGGCTGGGATTTAGCTCAGTTGGCAGAGCACCGTTCTGCAGTCTCTAAGGTCCCGAGTTCAATTCCCAGCACTGCAAACATGGGAGAAGGACATGGCAATCCACTCCTGTGGCAATCCTGAAACAGGCATTAAAGACCCTATGAGTCAGACACCACTTGACGGCACCTAGCCACAACAAATTGGGAAGATAACACCAAGAGTTTGGAGAGTGTTTCTCAACCAGAGTTCTCAAACCAAAGCAAACCAAGTTGAGTGATCAACAAATGTGCCAGATGAATCTGTGCATTAGCCAAGTAGCCTGTTAATTTTCTTGTAACTAAATCTCTACAACAACCAATATATCTCTTATCTGTAGAAGTATTAGCAACTGTAGACTTCTTGTTCAGATAGTAAGTACTCCAGCACCTCATCATAAGGGAAAACATAACAACAGTAAAGAGCAAGTGCTTGCAAGGTCGAGAAGTCTAGTTACGGTGTAATACCTTTAAGTGGAAAGTGGCATAAACAAAGAAAAATTAAGACATAAGAGTCTGATTTATGATAGAGAATCTTGTTCTGATGTTTGGGAAAAGCTGTTCATATCCAAGATGCCATCTGTTTCTGAGGAAACTCTTCCCTACTCAGCTTTACCTTAATTTCCAACAGCTGTGTGCGTTCAGAGAGGTCCCCCTCAAATTTTAAGGACCTAAGTTGAGGCCCCAAAGCTTGACTACATGTATGCAGTGAGAAAAACTTGGCAGTCGCCCTTCAACAGGGTTCAAGAGCAGTCTCATTTCTTCAAGATCTGACCCTCAAGTTTTAGATCACGAAAGGTCTGGCTGTCATCAAGTGAAGAGTGAGAGAGAGCTTCCTTTACCTGGTGAAAATATGTTTAGGCACAATGTGGTAAAGCTCTGCAGTATTTATTCATATCAGGATTTTGAAAAATAGGAGATATGTAAGTTTTTATCAAGAACAGATTTCTAGTAACTTTCACCAGTAGTGTCACCTGCAGCCACCCTGGCGTCTGATCCCATCTGATTGCAGAAGCTGAGCAGGGTCAGGCCTAGTTAGTACTTGAATGGGAGACCATTTGGGAATACCAGGTGCTATAGGCTTGGGAGAAGGACCCGCAACCCACTCCCAAAAAACAATCAGCCATTGAAAACACTATGTATAACAGAGAAGCACTAACAATAGTGTTTCGCCTATTGTATGTAGGGTTGTGGGGCGTCGCCCTGCCGCTGGGCTCACTCTGGCTGGCCGTGAGCTGGAACCGGCTGCCAAAGACCTGTTGTCTGGTGAGGGGGAGCCAGGCTCCCAGGAGCTGCGCCACCAGGAAAGGAGGCTTACGCCCACGACTGCTCTGAAAAGCCTTGGAAAAGGCAGGCTCAGAGACTTCCACCCACGGGGGCTCCTTGCTTCTTTTCTTCCTGAGGAAGATGCCGACTCCGAATGCTCTTCAGCTCTTTATTTCTTCCTTGTCTGTCCTGGTTGATGGAATGGATCCAGACTGCTCCTGACCTTATATACTCTTCTGGGGCTTGCCGGGGACCAATCAGAGGCAGTTACCCCATAGTGTTTTAGCCAATCAGAGGGGATATTCAAATTTGGTTTCATAAAAGCCAATCAGGGGTGGTTCCAGAACGGTCCAATCCAGAGCCATTCTGGGGTTTGGAAACAGCCAATCGGTGTCGAGGGGTCTGAGGCAAGGGAATAGATGCCAGAGCCATCTTGGGGAGCTCAACAACCCTGAGTTCCCTGATGTAGGGCAAAGGTGACTGCCTGGGGAACAAACCTCAGTCCTCCAAGGGGGCCTAAATAGGCCCTGGGGCAAATTGCTTCTCTAGGCAGTGCCCTACATAGGGTTGCTATGAGTCAGATATGGACTCCACAGCACCTAACAACGGCAGTAACTTTCATCTGCTAAAACTGGTAAGCTGGGTGAAATGGTACATGCCTGAAATTGCAGCACTCAGGAGGTAGAGACAGGATTGTGAGGCCAGCACAGGCTCTGAAACTGCCCCAGGACACACACATACACACATACCACCTGATTATATTGTTTTGGATGCCATCAAGATAGGTCTGACTCATAGAGATCCTATGTAAAACAGAACAGAACACTACCCAACACGGTGCCTTACCGGACACTATTGTCAGTGCTGCTCTGTTATTCACAGGGTTTTCAACGGCTGATTGTTTTTTGGGAATAGGCTGCCAAGTCCTTCTCCCAAGCCTATAGCACCCAGTATTTCCAAAAAGTTTCCCATCCAAGTAATTAACCAGGCCCGACCCTGCTTAGCTTCCAATATCTGACAACATCAGACTCAAGGGTGGTATGGCTGTAAACCCCGATTACCTTTACCCAAAGCAATCTGACCTTACCAATTCAATTTCAAGATGCTACCAACCTTTCTAAAAACCCAAGCATGATGTAGGCAGTGGCAGTGACAGTGTTTGTAACACCATGTAAAACAGTTTCATGCTCTACCCAAGAAAATCTTGCCCCATAAGGAAGACAAATTTCCCAGGCTTTAAGCTACTGTTACTAATTACATCAGCCTTCCTGTTTAGAAAGCTGTACAGAGAACACAGACTATTATAAGAATGTACTTATGTCTCATTGCAGGTAGCAGTTGCATACCATCCTCTTGTAAATATTCAAGAAGTTTATCAGGAGATATATGCCACCTGAAATTTTGGTAGTCTTCCCAGAATTATGGGCCTGACATACTAAACACTGGCCAAAAGTCATTTTAGCAGTCTTATTTTTGAGACAGGATCTTGCTAAGCCCCCAGCCTGCTCTTGAACTCATAATCTTCCTGCCTTAGTCTCCGAAATGCTGGGATTACAGGTGTGTGCCACTATGTGTAGAATAGTCAACATGCCAGTATTTTCCCTTAATTTCTTTCATTTGGCCTACTCCATGAGTGATAGTGCCAAACTTCCAACAACTGAAGCTTTAAACACGAAGGAAAGACGAGGTGGCCATCCAGGCCCTCCACGTGTCCACATTTAATGATGACTTTACTTCTCAACTGTCAGTTTTGTTTCTCTAATTCAGGCCTGTATCTCTGTCCACTAAACAGGCCACCATAGGCAATTGGATCTGGATCAACTTTAAGGAGTTCATCCAATCTGCACACCTCACAACTACAGAAAGCCAAACAGCTGTACGTAGAAAAATCTCTTCAAATTACTATTATTATTATCATTATTATTGTACTTGGGAGTTCAACCCCGGGCCTCACACATACTTTGCAAATTCCCTACCCCTGGACTGCACCTGCTTTTTAAATTTTTATTTTGAGACAGGGTCTTTCTAAATTGCACATACTGCCTCAGCCCTCAAACTTTGATCCTCCTGCCTTGCTTCCCAAGTCACAGAGATTATAGATGTGCACCACAGCACCCAGCGAAAAAGCTCTTCAGTAAAGAGAACTCAGTTTTTCTAAGTAATCAAAAGACTTAACCAAAGCTTTGTTGTTGTTAGGTGCTGTCAAGTCAGGTCAGACTCATAGAAACCCTATATATATGGCAGATGAAACACTCCCTGACACCATGCCATGCAGGGCACTACGTCAGTGCTTCTCTGCTATTCATAGGGTTTTCAATGGCTTAGTGTTTTGGGAGTGGGCTGCCAGGTCCTTCTTCTGTTTTTATGATGCTGGGAATTAAACCCAGGGCTTCTGCCAGCTGAGCTAAACCCCAGAGCAACAAAGCTCTAATTCTATTAAGAAGAAAATGAAGCATGGGCTACATAATGAGATGCTATCTCAACAAAAACAAAACAGATGAGTTCTCCAATAAAACATTAACACGGGGAACAAAATCCTAATTTTGCACAGGTATGCCTTATAGCTTCACTTTCCAAAAACATCTTATGTCGCTAAGGATTTTCTAATTTTAATTACCATATATTAGAATTGTTTAAAACCCTAGTGACCTGAATTTGTAGTGACAATCTAGGAAGTCATTTTGAATTGTCTATCAATGTATGTTGTTGTTGTTGTTGTTGTTAGGTACCGTCAAGTCGGTATCCGACTCATAGCTACCCTGTATACAACAGGTGAAACACTATTGTCAGTGCTTCTCTGCTGTTCATAGGGTTTTCAATGGCAGATTGATATTTGGGAGGGGGCTGCCAGGTCCTTCTCCCAAGCCTACAGTATCTGGTGTTCCCTGGCGGTCTCCCATCCAAGTACTAACCAGGCTTGATCCTGCTTAGCTTCTGAGATCTGACGGGATCGGATGCCACAGGGCTACAGCTGCAGGCTCAATGTTTTATAGATAGGCACAATTTCATAATCTTTAGGAACATGTTTTGTCATAGTACAAACCTTTTCATATCTAACAGGCAGAAATAGACCTGGCTTTCCTGTACCATATTAAAAAAAATTTTCTAGTAGCAGAATTATTGAACATTGAGACCACCACTGTTTAGTATTAAATAAATGCAACAGCTGACATGGGAGTGCAGTTCAACCGTTCACCTCTTTGCCAGTACTAATACAGGTTGAGGGGACAATCCTCACTTTCTTCATAGCACTTAACAGTTATTAGGGTATTTTATGTCTTTTCATATTATATTGTGTGTGTGCATCCATTTCTCCTGTGATGCTCCTTGGTGGGGGAAGAACTACAACTGCCTTGACTGTATCACATGCCTGGCCCTAGTGGGATGTGTTACACAACAGGTCATTGAATGCCTGTCAAATGAGTGCATTTCATTACCCAGTGTTTTCCAATTAGTCAAGACCCTCCAGCTGCCTCAGCCTGGTTCACTTTTGTCTGACCTGAGGGCTGAGGACCCACAGTCCAGACACCTGAGACTTCCCTTCAGGACTCAGCCCGGCTTCCATCATGACTTCCAAACCAGTCTGGACCAAAAATTTTGCTCAAACAACCTCAGCTCAAACACAAATCCATGGAGCTTCGAAATCCAGGAGAACTTACTGTGATCCCCAGAAGCAGCAAGAAAACAGCACAGTGGGCCCAGCGGTACCTATGCCTGGTTATCCAATGCTCCATGGCCGCTGAAGCTCTGCTTTGGATCCTGCCAACTATGCCAAAACTGTTAACAGGGCACAGTCTTTAGGCCAATTATGGCAAATAGAGTTTGAGCGAAAAAACCCAAAACAAAAATACTTTGCAAATCAGACAGCTGCCAGAGCAGGTTCTGACAACTCCAACCAGCACTTAATAGAAAATGGAAATGAGGCAATAGAAAACAACCCAGTTGGCTACAGTTTAGTCAACCAGGCAGTCATTCACAGCTTAACCAGTTCACTGGTTGCAGGCCTCCTACAACCCAAAGCTCAGTTACCATGATTAAACTCTATTGGTTTAGTCTGTTGGATCCAGTGCAGGTGCCTGGACCTAATCCATGGCCTCCTATGCATTTTAACACTAGTAGTAAAGGGACCTGTTTTATCTGAGCTGGACTCCTCAGGCAAGGAGGGATGCTTGGAGCCCACAGGAAAACTGGAACACTCTTGAGGACCTGAAGACAGGTGTGACACATCCATCCTGCTATAGGATATGACCTGTATTGACCTGTAGCCTACCATGTAGAGTGATGGCTTTACCAGCCTGCAGCACTGCAACATGGCAGTGAGTTGCGTTTTTTACTAGGGAGCACTGACTTTTTTTTCCCCTTTCAAAGCTGGAACCAAAACCTAATCAGCACTCGCCATTTTCCCATGGGTTGTCACAGGCCTCATCCACCCCTTGGTGGACACTGTTACATCCAATTGCAATGGCTTCTCAGAATGAACCACCTGAACGGCTCATTTGGCTTCTGCTGCCTTCTCTAAATCTGTGAGAAAATCAGAGGTTAACATAATATCATCAACACAGTGAAACAGGGACACAGTGGCCAGCTGTGTCCAGGTACCCAAATCCCTGGCCACTAGCCAATGACATAGCCAAGTCTATCACATAATGATAAAGTCCCAGTGACAAAGTTGATCGATCCATCAGTTCCGGTATGGATGGGACTGCTGCATGAAGAGGCAGACTCATTTTGCTCATGGATGGCCTGCTCCCTTGGTGGCCGCTTCCTTTTCCAGTTGTTCCGGTAGCCTGGCCACCTCAGCCTCCGAGGTTCACAAGCCCTGGTCTCCTCCATAGTAACTCCTGAGGGTTGTGCATCTGGGCCTCCACACTGCTCAGTTCCTTGCCCTGCCTAATGGCCTTGGATTCACCCTGGCTCAGCACCTGGGATGTGTTTTTAAGTCCAGCCTGAGCTCACTGTAGCTTCTCAGCCACCTCCATTGCCCTCCAGGCCCTGTACCTACTACAGTCCTGACTCCAGAAGAGGTGAGCTCTCTGCAGCTTCTTGGTGGCCTCCCTTAGCCTTTCCGCCACACAGTCTGCAGGCCGCTCAGCTCTGCCCGCAGCTCAGACACCTTAGCCTTCAAGGCCAACCAGGTCTCCTACACACCTCTGCCTTGCTAGGCTGGTTCCAGCCGCTTCCCTGCCTGGGCCTCCTCACCCAGGCGTCCTTGGAATTCCTGGATCTGCCATTTTAGCTGCTGCTGCTGCCCACTCTCAACCTTGGCTGAGAAACTGCACTCGGCAGATAGCTCTGTGCCGAGGCAGCTGGCCAAGCAACTGCTGGACAGGCAGGCGGAGTCCACACACTCCTAATCCTTTGGAGCAGACTGTTGCAGCAAGACCTCTGCCACTGCATCCCACACCCTTGGGGAGGTCCACATCCCTTCTCTGGGGTGCTCTGGGATGGGGGGCACACCCACCAGACCCTGCTCCCTGTGCCAAGTGTTGTAATCTTCTCACAGCACCAACTGTCAGATCATCCTGTTGACTATGAAAATTGTTAGTCCTAGCTGGACTCCTCGGCCAGAGAGGGACACTTGGGGCCCACAGAGAAACTGAAACATGCTCAAGGAGCCCAAGGCAGGTGTGATGTTTCTTTCTGAGGTGTTGTTCTCCCTTCCCTCCGTGGTGCCACTGCCCACAGCTACTACCTTCTGTCTGCCCCGCTGCCTCTCCATGGCCTGTCCTTTCCACTTGTCCCATCCTCTCCCAGATACACCTCTCCAGTACTTCCAGAGGGGCTTTTAAGACTTTTACACAATAGTGGCTGGTCACCAGCTCATGGTCCAATCAGGTCACAATCATACAGGATGTACATCCGGAAGGTTACATAAGATAACAGTATGTGAGCATGTAGCCGGTTAAACACCATGATTGAGTATGAAGAATGAGGGGCATGTGTTAGATGGGGGTGCGTGCACTCAGTGTCCCGTTATCTCTGCCTGTTTATATTTACTTATCTTTTGGGTCAGCATGACCTGGCTCGGCAGGACCCTTCTAAGCTGCACCTAATAACAACAGTAAAGGGAAAAGGGCTCTGCGCAAGCGCTGATGTGAACAACTCTTGGCTGCTGGTGGGCTGGGAACCTCTGCCTCCTTTCCCCAGGTCCCTCTTCACACATGTCACATAACCAGCACAGCTCTGGTCCCCAAACCCTCTAGTGCTTGCAGAGATCCCGTGGGTTCCTGTTGGCAGATTTCTCACATTTCTTTGGTCTGTCAAGGGTGCATCTTGGAGGGAGGAGAGTGAAGGGTGGGGTCCCAATGGTCCTACTCTGCAGAGTCAAGGAGAGCCTGAGCAGGCCCTGGTGGCAGCCTCCTGTGCTGTCCCCATTCGGATTCCACCTGCACATGCACTCCTTCCATCCCACGTGGGTCTCACCCGCAGGCAGCGGCAGCCAGTCAGAGGTCACTTGCCTCCTCCATGCCATGTCAGCTGTCCCCTCCCTCTTCTCACCTGCCTACTGTTCAACAACTCAGAGGAAGGCCTGCAGTTTCACCTTGGGTTTTTATTGCCTCCCTTCTAGAAGCTTCCAGTTGGAGCTTCAGGTCCCCAGTGCTGCATCTCCAGATAAATTTCCCTCAGTGGGAAAGGGATAAATTATCAAGGAACAAGAAAAAGACAAAGGCAGCGGCATGGCTCTGGAGCTACTTTGGAAGAAACTGAAGTCACGAAGAGGAGAATTTTCTGATAAAATCTTGCCAGAATGTTGTGAGTGTCTTCCAGGTCTCCTTGACTGGAGGCTGAGAGGCCTTTGGAGAGATGCTGAGGTCACTGGTTCACCCACTTGCCTGATGAGAGTCACCTGGACCCTTGTTCCAACATGCCAGGCTCCAGCCAAGCCTTGCTGAGTCTCAATAGCTCTGGGATGGGGGTGGGGACTTGGCATTTCTAACAAGTTCCCAGGTAATGCTGGGACGAGCTTTGGAGAACCACAGCACCAGCCCGTTAGTCACATTTTTGCCTCTTTGGCAAGAAGGCTTTGGGGGCTGCCTCCCTCTCCTGAGAACACATGCTCCTGTCTTTCCTTCAGAAGCACAGCCTGTGCCTCTCCAGGATGCTGGCACTGCGCCTGTTACTGTAGCTCACACAGGACCCCTGCCAGGTAACTAGAGAGGAAATCAGAGCAGGTCAAAGAATCACCCCAGCCAGGCAAGGTGGCCACGCCTGTAAATCCCATTGACTCAAGAGGTGGAGGCAGGAGGATCACAAGTTTAAGGCCAGGGCAGCCTGTGAAATTTAGCAAGACCCTGACTCAAAATCAAAAGTTTAAAAAGGGGGTTAGGGCTACCACTCAGTGGTAGAGCACTTGCCTACCATATATGAGGGCCCAGGTTCAACCTCCTAAAGAATCATCTTGCCCTTCTCACTTACCGACATTGCAGGTTCTGCCAGGCACTGTGGTGCACAACCATAATTCCAGCGACTCAGGAGGCACAGCTAAGAGACCAGAGGCAGTCTGCATAACTTAGTGAGACAATGACTCGAAATAGGAAATAAAAAATGGGCAGGGGCTGCAGCTCAGTGGTAGAGCCCTTGCAAACTATGTGTGAGGTCCTTGGTTCAACCCGCCAGTATTAAAAAAATAAAAAAGAAAGAAAAAAGGAAAGAAAAATGCAGATTCCTGTATCCTGTGCCATCAGACAATTTGGGGTGGGGCCTGAGCACCTGACTTTCTAATGGGCACACTCAGGGAGGTATGGATGTTTTTTAAGGGTGGGCCTATTGTAGCAGGGCTCCTCTTGAAACAGAAGCCCAAATGGTCTGGGGTCATGAAACCAGAGCACGAACAGACTCGGAGTCCAGCTGTGGGGGCTGAGAGCACCGTTCATCAGCACCGCAGTGCTCAGGCAGCAAGCTGTATGGTCTTCCTGCTCTTCCTCAGCTGACACAGTTTGAGCCCTGGGCCTTGGAACAGCTGCTTCTGGGCCAACAGGGTGCCCAGGACAGCTGGAGGACTGAGTGGGCAGTGCCCTCTTCAGCTACTCAGGCATTTTGTAGGGTGGAAACTCAGGGATTCTTAGTGCTGGAGGATTCTCGGAAACCATGGCCCCGCCCTCCTTGTCTAGAGCTGCACTGCACACCTGGAGTGGAGCCAGGCCTGCTCGGCCTCACAGCTGACCTGCGGCCACTCTTTCACCCTTGCCATGCCCCGCATTCAGCCCTGAAGGAAAAGCTCCAGAAGTGGCCCTGGTGAAGACGGCAGCCTGCAGACTCCCTTCCGCTGCTTCCCCTGATGAAGCGGCCCGTGGGACAAGCATGTAGGCAAGGCATCAACTGTCTTTCTGAGCACAGGCTCTGCCGGAGCACAGGCCAGGCGGGAAATGTCTCTTCAAGCGAGGTGGGGAGAAGCGTGGGATGCCCTCAGAGGACCAACTGCATCTTTCTGACGCTGGAGGAGCTGAGCTTTCTCCCGGCCTCCATAGAGGTCGGGCAGCATCCTGGTGCGTAGGCGCTGGCGCACAGGTGGCCCTCAGGTTTACCTGTGCACGAGGGCTGAAGGACGACACCAGCCACTGGCCTAACTCACTCCATTTTGTCCCTCCATGGCTCTGTTTTTACCTCCTTTTTCCTCCTGAGTCACTGTCTTTTGCAATTCCCTTGGATTCCAGGAATGACAGGAGTGACTGATAAATATCTTTATGACAAGGGACCAAAACTACACCCAAGCAACACAGACCACCGCATGGTGAGACCACCCTCAAATGGGGAAAACTGCCCATTGTGAGGCTGCACTCTGGAGTAATCACCTCATGGGAACCAGATTGCTCCCCTCAAGTGATGGCAGCCACGACATCTTCTCCAGCACTGAGATGATGCTCAGTCAGACGGTGGCCTGACAGGACCACCTGCTGTCAGCTCTGCCAGCCCCATCCTCTCCTTTGTCTCCCTTTTCTATGAGATCTCAAAGCTCCTGTCAGCCTCTTCAGGATGAACTTGGGGTCACTGAACCCCTTTTTCTGTTCTTACCAAGGTAGCCATATTGATTAAAGCTCCTTTCTCTGCCCTTCACTACTACCTGTCTCTTTGATTGGTGCATTGGGTCATGGGGACCCCAGAGCCTGGACTTTTGCCTTAACCCTTTGACTACCAATTTCAAATCAAAATATATGGCAGTATCTTATTTCCAGAAACTCTTCATTACAATGAACAAAGCAAGAACATGAGTAATAACTGGAATGAATATGAGTTAGTAAAATTCCTTTTGCTATCACCTTCTTGAGTTTCTGTCAAATTCATATACATTCACTTTTTGACCCATGTGTCCTGATAGTAATCAAAAGATTACAATTCTGGTAGCAGGTCCACTCCTCCTCTCAAAATGGATAGAGTAGGCAAAGAAAGCAAAGCCAGAGAAAATCCAGCAACCAGGGAAGAAAGCAAAACAAGACACCTGTGCCAAGTTGAGTTCCGTGGGAGCTGTGCTGCACTCCGTACTGGACTCAGCCCCCGAGCAGGGCCCAGTGGCCATTTCTTAGCACGTGGACAGGCAGGTCCCATTCCCAATGGACTTGAGCTGCCAGAGAACCAACCAGGACTTCATCCCCAAAGACCAAAACAACAAAACAAGACAAAATTACAAGCCAAGCCCGGTGGCGCACACCTGTAATCCCAGCAACTGGGGTGGTAGAGGCAGGAGGATTGCAAGTTCAAGGCCAGAGGTAGCCTGCGTAACTTAGCCAGACCCTACCTGAAGATAAAAAAATAAACAATGGGCTGGCGGTGCAGCTCAGTGGTAGAGTGATTGACTGCAAAGTATGCACGAGGCCCTGGGTTTAGGCCCCCAAGACCGCAAAAAACAACAAAAAAACCTAAGCTACAGCAAAAGTCAAGAGTGGTCACCTCTGAGTGGTGTGATTGTAAAAGCCTTTTACTCTCCTTACAGTTTTTTTCATTTTCCATCTTTTCAGTCTAGAATAGTGTAATTAGAAAAAAGTCATTCAAATCAATCAAAATCTTAAATGCCCTTTGGAAATCTGTATTAACTCTTGCCTGACATTGTGCTTCTGGGGTTACATATGACACCATGACACGTGCCTGTGCTTAACTGCTACTGTGCCCCATGTGCAGGACCTGCCAGGAGGCCTCTTTTGACCTCACAATACCAGTCAAGGGTCAAGATCAACATAAGCCGGATGTGGTGGCACACACCTGTAATCCCACCACTCAGGAGGCTGAGGCAGGAGGATCATGAGTTCAGGCCAGCAGGGGTAACTAGCAACACCCTGTCTCACCCCACAAAAAAAAAGGTCATAAAGGCAAATAGCTCTTCTTTCTCTTCAACAAATGCATTACTTCTTAATCTTTCCAGATACACATCCAAGTTTTTTTCCCTGTGACCTCCACATACTCTTTGCAAGGTGAGGGGCACAATGGTAGCAACAGACGGCTCCCTCCATCTGTGCGTCTCTGTGACCCAGGAAGGTCAGGGTCTGGAGAGAGCTGTGCAGTCAGCAGTGACCTCCTGTGGCACCTTTTCCTTTGTCACTACAGGGAGCAGGGAGACTGGCCAAACAGCCACTAAAGAAAGAGCATTTCCAAAGCTCCAGTTTGATAGAAAGGTTTTAAAATTACAAAATGACAGCTTTGCTGTTACTTTCAGCTCAACAACTTTAAGAAGGAAGGGTGTCATGAGGGAATTGGGGCTTCAGGCTGCCTCGGCCAAGAGGTTCCAGCAGGGGGCAGCAGGGCACTGTGAGTGTCTGGTCCCTCCACACCCCTCTGGTGTCACCAGTGAAGCACCCCTAACATCCCCCCTAGGTGGAAACCAGCGGTCAGTGATTCCTTGTCTGTGGCTCAAGAATGCTGTGCACTTACCCCACTGCCTATAGAAAATGGGACTCTGAACAAGTTAATGCTCGGACTCCAGGAAGCCCTCAAATAAATGGGAGAGAACCCAAAGTTTCTTCTAAGACTCAAAGCCACCATTTTATGATGTTTGTATCTTTTTATTTACATTTGCCTTTATTCAAAAAAGTACTAAAGTTGGGTGTGGTGACACACACCTGTAATCCCCACACCCGACAGGTGGAAGCAGAAGGATTGCAAGTTCTAGGCCAGCCTGGGCTACACAGCAAGACCCCATCTCAAAAACAAAAGACTTAAGGCAGCCTCCTCAGTTACCCAGAGGATGGAAACTCAGATGTGTTCTTTTTGCCTCAGGTAATCAGCTCTGTTTACTGACCAGCGTTTGTCTTAGTGTTGGCCAAATGAAGGAAGGGGATTTTGGTACATGGCTAAGAAGAGCTTTGAAGTGAAGGCACAATGGTCTTGAAGTGATACCAACAACAAAAATGATTAGTCAAAGAGATTTTTCAAGGAAGAGCAGGGATTGGAAGTCGGAGCTCTGGCAGCTGTGAGCCTGCAGTCTATTAGTACCAGATTATCCTCAGTCTGCCGCTTGGGCGATCCACTTCTTTCTGAGAATCCGCTTCCTCTTCTATAAATAGTGGCACAAGGTCATATGACCTCTGGGGCCCCTTCCGTCTCTGATGTGGGAACCTAATTAGACATCATGGCTCTGCAGGAAGTAGAAGCTGAAATGAGCTTTGTGCTTTGGGCCGGGGTAGGACACTGGAGTTCTGTGGGGGAAGCACTGGAAGGGAAATGTCTATTGATTGTAATATGTAAGAAATGATTTTGTGTGGAGGCCATGGTTTGACCTCTCGCAGTCTGCACGATCTATTTCCAATCTTGGCACCTCAGAACAGAGGCGGGAGGCCAGAGGGACAGTTTGCACTGCTTCTATGCAGAACTCTCTCTGAGCAAAATCTGGGAGGTCTGAGGGCACCTGCTCTGTGCTCCCTTTGAGCCAGCCCGAGCACCTCAGCGAGTCCTACTTGATGAGTCCTGGTCTGGAGAAGTGGGCTGGCTCCAGTCAGGCTCCTGAGGAATTGCACAGCCCTGCCAGTTCCCACTGGGGACCATCCAACGGCGACCACTCAGAAACCAACACTCACGTCACAGCATCAGGCCAACGCAAACACATTTGGTTTCAATCTTTACTTTCAGTCCCAGGCAGTCTCTCTTGTTTTCATTACAAAAGTACTAAACAAACATGGACAGGAGGAAAAACTGACATTTGCAAAGTGTGTACCTTCAACAGGCACCTCAACAAGCCCATTGCCAAAATCAGGTGCAAGGCACAGATGCCAGGCGGGCAATTTTCAGTAATCAGAGCTACGCCATAAATGCATGACCTTTTTATTTCATATAAAAATGATCAACATAAAAAGCCAGGCTGCATGTTGGTTTCACACGCTCCGACCCTTCCAACGGCCTTCTGTCTGGCCAGGCAGGGAAGGGAGCAGCAGCCCAGCTCTCGGCTGTTCATGGAGATGCGCAGGAGGCAGCAGGAAAGCCCAGAGCACCCAGCTCGCCTTGCTTTTCCCAGGCTTGGAGGCAAGCAGATGGCGTTTGCATCAGACCCGCAGCCAGGGCAAGGCCGAGTCCCCCACCTGGGCGGCAGGCTCCTCACCCAGGCATCCCGGAAGGGCTTCTGGATGCTTGACTGTCTAGGGAGTGTGCCCAAGTTGCGAGATATCCAAGGCGCTCCACACTAACCTTGTCCCTGGTCCCCTCCAGCTCTCGAGGAGAAGGAGCCATCAGTCCACAGAGCCGTTGTAGGATTTGTTGAACTTGTTGAAAGTGAAATCCACGGTGTGTGTAGAGATGGGCTTTCTGTAGAGGGGATTTGAGGCCTGCGAGCATAGAAGGTAAGAGGGTGTTAACCCCACACCCAAGCCAAGCGGCTGGGGCCTGCCGCCCTGCCTCAGCAGCCCCAGAGAGGCGGAGCGTGCCAGTGGGAGGGCAGTCTGCACTCCAGGCCTGGCTCTGCCTCTGCCATGCTTTGTATCCCTGGGAGTCCCCTGCCTTCGCTAAGCATCCCTTTGGTTTCTGACATGAGGGGTTAGGCCAGAAGGTCTCTGACGTCCCTTTCAATTTCAACAGACGCAGCCCTGGGGATTCAGTGGTCCTTCCTCTACGCTCAGGGCTTCGAGAGCCTGCATCTGCCTGGGGAGACAAGACTCACTCGGGGGAATACCGTGACAGACCAGAGCCTGCGCTGCTGTCCTGTGGGCCTGTTGTCTCCAAGCCTGCCTGGACTCTCCCCACGGGGCCTGGGCCTAGCACCTCTACCCCACGGCAACCTTAACCTGGACCTGGGGCAGGGCCCTGTGCAGGGCCCTGGGGCTGTGCAATTCTTGCTGTCCAGAATTTTTTTTTTTTTAATTTGTTTTGTGGTGCTGGGAATTCAACCCAGAGCCACACACATGCTAGGCAAGTGCTCTACCACTGAGATACATCCCCTTCCCTTCTTTAAAACTTTGAGACAGGGTCTCGCTAAGTTGTGCAGGCTGCCTCTGGCCTGAAACTTGCAATCCTCCTGCCTCAGCCTCCCGAATAGCTGGGATTACAGGTGGGCACCACCACACATGGCTTATTTTTTGGTTTTTAATGCCAATGGCCTTCATGGCTAACACAGAGTTGAACTTAACTTGGCCTCTGGGCTGCAAGTCTCTTCGCTGCCCCACTTCCAGCGGGCTTACCATCTCATAGCGAGCCCTGGAGCGCTCGCTCTGGAACTTGGCAAACTCTCTGCGGTCATGGATGGTGACGAGCAGCTTCCAGATGGCCAGGAGCGCGATCCCGATCAGGAGGATGCTGCCAACCACGGCCAGCAGGATGGTCATGGCATTGGGCGCGGCTCCACACTCTGGAGGGGACCAGGAAGCACGGTGGGCAAGGCCACCAGTACCCCCACCCCAGGCATGTTTGCCATGAAAGGTCGCCTCTCCTAGACACCTCCCCTTTGTGCTCTTAAATCCCCACATTGCCTCTGCAAGGCTCGGGGTAGGGGAGCAGAAGGCTTCACCAATGTGCAGCCAGTGAAAGAGTTAAGAGGGACACGATACAGCCCAGGGATGGCCAAGTCTAGATGCAAGCCATGTGGACAGCTGTGCTTCCCCTAAGGGGTGGTGTCTTCGCCCCAGGCTGGCCAGGTCTCCACCGCAGGATGCTGGACCACACCTCAGCTTTCATGTTGGTGGCTTCAGGGACAGGACAGGCAGGTAGAAGTACATGAGCCACTTTCTCAAGGGCCGGGCCGAGGGAAGCCAACATTTCAAAACCCTGACTTAGTATGGACCCCCTTGGAGCAAACATGCTTATTTTCAAAGAACAGCAAAGCCAGCACTTGGACACAAAGCCTCCTGGCCACAGGCGAGCGTCCTGGGCTGAAGCCACCCCGCCCTCCACGCTGGCTCACGGAAGGCACGCTGCATGGTCTGGCTCAGTGTGGAATCCAGGTCTGCAGTGCTATAAACTGGAGACAGAAAACACTGTTCCTGCTCCTCCCCACATCCAGAGAGGAATAAAAGGCTGATCTAGAAATCTCATCTACTCCGAGGCAAAGCCTGTTGGTCCCTGGCCCTACTCCAAGGCCCAAGTGTGAGCACTGGGATGAGAGCTTGTCCTGGCGAGCCAAGCTGGCAGCGGGCAGGATGCTGCACCCAGAGCTCCCTCTGTCCTTGGAACCTGCCCTGGGAAGCAGCAGCCAGCCAGGCTGTGCAGGCACCTGGATGCTGCATGACTCAAGCAATGTCCCAGCCCTGATGGGCTGAACCCCAACCCCAGCCCCCTGCGCCCTCCCTGCCGAGGACAGGAGCTCCTCCTTCCAAGTTCCCTCCATGAGCCGCGTGGGCTAGGTTCCATTTCCTCAATACGACACTCAACACTCCACGCCCCGGCACCCTGCCCTAGCAATGCGCCCCCAGCTGCCCAGCCACCTTTCTTCTGAGCCCCAAGAGTAGAGAGTGGTGGCCTCAGGTCCTGGTGTTTGTGAGAAACTACACCTGCTCTCTCTGGTGTTTGCAAAGGATGGTGAGAAGACAGAAAGGACAGAAGGGTGGCAGCCCCAGAGCAGGGAATGGCACGGGAAACCGGAAGCAGGGCCTCGGCACTCCCACCCACCTGGCTCCCTGAGGACAGTCAGGTTGGACTTCCCGCTGGGCAGCTCCACATAGGTGAACATCATGACGCAGTCCTTGGCGGTTTTATAGAAGCAAAGCACAGCCTCCTGGTCATCTTTGACTAGAAGAAAACGGAGTAGAACTGTCCTGAGCGTCTCCCTGGCCAGCCCAGAGCTGCGGACTGTCAGGGCAGGAGCTGCGTGCCTCAGAGAAGGAAGGGCGGGGGGCAGGGCGACCTAAAGGGGTGACAGGACTTTAAAATGAGCTCAGATGGAGCTAGCACGTGGAGATCACATGGAGATCGCAGGCCCAGGGCTGAGTTTATGGCTTTGGAATACGTGGGTCATGTCAGAAGATCTTCAGCCATCTGACGTGTCTGCTGAGGGCAATGTGAAATAAGCTTTTAATCATGGGGTTATGGATGGGTAGATAGAACTAGATGAAAATTAAAGGGGTAAAGAAAAGAAAAAGCTGCCCAGACACCTACCACAACCCCTACTGAGGCCTTCACTCAGTACTTCACCCTTTTTATGGCTAAATAGTATTCCATTGTATAGATGTTGCCACATTTGGGACGTAGCTCAGTCCAGTTAGGGCTGAGGAGTGGCTCTTTCCTGAAATGTAAGGACCTCAAGGTGAAGAGGACAAGTGGATGACAGGCTGGTCTCCATGGTGATGCCTATATCCTGCGATGAAGTGAGCCAGTGCTGGCGGTCAGGCCACTCCTGACCCAGCCCTGGACGTGACAGGCCTCAATCCTGGATGCTAACAAGTCATTGCTGCAGCTGCCTCAGCCCTTTCTCACCGGCCCCGACCTGAGAGGAAGGTGTCACCATCCCAGCCAGGCACTGTCCGCACCCCACGGCTTCCCTGGGACAGGGTGACAAGGCTGGTCTTTAGGAGGGCAAGAAACTAAAGGAAAAGGGTGAAGAGGGACACACAGGAAAAGGAAGTTATGCAGCAGCAGAAGGTCCGCCCTGGACAACCACCAAAGGTTAACGCTGGGATGTGAAATGCTTTTCCTTTTTTGCCTTTTTAACCTGGGGGATCAGAAGGGTTTCGATCTGGAAGGAGATAAATCAGTGTGGATATCAAACACCAAAGCCTGGACTTTTTCTTTCAGCCCCCTCATCAGCCTAGTGCTAAAGAGCAAAGGAGAAGAGAGGAAAAGGGCAAAGGATGAGTTAGACATGAACTTTCTCTGCTGAGTCCCGTCAGATGGCTGGGCTGGGAAGCAGCTGGGTATGGACCAGAGGAGGAGTCTGTGGGTGCCAGAAGGCAGCTTTTTTTTTTTTTTTTTTTTTTCTGGACCATGTGTGCCTCATTCAGGAGCAACTGGCCCAGGTCTGCAGGCGACACTTGGTACAAGCCAGGCCCTAGGTAGCAAGACCGAGCCAGGGCAGAGAGATAAAGCATGAGAGACTGAAGTGGACTCCCAACTATCTCCCCACAGGGCAGCACCTGGCACACAGTGGTGCTCACTTAGTAGGTGTGAGATGAATACATGACTCAATAGATTCCAAAGCCATGATACGGCCAAGAAGCCAGTCAAAACCAGGGAGGTGGGAACACAGTAGTCTACAAAAGAGGAGAGTTAGGGCCAAGATGGACAGGAACCAGGGTCAGGAGTGTGCAAGGCAGTGGGCAGGCTTGGATGCAAATTCCCTTTCCAGAAATGTCATCTTTCTCTCACTCCCACCATTTTAACCATTTAAAAATGTTTAATCAGTTTAGTAAATTCATACTGTTGTATGACCATTCCTACTAATTCCAGAGCATTTCTATCACCCCAAAAAGAAATCAGTAAATGTTAGCACTCAATCCCAATTTCTCTCTTTCCCTGATCCCTGACCACCACTGGTCTCCATTCTGTCTCAGTCAGCTTTGCCTGTCATGGACATTTCATACACAGTAAACACAATCGTATACATTCTCTCTGACTTCTTTCATTTTCAGGTCATCACGTGTGTCAGTACTTCATTTCTTTCATGGCTAAATAATATTCCATCCTATGGATGTAGCTCACTTTATTTTATCATTGGATGGACACCTGGGTTGTTTCCACGCTTTGACTACCATGACTGATGCTGCTATAAACATTTGTGTAAACATCTAGAGTCTTTCTCGGGCATATAGCTGGGAGTGGAATTGCTGCGGTGTGTGGTGATTCAATGAGTAACTTTTGGGGGAGCTGCCAAGCTGGCTTCCAGAGCCTCTTCACCATTTTACATTCCAGCCAGCAGCATCGGAGGGCCCCGTCCCACTGTGCCCTCGGGGAGCCAGCAGTCATGCCAAGGAAGCCTAGCTGTGCTTCCTGACATGGACGAGGAAATCCTGGCATCTACCAGGGCCCCTTGGGCTACTCACCAATGCTGTCCACCCACGTGATCACCTCGTCCTTGCACAGATGCTGGCAGGTCTGGTTGTCCGGTCTCCCTGAGTGAAGCAGCAAGCACTCAACACACTCTCTGGAAAAGAGGAAGTGGACGTGGCTGTTAGCTGCCACGGGGCATCCCACACAGGTCACCACACTCCCAACAACGCGGGTCCCCAAAGGCGTAGCTGCTCCTGGCTCTCAATGCCTGGCCTCGGGGACACGCTGCTCCACCTTCCTGCTGTTAGTTCCCAGAAGGACACCAGTGAGTTTAGAGGGCTGCCTGCAAGATGTAGACACCAGGAGCCAAGCCCACCCACACTCTGCTATGTCCAGTGCCTGCTGAGGAGTCAGCTCCAAGCAAGCGGCTTCTGGAGGATAAAAACTACACCTGCCCCCTGGGGCCAATGCGGAGGCCCCTGTGTTGCTCCTACTACAGGATCCTACCCTAAGTCACCCCTGGGCAGGATACTGAACCCTCCTGCACAAGATTCTTTAGTGGGTTTTTTGGGGGGTTACACTCCAATGCCTGGGCCCAGCCACAGCTGTTGATTCTGGTTTTTGTTGTTGTTGTTGTTTTGTTTTGTTTTTTGCAGTGCTGGGGATTGAGCCCAGGGTCTTCACTGAGCTACATCCCAACCCTATCCCTGGGGATTCCGGTGCACACCAAGGACTGAGAAACACTGTCCTGAGTTATTCTGGGCTCCAGCCCCCTTTTCCCTCCCAGATAGAACCCACTTGCCAGCCTCCTCAAGGGTCCTGCTGGACACCTGCCTGGCAATTGGTCAACACTAGAGTTGGTACATTTTATAACAGGGACTTCTCTAGAGAATGGATGAGGAGCATAAGAGAAACTCTTTAAGTCCCTCTGCTTTCACGTTGGGGAGCTCAAATCAGATAGCGTAAAAATGCCTCCTTATAAACAACTGCTCTGTTACGCAGCTCTTATCACACTTTACCCTGTCAAACCCACTTCCAGACCTTCTCCCCCACCTGCAGTTACATTGGGGAGCACAGGAACCCTGGGGTTCCTAGGGACTGCAAAACCTGCTGTGGAAGAGGGGGTGGTGCCTCCTCAGGGGGACCAGGGTGGGGCCAAGCACACATAGTAGGGGCAGCAGTAAACTGCGGGGATGATGGGGCCAGCCAAACAGCCCAGCTATCAGGCGGCTCTGGGACTCTGACACACTGCAGCTTGGTGGTCTGCAAGGAGGGCCTGAGCCCCCAATCCTGGACTAGGATTCCAAAGCCCAGTGTGCTGGGGAAGCCACTGTATCCCCATGGTTGCGCCTGGTCCCAGCGTGAGGTGATCTCACAGATCCTCGGCTGTACAGTGACAGCTGCCCTGCTGACCTCACAGGACCAAAAGCAGGTACATCCGCCAAGGTCTCTGACAAGCTATGGAGGGAGGCAGAAGTGGGATACATGGCCTTTATTATCGCTTGTTTTTTAATTCTTGGAGACTGAGAGGCTCGTTACTAAAGCATTTCCTGCACAGGAGCTGTGAAGTGGAATGTCAGAACAGGAGCGAGACTGGGCGTCATTTCTGTGGGTCCCCCTAACTTTGCAGAATTGGAAAATGAGGCCCAAGAGGAGACAGAGGCAGAGCAGTCCTATGCCCAGGGGTCCTGCCTCCCACATGCGCTCCTCCCCACTTTCTGGACATTAAGAAGGAGGGGCAAGTGGGATCATGAGGAGCAAGCAGACAAGACTTTCTTAGAATTCAGCTATCTTAGAACTGGTCACAACCCCGCCCCCCATCCTGGGGCTGCCTTCATGGAAACATTCTGGAGTTAGATAGGAGCTGGTAAGCCTTGCACCCCACCTCCCTGAGTCCGAGCTCCAGAGGACAGGTGGCCGAGGTGTGGCTGGGGGCCAGAAGGGAGTGTCTCCAGCTCTGGTCATTCCTGCTGACCGCTGGCCCCTCCAGCAGCCTTCTGCAGTAGCACACGGTCAATGGATGGCTGCTTCCGGTTGGCTGGGGACCATGGCCATCCGATGCCCCACAGTATCGCCACAGCTCCAGGCCTTCCAGGAAACACTGCCCACTATCCATGTGGGCAAGTTAGTCCAGCTTCTAGGCTCCCCTGGCTTGTAGAAACTTGGAATGCATTGCAGTTATGTATTAAAGTAAGGCTGGCCTTTTGTAAAAACAAGCTGCTGACAGAAACGTTGCTCAGAGCTTGTTTGTGGCAATCAGCTAGGGCCCAGCGTGACCTCACCCAAAGTGAAGGGTATGTTTGGTTAGTTCTAGAAAGTGGTTACCCTGAGGCCCCAGGGGAAAAAAGGACATCGGACGTCCAAAGCCCGGTGGCTCTCAGTGAAGTGAGTAGAAAAATGGCCCAATATTTCATTATCAAAAGGACTTTGTTTAAAAAAAAAAAAGTTTCAACTAGGTTGTAAAACAGAACACGGTGTGGTTCAGACACAGATAAGGACTATTGAGGTGCCTTTATCTCTGTGATCTCCTCGCTCCTTTGGTATTGAGTAATGGATAATAAATTATCACATCTGTGTCTTCTAGGAAATAAATGCTTCAAACATTAAAGGCAAAGGTCGTTTCCCCTGAGGCCTTTTAACCACCTGAAGCCGACTCCTTGTTGCGCTGCGGCTCCACCGGAAGGCAGACAAGGCTTCGGGCCTGCAGCTGATTCCGGGTGCTTTGCTCCTGCGCAGCACCGCTTCCCATGACCCTCGTGTGCCCTAAGGCCTGGGAGCAAAACTCCCAAGGGTTCCGCTGCTGGGAGTCGGGGGGCTCCCTTGGGCACAGCATGCTCCTAGAGAACAAGGCCAGCTCGTGTGGACGCCGTGATTAGGGCTCCAGCTCAGGGACCCCAGCCTCCTCCTCAGGTCACAATTTGCGTCCCTGTGGTTTCTCCACGCTAAGCTGAGCTCCAGCAAATCTGTCTCCCTTCTCCCTTCTCTCCACCCATTAAACAAAAGGAAACCTGGCCCCGTCTATCTTGTCTCTCCATCAGCAGCCAGCTTCAATTACCCATGCCTGGATTACTGTGGCAAACGGCCAACCGAGGCCTCTGCCACCCGGAACATTTCTGAGCACAGACTGACCAGCAGCCCCTGCGGGCCCAGGGAGCACAAACTCATTATCAGCCCCAGCCCGACGTCTGGAAGGGAAATCTGCCAAAAGCCAATCGCACAGTGCGCGCCCGTGCTGCTGCATCACTACTTCCTTTTGCTATCTGAGCCCGGCTTCCTCCCGCCCGTGTCCTTGGCACCAATGATGACACAGCTGTTTCTCCAGCAAGTTTCAAGAGCCAATGTCACTCTTGCATTTCAGGCGACAGATATGACGGCTTGACTTCCTTGCCTTGCTCTTCCTCATGCTCTGGTAGTGTGAAGGGCAGAGCCGAGGGCAGGCAGTAGGGCTGTGAGACCCAGGGCTGGGCGAGCGCTGGAGACAATCTCTGCATTCAGTGGCAGCGCCGAGTGGCATTATCAGCACAAATGGAGCAGAAAATCCAAAAGCGCTGGCACTTGCTCCAGGCATGCCTTATCTAGGTCGGGTGCCTTTCTATCCCGTTTGCCTTCTGACCATGTTTTGCTGAAGGCAGCGGTTCCCATACGTGTGTTCTCTGAAACATTGCTTGGGACACGTTAATGGGGAAAGTCAAATTCATTTGGAAAAAAAGATGCTCTCTGCATTCCCTTTTGAAAACATACAATAGTGCACGCAAGGCTCGGAGGAGGTGCTGCGCCTGGTACCGACACCAGTTTAATTTTATGTACCTCATTAATCCTGTAATTTCTAAAGTTGCTTAGGAATAGAATGGCGGCTTTGTTTTTCTGTTCTGTTCTTAGTTTTCTTACAAAATCCCCCACAGAACCTGTGTTTCAAAGCCAGTGTTTTAGTGACTGTAAGAGCTTTGCTCTGCAGCCGGGCTGGGTGGGGGGCATGGAAGCCAACCACCCCAAGGGCTGCCCGGCTAGAAGACAGGCCTGTGGTGACGGTGGCAGGTGACCTTACCTCTTGGTGCTGCAAGCATCTGGGCAGGTTGGGCACTTCTCACATGTCTCCCCAAAGGCTCCGGGCTCCGTGCACTGGCACTGCCCACAGATGCAATGCCCGCGGTCGCTGCAGATCTGCCCGTCCTTGGCGCGGCACGTGCTGATGTCTGTTGAGCAGTTACAGTTGTCCCCAATGTAACCTGCGTGGCACTTGCATTCTCCGCAGTGACATTCACCATGGCCTAAAAGGATACACGGGGTGCATCAGGGGCCCCTGGTCTTTATGCACAAATACATTCCACCCAGTGCCCACCCTGTGCCAGCACCGGGATCCCACAGAGAACGAGTCACTGACTTTGTCCCAGGTCCAGACATGGAGTAATGTGCCTGGCCTGATGGGGACTGGGCTGGAGCTCCAAGATGGCCCAGAACTTGGCCAAGGACCTGGAAATCTTCCTGATTCAGCTGTATGAATAATGGGCCCCAAATATGTCCACCTCCTGGCCTCCAGAACCTGTGACTGGTACAAGGCAAAACTGCAGAAAGATTAAGGTGAGGACTTTATACAAGCAGGGTCCCTGCACAGTCCACGTGGGCCCCGAACACAGTCCCAACATTCTTATGGGGGGCTGGTGAGTATAGAAGGAGGTGGCTGGGGGTCAACAGAAGCAAGATGCCCCTCTGCTGGCTTGGCCGATGGAAGGTGCTGCCAAGAGCCGCGGAATGTGGGGAATGCAGCTCTCAGAGCTGGACAAACAGGGAGCAGATGCCCTGAGAGCCCTCAGATACCACGGCTTCCCACCCCCAAGCTGCAGGAGAACAAATGCTTGAAGTCACTAAATGAGTGGCAGTTTAGGCACAACTGAAAACTACCATAGCTGTCGTCCCTCAGTGCTAGTGATGTGCTGACATCTGGCTCTGGCCTTGTGACCCTGCCACCCTAAGAGGGAGGACTGAGGAGACACCACTGAGGGCAACAGAGCAGCAGCAGTGGCCCCGACCCACACTCTGTGTACTTACATCAGGCACTGAGTGCTGTGCCTTAAACTTGATTTGTTTTTTTCTTTTTCTTTCTTTCCAGTACCTGGAGGATTGAACCCAGAGCCTCACGCATGCTTTGCAAGTGGTCTACCACTGAGCTGCACTCCCAGCCCCCATTTTTATTTTACCATGAGACCAGGTCTCGTTAAGTTACACAGGTTGCCTCTGGCCTAGAACCTGTGACCTTCCTGCCTCTGCCTCCTGAGTCTCTGGGATTACAGATATGTACCACCATGCCCCGCCTGATTCGTTCTTACAGTAATCCGAGGCAGACATTATTATTTTTGTCCTCATTTTACGAGTAATGAAAGTGAGAGACAAAAAGATCGCATGGCTTACGGCCAGTCACACAGCTAGCTGTGGCGGAGCCAGGACTTCAGCCCGGGAAGTGTAGCTCAGAGTCCGTGGTTTGGACTCCAGGCTCCACTGCTTCCCACGAGCAGGCCCTGGCCACCATGAGAACCTGCTGAGGGATGGCCTGGCTCCTTGATGCCAGAGGGCCCTGGGCCACAGCCTACAGAGCAGGTGGGACATTACCTCAAAGTTCTGCAGGTGTCAAGTGCATAGCGGCTTGTGATATGCCTATGAGCAAGCCTGAGTGCCTGTTGGAGGGTGTGTCAGATGGTGAAAAGCAGGGGCACGGCCATCTTCCCAGGGGAACAGGGCCTGGCAGTGGATTCTCAATTTCTGGCATTATCAGAGGTGGAATGTTGTGCTAGAAATGCTTCTTAATTTAAAGAAACAAAAAACACAACAATAATAAAAACTCTAGCTTGTGAGGCAGGATAGAAAGGCAGAAAAATATCTGGGGATGTGGGGAGCAAAGAGCTTTGCACCTGAGACCCGGTCGGAGCCTGTCAGCTAAGGACAATTCCAGCACAATCAAAAGAGAAGCTGCTGTGAGAACCGCCTGCACAGACACCAGTGCTGCCCTAAGAACCTCACCAGACCAGAGCATGGACTAAGTAACAGACCTAGACAGGATAAAAGACAGAAAATTTGGGGAACATAAATAGAAGCCCCCCACTCTGGAATCTGATGACATCTCCCACTGACTGAAAATCAACAGCTTCAACTCAAGGAATCTGCTCACAACCCTCACCAGTTCAGAGTCAACAGGTCCTGCCTAACAAGATCAGTAAAGACTGCCTAAGTGGAGACAATTCTCATCTTCCCGGGGGGCTCTCAAACAGGAGCGTCAGAAACAACAAATACACTATGCTTACTTAGGCCCTGAGTGTTTATGACTTTTGAGTTTAACATTACTAACATCCCTCTCCCACCCCCAAGCCCAAACACCGCACCCCATAAAATCACCTTACAATTTAACTTATACAAGGAAATTCTCTAGGATAAGAAGAATAGGTAAACTAGCTCATGTTGCCGTCTCTTATGGTAAATTTTTGATTCTACCTAATTTTTAAACCTTATTTAATCCTTAAACTTAGTTCTAAAAGACACAAAATCATATACATATATATCTCCATGGTAGAGACACCCAGGTGCACCTCTCTCTAGACACCGGTGTACCTTCTCTCACCCTTTATCTAACAAACTTCCAACTGCTTCAATCTTAGTGACTCACCCTAAAAATTCATTTCTGCGACTGAGCCAAGGACCCAGCATTCACCTGAGCAGAGGTGACAGTTTGTACTACTTTTGCAGCATATCTTCCTTTCTAATGCCACTGTGCTAAGGTCAACATCATTAATAAAACCAAGCATTTGTATTTACTGAATGCCCACCCCTAAGCTATTGGAGGTTGGAGAGGCTAGGCTGGGGCATCATCGGGGGTGGGGCCCCTGCGTTTTGCCTCTACATCTGAGTCAGTGACCCTGGCAATGGATCCTAGCACCTCCCAATGCCCACTAATAAGTGTGACCCACAGCATAAGTCAGGAGCTAACTCCAGAGAGCCTTATCATTGGCCACATGACTTCCTGATCCTGCTGCCCCCAGCTCTGTGTGCTCTGTAGTGCCCACTACCTGCTGGGGGCACAGAGGTCATCTGGAGCAGCCTGGACTCCCCACACTCCTCTATAATGCAGTCTCTCCCCTCAGAGAGCAGGCAGCTCTGAGCCACAGCCGGTGCGTAGGCATACGGTAAGGGTTCTGTGAGGGACAGAGAGCCTGGCCAGGCAGAGGCTGAGGCCCACAGCATGTGCTCTATAGGAGTTGGCACGTGATGTGGACAACATGGGAGGGTGGGGTGCCCTGCTGCTCAAGGGTAACAGTAGGTGGCAAAGGTCATGGATTTATGCATGGGATTGGGGACTGCCCACCTTCTCTCCACAGTGTGGGACCAGCACCAGATTGGGCCCTGGGCCCCAGCACACCCCCACAGGAAGCCTCCACAGATCCAATCTATGATCCCAGGGACCACACTGGTCAAGAGCCTGGTTTAAATTAAAATGGTTCATGGTTGGGGGCAATTTCACCCCTAACATTTCATTATGGAAATTTCCAAACCTCAAGCAAAATTGAAAGGATTGTGCAGTGAATTTCCATATACGCACCAACCAGATTCAACCACAGGAATGCTATGTGTGGCTTTATCATACAGCTATCTGCCCACCGATCCATTATTTTAAAAAAGAAATGCATTTCAAAGTGAGTTTCAGACCTAGTCCACTTTAGAGGCAGAGAGGGCAGAGGTGCCTGTGACTCTGTCCTTCCCACTATGATGGCTGAATGGCAAGGAACCGCCCCACTGCTATGGGCATCTGACACCTGCAGGCTCCAGAGCTCTGGACCCCAGCCCAGGGCCCACGTGGCTGAATGTGCCCGATGCAGGGCCCAAGAAGAGAGCAGCTGGGGGACAAGGGCAGGGGAGAACGGGAACCAGCCAGTCACTTGGGGTCATGACAGCTTCTCGGAGAGGAACAGGACTTCCCACCAGAGATGCAAGGTGTTCCTGAGGGCTTCCCACAGCCCTGACCCCAGTGAGGACACGACAGGAGAGCGACTGTGCAGGGAGGCTGTGAAGAGGGCAGTGTGCACTGCGCGACCCACTTCAGAGGGGGCAGCAAATGGGAGCAGCTGAGGGGCTGTGTGACATCAGAAAAGCCTCGTCTGTGTGGGTTTTGGGCCTCTAATCTTTGATGACTCCAAAGCCCAGAGAATCTAAAGTCTTGGTAAGCCAAGCTAGGAAGGACATCCGAGATCAGTACTTGGTGACACTGCTGAGGCCACTGGAGTTCTTGTCCTCAATGAGCCTCCTCAGAGCTCTAGTTTGGCTCCTATGGGATAGCTCACTGCCCTTCAAAGGACAGCTCAGGGGCTGGGGTGTAGGTCAGCGGCAAAGCCCTTGCCCAGCATACACAAGACCCTGGGTTCAATCCCAGGTCATCAAAAAATAAAGACTTCGAGCAGTTATGGCAAAGTGGCACGTGTCACTGTGTCTCCCTTCATACTTGTGCCTGACATTGGGAGCACGGTAACGGGTTCTTTTCCAGGGACCCTGGGCTGGGCCTCAGAATCCCCCCTAATGCAGTACTCCAAGGAGGTTCTACCAACTGGTGGCAGCTGGCAGACAGACAACTACTTGTCATCTAGGTTCAAAAGTTCTGAGTCTCCTTCAGAAAGCATGAGCCACACTGTCAAAAACTGGGTAGGTCTGGTCATAGTTTACCCCGATTCAAAAGTCTCTGATTCTGCAGCTGGACCTCAACCTACCTGTCCCTCAACCTGCACACTCAGACTTCCCACGTCTGCTCTGCCCTGGTAGGAACACATACGTTAAAATGACAAGGGTCATTTGGCCCTGTTCCAAGGATCAATAACCCATCAATCACCAGTCACGGGGACTGACAATGCCCAGAGAACCTAAGTAAGGACCTTTCATGAACCCCAGGCTAACTGATAATGCTACCCAGACACAGTGACTTAAGTTTAATGACACCCATTTAATATCATGCAGACACAGACAACAACACTGAAGGGCCTGTGAGAGCACTGTGTGCGCCGTGAATTGCCACACGTGCAAGTTATTATTAGTCCTACCTTTGTTAGGATGATTGATAGCTAAATAGACAGGAAGTTGTAAATGTGCCTATTTATACAGAATTTCAGCTCTACAGAATTCAACAGCTTTCCATCAGCAAAGCGGTGCTTGTGTGGGCTGGGGGCCAAGCCTCCTGCCTCCTTTTATAAAGCAGAATGCCGCCTATTCAGAGGGAGGCCTGGGAGCCCAAGGAGCCAGGGAGAGGAAGCCCAGCATCAGTGCTGTGTGGAGGTCAAGGGCAAATCCGGCAGCGCTTAAGGCTTTGCAACAGACTGGCGAGAGATGCCAGAGGGAGAGGGCAGAGCCAGCCTGCGGGGAGGTGAGCGGGTGGCAGCAGCGGGAACAGGCATCACCACAGGTAAACTGACTGGGCATAGAGACGGAGGGAGGGAGGGAAGGCTGGGGGATCTGCAGATGGGACACACTGGAGCATTCTGATGAGGGAGATTCAGGAGGAAGTTTTGGAGGGAAATGAGGCCAAAGAGAATGGTGAGCTCCAACAGGTTCCCAGAAGACCAGTGGGAGAGGAAAGCAAGAGCGGAGGGCAAGGCTGGGCCTAGGGAGAGGTCAGAGGGCCTGGGGCCCACAGCAGAGGAGCACACGGTGACAGGGAAATCAGCTTGTGCAAAGCTAAGGGGCCTGGGCTGGAACCAAGGCCAAATCCTCCCCTACCATTCACTAGACAAGGCCCCAAACCTCTCTGAGGGTCTACTTCCCTTTCTGGCAACCAGGACAATGCTCTGTTTGCAGCAATGTCCTCAAAATACTAGCACTTTCGCAAGCATGGTCTCTGGACCCTGGAAATGGGAACTGGAATCACTGTGAGCGTTACTAGAGCTGAGCACTCAAGGAAATCAGAGACCACTTTCCACAGGGAAATGCACAGCACCAGCAACCACGGGCAGGTCCCAAGGGCTTCGCGGCACTCAGGGCTGACCAGGTCAGAGCCAGGAGCAGTGGATCCCAGAGGGTTGACCCCACCTCAAAGGGGTCAGAAAACCAAGGGCTAAGGCCTGGCTCAGCAGCACAGAGGGTCCCCTGGGCTCCCCAGTCCCCACCCCAAGCTCTCAGGGGCCACCAGTTTCAGGACATGCAGCAGTTGGGGTTTCTGCATAAGGTTGAAGATGAAGAGCAGCCAGCTGACCACAGAGGTGGGTGGTGCAGAACAGTCGGGACACACAGAACCATCTGGAACCTGGGACGGTGGAGCACTGTGCTGCGTGGTATTCTGGAATCAGGTTCCCAGGCCGGCCTCCGTGTCTCTTGCTGACCAGCAGTAAGAGATGCTGAGCCCTCTGGGTCATGGCTTCTCACTTCTAAGTGGGGCCAACAGAAATGGCTCTTCCTGGGGTGTCGGGGGAGCTCAGGCAGCCTGTAGAGAGCTTTTAGGAAGTGCTCCCTAAATGCTAGCCATCTTCCCCATGTTGTTGCTGCCAAGAGGAGATCTTCAGGGATGCTCGGGAGCACTGCCCATCAGCTCGGCTCAGAGGCCCCCAGGGTGACCTAAACCAAAACAGTGCACCCAGGCCACCTGCAGAACACCAGAGCCTGATGGAGCTGCTGGGCAGCCCCCAGAGCCCAGGTGGAGAGGCTGACAGCCTAAAGCCCCCAGGCCCTGGCTGGGGAGCTCCCTGCTGTCCTCTGCCCATGGAGGACATTCAGAGCTGAATATAACTGTGAACCAACAGGGAAGGGAAGGGCGCCTGGCCTCCAGCCTGACCCGAGGAAGGACACAGGAGACCCTCAGCTCCAGGTCCAGGCAAGAGGCCACAGCTCTACATGAACCAAGTTCTACTTCAAGTCTGCAGAGACCAGAGGTGGCCCTGCTGACCTCAGAGGACTGGCGTGGGGGCAGAGGGGCCTAGAGGAAGAAAGGAACCAGCTTGGACGGGGCAGACTGAGAAGCGGTTCTCTACTCTACATCCTCAGCTCGGAAGCAAGGGTCACAGCCAGGCAGGCGTCAGACCCTTGGGATACAAATCATCTCCCCACAGCTGTTCACAACCAGTTCCTGCGTAGCTCCGGGATGCCCTGTGGCTTTCCTGGCTTCTCTCAGCTCCCTTCCCTGCCCTCGGGGAAGCCACTCTGGCTGGAGAAAGGCCGAGGAGGGGGGGACTGGCCCAGCTCCTCAGCGGGAAGGGCGCTTCCCCTTCTCTCCTCTCAGGCCGGTCTCCTCTCTCCCACTGCCCAGCCAGCGATGTCTCCCCATCCCCAGAACAGATGGCCACATAAACAGGAAGCGGTCAAAGAAATAGAAGGGGGAAGTACTGGAGGCCCTGGCCCTTCTGGGGCAGCTTCCCTGTCATCCCAAGTCAGGTCTCACATGCGTCCTAGACCTCTCAGGATGAGATCTCAGGCTGAACTTCTGGAACTCTCCAACAGTTGCCATAAAAGGAGCAAGGAACCAACGCAGCAGCTTTATGTGCTTCTTATCACAGTGTCTGTGTGGCCCTGGGGCACTGGGGCACAGCCCTGGCCCCTGTGCCTGCAGGAGGGCAGCGTGACTGGCCTTGCACACAGGTATCCCGGGCGGCGCACGCAGGCTGCACCATCCTCTCCAGAGCCCTGGAGCCAGAGGTGGGTGGACTTTCTCAGGCCAGGCACGTACCCAGGCTTCCAAGGGGCCAGCCTCTGCCTGGGGCTTTGAACACAAAGGGGAAATCCCTTCTGAGACGTGCCATTCCTGGTTCTCTGTTGACACGCAGGCTGGACTTGTGTAACAGACCCTCCCATGTCCTGTGTCCCCGCCTGGCCTGAGTGTGCTCAGGGTGTACCCGGCTCTGGTCCTGGTGGAAATGTGCCCACCCCACTGTTTCACCTTTCCCTTCCATGCAAAGGCCCTGGTTCCAGAAAGAGTGAAGAGCAGGGATTTCTGAAATCCATGGGCCGTGTCCCCAGCTCCCACACAAGGGCCTCAGCAGAAACTAGGTGAATCTCCAGGGGCAGCACAGAAATGTCTGGCACAGTTTGGTTCTTCTCAGCTATGCTCAGGGTGCTCACAGCTGTGCTCCCAGTGACATGGGAGGCAGAAGCAGGAGGATCACAAGTTAGAGGCCAGAGGCAGCCTGCTTAACTTATTGAGTCCCTGTCTCAAAATACAAACTAAAAAATGGGTTGGGGGGTGCAGCTCAGTGATTGAGTGCTTGCAAAAGGCAAGCGTGAGGCCCTGGGTTCAACATCCCAGGACTGCGCAAAACGTTTGGCTCTTCTCACCATGGGTCTCCCGAGTCTGTAAGCACAGCATTATCTTGCCAAAGATGAGTCATGGACAAGAGAACTTGCCAGTTCAGGGAGGCACTCCAGAGACAATCTTCCCTCCTCATCTCTGCCCTCTCTTTTGCTCTCCTCTGGAGCCCCTTGGATCTGCTCAGCTGGGGTGGTTTCTCAACAGTGCAGCTGGGCAATCACATCTACCTACCTGCTGGCTTTACAAGGGGCCAGGCTCTCCACAAGTAAATGTGGAGTCGGGGCTCCTCTAACTTACCAAATTAGGGAATTCTTTTTAAATGTGCAATAGAGAGATATTGGGTTTCC
Organism: Pedetes capensis; assembly: GCA_007922755.1. Lineage (NCBI taxonomy): Eukaryota > Metazoa > Chordata > Mammalia > Rodentia > Pedetidae > Pedetes > Pedetes capensis. The sequence continues at coordinate 96,049 of VMDO01000377.1, read as the reverse complement.
TTTGATGTTTACTGGCCTCAAGGATCTTCTAATTCCACTTAGCCACTAACATCTCTTCCTGATAGTAACACTTTTTGGAATATTTACAATTAACAAGTGCTATGGTTTGGATCTAGAATGTCTCCCAAAGGCTGAAGGCTTGGTCCCCAGGGCAGTGCTACCGGAAGGTGGTGGGACCTTTAGGAGGCTGTCCCCTTGGAAGCCTGGGTACGTGCCTGGCCTGAGAAAGTCCACCCACCTCTGGCTCCAGGGCTCTGGAGAGGATGGTGCAGCCTGCGTGCGCCACCCAGGATACCTGTGTGCAAGGCCAGTCACGCTGCCCTCCGGCAGGCACAGGGATCAGGGCTGTGCCCCAGTGCCCCAGGGCCACACAGACACCGTGACAAGAAGCACATAGAGCTGTTGCATTGGTTCCTTGCTCCTTTTATGGCAACTGTTGGAGAGTTCCAGAAGTTCAGCCCGAGATCTCCTTTTAGGGGCCTAGCGAAAGAAGGTGCGGTCAGTGAGACGCCTGCTTCTTCCTCTCGCTTTGCTTCCTGACTGCCGGGAGGTGAGCCGCTTTGCTCTACCACACACTCCTCTCCTCCCCAAAACAAGGGAGACAAGTGACCATGGACTGAAACTCCCAGAACCATGAGTCTGAATAAACCTTTCCTTCCCTTATGTTGATTTTCTCAAGAGTTTTGCCACAGCAAAGGAAAGCTGACGAGAAAGCACAGCCCTGCTTTCAGCACTTTACACACGCGCTCTCAGGCCTCCCCACAATCCTAGGCAGTGGATACGGTCATTACCTTAATTTTTGCAGAGGTGGAAAATGAGGCACACAGGAGACCACGTAAGTAAGTTAACCAAAGTTTCACAACAGGCAAGTGGCAGGGCTGTGACCACATTGGCTTGACTCAGGCGCCTGTACTCCTACCCTCTATGTGGTTAGTACTGCCTCTCCAGTGAGCCCAGCCACGAGTAAGTGATAAAAAAACTAAAACCCATGAGATAAATGCTTAACGTGATATAGGGAGTGGTGTATTAAAAACTGTGCCATAGCCCCAGCGGCCTGGCAATTTTCATCAGAGGGCACTAAGTTGTGCTCGGCCTCCCGTTTTTTCTCTGTTGAGCAAGGACAGTGGGCTGGATGAGCTACCCAGGCCCTCTGCCACCGCCATATCACTGACGATGTGTTACTGTGCAGGGCAGCGGGGCAGCTGGGACAAACCTCAGGCTGAGCCACAGTTTTAAGCTGGTGGACAGGGGAGGTATCTGGGGTTCAAAGATTACCAGGAGTTCGGCAGTGGATCTGTGAGGAGGGGAAGAGAGAGTGGGCGACCTGGAGCAGGGGGAAGGGGAGAGGGGGAGAGCATGAGCAAGTGCACGAGTGAGCTGGGGCTCCACAGGGCCTGCTGTTGGGGGGAGAAGGTGGGTGGCAGGAAGGGACTTGCTGGGTCAGAGGCCCGAGTGTCAGTGTCGAGTGTCCGCTGAGGAGCTTGAGTTTATCCTTCAGTCCGGATCTGCCTGACAATGAACTCCTGCGACCCAGTGGAGCTGAGCCTCCCTGGGCACTGCACATTTTCCTGCGCTGTTTTCCATTCTGCGTCTACTCTTGCCCCCAGGGCAGAATCTCTGTGACCTCCTCAACCATTTTCCTAAGATGCGAACCATGCAGTGCCACACTTTCCCTTAAGTTCCTTCAGTGGCTCCTCATCACCAGAAATACAAGTTCTGTTTATACTTTGTGCTCAACATATAGGGTGGCCTGTGGCCCGACACCCCAGCCTACCTCTTGAGTCTTTCCCTGCTCCTTGCTTCTCCACACTTCTCAGATTCTGACCATTTCAAACCCCTCACAGCTTCTAAAAGGTGCAGGACCTGAGCAGAATTAGGTTTTGAAACAATCCCTTTGACCGCAGTGTGGACAGCAGACAGACTAGGATGATGGGAGCAGAGATGGAGAAATGATCATCTTTAAAGACATAGAAAATGTTGGTGGATTAGTCTTGGTGACAGATGGGATGGTGGAGGGGGAAGAAGGCTGGGTCCAGTGTAGTTCCTGGGCTCCTGGCTTGTGCACCTGGATGAAAGGAGAAGTCAAGGATAACGGGGAGAGGGCCATGCTGGGAGGAAGAACATGAGCTCGGTTTGGGACATGCTAACACTGAGGGGCTTACAAGTGGCTCCAGGGGGCTCAGGAGCAAGTGGGGGCAGCTGAGCAATGTACAGAGTGGCTGAAGGTCTGGGCACCACGGAGAATTCCCAGAACGATCAGGTGAGAAGGTGACCAGGCCCCACCCATGGGCAACTCCAACCCTAGGGGGCTGGCTAGAGGAGACAAGTCCCTCCAAGTAGACTAAAAGTGGTACGAGGAGCATTGTAAGAAGGAGGGCGTGGCCAGCAGTGTCAGCTAAGCTCAAGAGTCAAATGAGATGAAGGCTGAAGCCAAACGGGACTGAGTTAAGGCCAAGTGGGAGGACACAATGAAAACTGATTTTAGACAACTGTTTTGAGAACTGTGGCTGTGAGTAGGGAGGAAAGAGGAGCTGCTAGTGAGGACAGAAGGCTGGATGGGAGTATTTTTTGTCTCTCCTACACTTTTTATTGTCTCTCTCTGTCTCCTCCTCCATCATTCTCTCCAGACTGCAGCATGCTCAATAGATGACCAGAAGACTTAGACAAGAGGGAGCATGTAGAAAGAATCACTTAGTCCAGTGATACAGTTGTTTGTTTGCCTCATCCCAGGAGCCAACAAACCTATACAAAATCAAAGACTTTGTTTTTGAGTACCTACTGCCCAGCATCGGGGCAGGCACATGGAAGATACAAAGAGCATGGCGGTGGTGGTTTTAGGGACAGAAAATCAACAGAACAAACCTCAAACCCTGGGGGAAGACAGCCAATGCTGGAAATTAAGAAAGGAACGCAAGCATCATTGGTAACTATGGAACCCTAAGTGTGATCCCTGAGCTATTTCAAATTCTTAGCAAATGTCCAAGAAACCCACAGACTATAGGGTACCCCAAAGAGGAGGATGGAAGGTTCTCTTTCCTTTAGCAGGCCATGGTCATTGTCACACAGAAATCACAGGCTTTGAAAACGTCCGCTGCCACACAATATTGTTCCAATTGCTCCAGCACACAGCTCTCTAAAGTTGCAAACAATGAATCATCCTTAGTCTCAGGCCCAGCTGCTCCTCTGTCCTTAGCTTACTATTAGCAAATCAGCTCTATCGGAGTCACTGGATGGCATTTCTCAGCAGGCAATGCCCTGACAAGCCCCTCTCCCAGTGCTTTTCCTCAGCTGGACCACATGCTGCACTGTGCACCTGAGGAGCAAAGCTGACCACCAAAGAAAGATAAGGAGATGCTGCTTTAGGCCAGGTTTCCCCAAAGCCCAACATTTCTTTCTGAAATGATCACATTGGCTAAAAAGCTAAGACTCCACTGACAATGATAACAGTACCCTCTCAAAGAGAAGAGGCCTCTGCCTTCCTGTTCTTGGTGCCCAGCTGCCATGTCCCTCTATTGCTGCTGCATCCTACATGAGTGAGGCAGAGAAAGGGCGTGGCCTCCGGCCCAGCTCTATAAGTCACAGGGCGATTCTGGCAATGGAGGGAGGATGGAAAAACCCCATGATATTTAACAAACTCACCTGTCCAGTTTCAGAGAAGTCTGAAAACTGCTGGGTGAAATGGACCACAGTCCTCTCCTATGACCTGGGATGCTGACTCAGAAAGAGAACAGAAGGCTTCAGCCAAAAGGAACAGAGGGACCTCGGGTCAACACCTTGGGTTTGGCTTAGCCTGCCTGGTGGGCACCTCTGGGGAGACGCCAGCCACATTTGGAGAGTGTGAACTCGCCACCCTCTTGGTCACTGTGACAGGATGAGAGGACAGCTGTTTTCAAACTGGAAAGCTGTCACGTTGTGGTTGGTGAACTGTTGCCCAATTCCACCCCGAGCTGGCCACTGGGACTGGTGTCAGATTCCCAATGGGCAGAGCTGGTTGGGAATGTCACATGTACAAGCCACACTGCAGCGTGGCTGCCAGGCACCCAGCACAGCCAGGAGATGGCAGGGAGGCAGCTGCCCAGAGAAGAGCAGCCCCTGAGCCCTGGGGTCAGGGGACAGAGACCTTTTATGGGGCAAGGCTCCATACACACCATACAGTTACACATGGCAAGATGTGTAACAACACAGCAATCTCTCCATGGGGTAATAACAACTGCATGAGCCCTTGCTAGAGCATTTTACAAATTAGACTAAGAAAACAAAGGTTCATTTAATGAAAGTGGACTCAGCGTAATCAATACAAACAGCCAGACACACTGCGTACTAAGATGAACACCCTGTCCCTTCCTCAAACAAGAGTGGTAAAACCATGAGCACCTCGGCCAGTGCCTTGGCCCACGTGTGTCCTTCAGCCCTGGTCTGCTGCGACTGATATACTTATGTAACTCAGAGAAACATGCTTAGGAAAACAGAGACAAAATGTTTCCAAAGTTTTGAGCAAGATGAAAACTAATTAGGTAAGACTTGGAAAATGTGGGCTAAGTGCTTGGGTGGTGGCAGTGAGGGCGGAGTTGGTAAGTCAGAGGTTTGGGGAAAGTCTCACGTTAAAGTAAGGAAACCCCCGTAGAAATGGCCATTCATTTGCAAAAGACAGTGCAAGGTTTTTCTGGTCTGAATCTATAATTAAGAACCACAAGGAGCATGTCAAGGGTAGTTATGAATGCTTATAGTCCCAGCTACTCGGGAGGCTAAGGCAGGAGGATTGCTTGAGCCCAGGAGTTCAAGGCCAGACAGAGCAACATAGCAATGGTCTAAACAAAACAAAACAATAGTCTAAAAAAACAAAACAAATCACAAGGAACTTTAGTCCGGGTTCTGGGCCTCAATTTCCCCAAATGTAAGCAGTTGAAGCAAGCAATACAGTTGACCTGTTTATGATTGGCACTATCAGGAAAGACACAGGCTATTAAAAAAAAAAAGAAAGAAAGAAAAGAAAAGAAAAGAAAAAAAAGATCCTCTGATTTAGTGCTTGTTCCTGAGTGCAAAGTGCTAACAAATTAGCCTGTTACCGTGGAAACAATCTCAGCATAGTAAGAAGTGCTTTAAAATAGATTCCCCTTGCATTATTATAACACCTCCCTATTGCCAAAGGCCAAATTTGTGATGTCAAATTGTACACTTATCTGGGGAGCATATTTCTTTAGCATAAGGACAGTTGGGTTCACTTGATGGACTTGGGGAGGGTTATGGATGGGGTCAGAGGGCAATGGTCAGATGATTCATCTGCCCGTTCCTCAAGCCCAGAAAGCTTCCAAGAAGAAGTGGAAAATTCCAGGGGCAACAAAAATTTAGAAATTCAAGACTGCAAGCCCTGGCATCCAGTATAATGCTTGGCATATGAAGCATGCTCAATGAATTCCTGTTGAATGAGATGAATGTAGCAACTTGCCTAAAATAAAATGACCCAGAGTGAAGTATCATAGCTACCTATCTGTAACTGCATGGGTTAAATCAGATATTATTAAGATCTGGCTTTTCCAGAGAACTTTCTCTAAGCATAAGCTGCAAGAGTCTGGCTGACTCCAGGGGGCCAGTCCAGCTCATCTAGTTCGTGTGATCAATTTAAAGATGCACTGTTTAGTTACATGACCAAGCCTCACATTTTGGTACATTTTTGGCTTTCAAGGGAATTCAGCAATGGCTGGAAATAGATGGGATTGTTAAAGAATTCCCTAAGATGCCTGTTGAGAACTTTCTAAAAGCATCCTGTTTTGATGTTATGGATGTTTCTGATGGTTTCTCCAGGATGGAGAGCCCAGGAAGTAAAATGTATTCAACCCCAGGTGGTAAGGAATCATACAAGGAGCTTTACAGACATTATCCTATTTGATCCATACAACTCTCTGGGGTACGTTTTTTCTTCCTCATTTGGCAAATAAGAAAAGTGTGGCTCAGACAGGTTAAATGAAGATCCACAGTCACAAAGTAGAAAAAGGGGGCAGAGCCAAGTCAGGATCCAGGTGTATCCTCCTCCAAAGCCACTTTCTTTTCATTACACGAGGACACCGCTAAAGGACCTTGCACTGTCCCTGTGGAAAAGACAGGAGACACTTCTCTGAGCTGGTTACCAACATGGCTTTTATCAGGACTGCCTGTGTTAATACCATAATCATGAAGAACACACATTGTCCCCAACCACCTACGTAAATAGTGGTTGCAGAAGGATATTCACTAGTTATGGGTTTATCACTCCTTATCATCAGTTATTGAAGAATCCTGTATTCCTGGATTCTATTCTCAGAACAGTCCCATGTTCTAAGTGCAGGAACAGGGGTCTCCTGGCTATCACTGTTGTGTGCGTAAATACCAGGTGAAGGAAACTGTTATTCCATTGGGGCAAGAGTGGTCCTTTCTCTTGAAGGTATATGTGTTTTTCATCTTTGCATTTACCAACCGCATCTGAGTAACCATCAATGAACTGAGCAGAGATTCATGGATGTGAAAAAACCTTGATTTTTCTAGGTGCTCCCACCCAAAGCCCACAGTGGTAGCAATCACATTGAGAGGATCCTCTACGGAAATTAAGTATGCTTAATCTTGCTTAATTCAAAAGGTACTTTTGAAGTCCTTTGTCATGGAAGCCACATATAAGATGGTCTTGTAACAAGCTGTTCATGAAATATGCAAATTAGAATGCAGTTACGGAAGGTTCAGTGGTGACCAGAGCCCGAGGAATGGTCATGTTGTTGTTATTAGGTGCCGTCAAGTCGGTATCCGACTCATTGCGACCCTCTGTACCACAGGGGACACACTATTGTCAGTGTTTCTCTGCTGCTCATAGGGTTTTCAATGGCAGATTGATTTTTGGGAGGGGGTTGCCACGTCCCTCTCCCAAGCCTACAGCTTCTGATGTTCCCAGGTGGTCTCCCATCCAGGTACTAACCAGGCCCGAGATCTGACGGGATCGGATGCCACAAGGCTACCGTTGCAGGCAGGAATGGTCATAGGACTACTGATTTGAGTGTGAAAATTACTTTTCCAAAGAAAACTCTAAGTGTGGTAGTAAATAGTTTTTTCCTTTGGTCAACCCCTGTTGTTTATTATCACAGTATGCTACACCCGGGTCTTCAGGCTGAATCAAGCGTGATTCCTGTCCTTGTGTTCATGGTAAAGTTGGCAGGGGCAGTATGTTAATGGCTAATTACAAGACACTGTGATGAGCCACATATAAGAGATTGTGAGGGGAGGGAGCCACTCCAGGTCAAAGTCACCAAGCACTTCCTGTTCTGCGTCTAACAAGTAGTTTGTTTTCAAAGTCCACAAATGGAAGATGAGAATGAAAAGTTAGACAGAAGTAAGGTCATTAATGGCCTCATAAACTATGCTAGAGTGTGGCTTGATCTTGTGGGCCAGGGACCCTCAACCCCCAGTCTGTGCCTGTTAAGAGCCAGACCACCCAGCAGAAGGAGAGCAGCAGCTTAGTGGACAAAACTTCATCTGTTTTTGCAGCCACTCCCCATCACTGGCATCACTGCCTGAGCTCTGCCAAAAATTTGTCTTTCATGAAATCCAAGGTTGGGGACCACTGTTGTAGGCAGCAAGCGCCACAGAAGGAGGGTCTTATGCTGGTGGGAACAGGTGAGATTTGCCCTTGGGGAGGGCCAGTTTAGAAGCAGTGAGACCCCTCAAGACACTCTTCCTGGCCAGCACCGAGGCACACTCTTCCCAGGTCTACACACTGGGGTGTGTGCTGAGACTCATGCTCTGCTTTTGGGTCATGGCTGACAAGGGCTTGGAGAGGAAGAGGGGGGAGAGTGGCCCTGATGACCTCTAGGCTCTGGCCTCAGGTCAGAGGTCAGAAGTGCAGAGGGAGAAGAGGCAGCTGATAGAAGGAGGCTTCTACTGTGGACAGGCTGTGTTTGAAGTACCTACTGACTAAATAATAACTCTTTCCTTGGCTTTTAAACATTCCACATTTAAGCTACAACATGCTTCCTAGCCAGTCTCCTGTTTGTACCCCTCAAGTCTGCCAACCTTGATTATCAGACAAAAATAATTTCCATCACAGCCCTGCTGTGCATGGTTCCATTTCACCTGGCCCACCCTTCCACCTATCTCTCTTGGTAGAAAATGATCCATCTGTGAAGGCTCTTCTGGGAAGCCCTACTTTAATCCTTGTGAATGGAGAAGTACGTTTAATCATCCCTGTATAAAGCTACTATGGAAGGTGTTTCATTTGGACAGAACCAAGAAGCCTAAAATTAGGCCTTGATCTCAGAAGTACCTTTAGCTACAGAGGTTTGATAAAATTTTGTGCCTGCTGAGAACTGCCAGCTCAGACTTAGGACCTGTGTTTGGACACTGGCTCTGGCCTATTAGGAAAGACGTCACTAGTGTCATGCTCTACTTTTTATGTTTGGGAGAGAACTACCTATGCTTCTTGGCCTCTAACTGCCTGCCACAAAATAAACAGGAGGGGTGTGTGTGTGTGTGTGTGTGTGTGTGTGTGTGTGTGTGTGTGTGTGTATCTCTATATATACCTTGTTATTGTTGCTAGGTGCCGTCGAGTCGGTATCCAACTCATAGCGACCCTCTGTGCAACAGGGGAAACACTATTGTCAGTGCTTCTCTGCTGTTCATAGGGGTTTCAATGGCAAATTGATTTTTGGGAGGGGGTTGCCAGGTCCTTCTCCCAAGCCTACAGCTTCTGGTGTTCCCAGGTGGTCTCCCATCCAGGTACTAACCAGGCCCGACCCTGCTTAGCTTCCGAGATCTGATGGGATCGGATGCCACAGGGCTACAGCTGCAGGCCTATATACACCTATGTGTATCTAATATATATATATATATATATATATATTCTTATTTTGATGCAGTTTTGGGGTGTTGCAGTCATGATACCAAAATGGTTCTGCTCAAAATTCTATATCCTATTTGATTTAAATTTTCTTTTTATATGTAACCCAAGAGGTAGACTAATCATTAGCAGATTATTCAATGTATGCTACTGCAGTCATTTTACATACAGAGACCCATCTCAACAGTTTGCCACAAGAGGGTGACTCAGATCCCAGGAGATATACTGTTTGTGGACAGAAACCAACCAAGAACTACAAAGCTTGAGCAAAATCTTCTATTATATTAAAAGCAACTGAGTAGACCACGACCAACTTCTCATACTCAAAGGAACTCTGAAGGGTCAACACTTTATGAGACTCGAAAGAATAGAAACCCTCAAAATGGCCCCATAAAGCTCCGCTTACACACACAGAAACATCTGTGGACAGAACCGTTCTTCAAGTTAGTCTGCTTCTAGAAACCAGCGGCAGAGCCCCAAGCCACATGAATTCCCATGACCATGTGTCACAAAAGTAATAACAGAGTTGTTCAATTGCTTCCAGACTCAAGTTTGATTTGCTTCACTGCTCATTTTTATGATGGAAAACCTATTTCAAACCTGCGGTCTCTTGCATTTCCCCCAGTTCTGTCTCGACAGGGGGTGAGGACTCCAAGCCTCCCATAGAGAGAAAAGGAGAAGGAGCCTCTCCAGGGCCAATTCTGCCCCTGGCTCTACCTCAGCCACTTCTTCAAGTGTACCCTTTAACCCCCGCTCGGAAGACAGACCACAACCACACCAGCCCCTTCCAGAACTGGCTGCAGGGAAAGGGGTGAGAACAACTCCAGAATGCTGTCGTTAGCCATTCATAAGCCTGAGTCAGCATCTTCAGGAGCGGAAGGTGGTTGGGCAATAGGCTTCTCTCCCACAAAAATCCCAAATGGGGCAGCAATCCACAGGCTCAAAACCCAATGCGCACAGTTCTGAAGTATGAGCCCAAGCTGACCATAGGTGCCCAGGAACTGGGGGCTGGAACTCCTCACCCACCCATTCAGAGCTGCCTCCGCAAAGAGCCAGAAGGTTTGAAACACACAGAAGTGTGGGGGGCTACCACATTGGGAGGCTGTTGCAAGAACCTGTGCAAAGTCCTGCCTGGAGCCAGGCTCAGTTTTAAGTTCTTCTTAAATTAACAGACACAACAATGACCTCATTCCAGAAACCATTTACTCCAGGAACACTTGGATAGCTTCGTGTTTCAACTAGTTGTGGTTTTTAAAGTGAACGGATAAAAGGTTCTAGCTGAAGGTACAATGAATACAGTCACAATCAATGACTTGTTAAAGCAATTCAACTTTAAGTGCCTCTCTGGATATAATATTACAGGTGGGGGGAAGCAAGATTTGAAATTGTATGCAGTCACACAAATGCTAACTTAAAAAAGTTTGGGAAGGACAAACCCTTACTCCTTAAAATATGAGTGATGAAATTAAGGATGATTTAAACTATTTCTTTTTACTCTTTGGAATATTCTAGAATATTCTCCCAACAACTTTCTCTGGAAAGTTTGTTCTCTTGACTAAGCACACAGCTTGGGGGGCAGGGGTGCACATGAAACCGTGAGGGAGGAAAGAGCGCTTTGACTGGTTTGCCAGATGTCCCCCATCAATCTTGCTCACCAAGGAGGGAGCCGGCACAGAGTGACCACACATCCATCAATTCCCCTGTATTTTTCAAGTTCTCATTAATGAATGAGTATCGCTTTTCTGCGGGGGTTGGGAGGATATTCATTCCATCTCAGTCAACCCAGGGAAGTTAGTGAGCTGGAGCATCATTTACCTAGGAGCCTCCAGAGCCTGGCATCCCTTTGGTTTCTCAACCCCATGACCCATGACAGTCTCTTCAATTCGCAGGGTTGTATAGGCAGAAGGAAAAGCAAAAAAAAAAAAAACATTGAGGGCTTCGGGATACAGAGTTTGGCAGAATTCTGAAATGCAAGATTAACTTGAACTGTGGTGCTGGTGGTTGAACAAAAGAAGTCCGTGTTCACTCAGCCTCAGAATCTTCCCATTTCTGAAATGCCAAGTTTTCCCTGCGGAAGGCAACTCACACCTCATCTGCCAACTGCCCTGCAACTGCTGGCTTCTGTGCTCATTTCAGGCCTTTCCTCTATGTCTCCCTCTTCCATCCTCAAAGTAATGCAGAAGCAAGTGGGGTTGGCCTAGCTTTAGAGATGAGAAAACCAAAAGCCTAAGACAACTGAAGTCTTAAGCTAATAAATTATGGAGCCAGAATTTGCACAGGCAAATTTTCTCCCAGGCAACAGGGGCTCAAGCACCCTTCTGGTGGTGAAAACATTTTTGAAAGTCATTTCTGGCTCCTGCAGGGAAGGAGGGACAGCTCTGGGATGTTTGAAAGGAAATTACTAGCCAGGTGTGGTGGTGCACACCTGTAATCCTAGTGGTCAGGAGGCAGAGGCAGGAGGATCACAAGTTTGAGGCAGCTTGAGCTACCTAGCAAGACTTTGTCTCAAGAAAGCAAATTTAAATTAAATTTAAAAAGACACTGCTAGCCACGTGCAGTGGCGCACACCTATAATCCCAGTGGCTCTGGAGGCGAAGGCAGGAGGATCACAAGTTCGAGACCAGAGGGTGGCTGTGTAATTTGACAAGATCCTGTCTCCAAAAAGTAAAAAAATGGGCTGGAGGTGAAGCTCAGTGGTTCAGCACTTACAAAGTATGCAAGCATGAGGCCCTGGGTTCAACCCCCAGTATCACACACACACACACACACACACACACACACACAAAAAAAAAAAAAAAAAAAAAAAACCACTGCTAGTCCATTACCCACACAGCAAGGCTTTGGAGAACTCTTATCATGGTTGTTAATAGGAGTGGAAACTCCATCTCGCCATGCCAGGGTTCCTTAGGCAAAGCCCAGCAACTTGCAGGCTAAGGTTGGCACTGCCTGCATGCTGTGCATTGCCACAGGCTCCTCAGGGTGTGTGGTACTGACTCACGTGGAGTCAGCATTGAGCAAGTCCTCCTGTGCCACGCAATGTGTGAAGCGCTTCTCTCACATCCCTTTTTCTCACAACTCTATGCTCAAAATCCCACAGCAACAATGGTGTCAGAGGAGTCAGGCCCAGGCCTGCCTGCTCCTGAGCCCACACTTTTTCTGCTAACCCAGACAGAACCATCCAGCTAATCCCAATCGATCATCTCTGCCAAAGAAAGCTGATCCTCATCACAATGTTTAGCACATCAGATCCTGGTTTTTCCACCTACCTCACCCGATGACATTCACATGTCCTGCACTTTCCAGGGCAATGCCAATTTTGAACATTTTGTTCCCACCCCACCTAGGGGTGGACTCAAACGTATCTCAAGTGAGGTCTGCTCCAAGAAGCCTCCCGGCTACCCATGTCTACCCATGTCTAGCACTGGCTTCTCATGGGCCCAATTTGCTTCACTCCAGCCTCACCTCTTGAACCCTAACGGGGGCTGTGCCAGCCGGCAAGTCTAGCCTGATTGGGGAGTTCATCCAGAAGACCCACTGCAGAGCCCTCCACTGAGTCCCTGCCACTGAGTCCCCGCCACATGGCACCGCAAGGCTTGTCAGGGGTCTTCTCCCAGGGCGGGGAGTGACCCTCTCCACCGCTCACGGAGGAGGTCTGAACAGCACCCAGCCTGGGTCTGGTGTGGAGAACAGGCGCCGGCCTGTTGCCTACCTGAACAGAGGACGCCCTTGTTCCTGGCACACGAGAAGCTGTCGCACTCGCAGAAGGGCCCGTAGATCCTCCCGAACTCACTCTCGAAGCAGGAGCACTGGTTGCAGCTGCACTCGCCACGCCCACTGCACAGCGGCTTGCCCTCGGCCTCGCGGCACAGGGTCTGGTACCCGCTCTGGTTCTCCCCCTCCTGGCATTCGCACCTGGTGCCCAGGTAGCTGGGGTTGCACTCACACAGGCCGCAGACGTAAGTCCCGTTCCCGCTGCACCTGGGGCTGTCGGGCTCCAGCTCTGCGCTGCAGCCGCAGGTGCAGTTGTAGGTAACGCCCACCTGCAGGCTGTCTCGGAACCCCACAGGCCGCAGGGTGAACACGTGCTCTGTGTGTCTGCCAGGACAGCTCCGGGCCTCCACAGACACCTCGAAGGACGCCTGGACAGAAGGAGAGGGGACATTGTGGCGTGGTAAGCCTGAGCCTCCCACCGACCCAAGGGCATAACCAGGCAGGCCTCCTGTGAGGCCCCGCCCCCTCCAGCATAAAAGAGGAAGCTCTGGGAAGCCCGGATGAAAATACCATTTATCCAACAATATTTACTGGGCACTGTCTGGGCTGGGTATGGTGCTAGATGCAGGGGTATGGTGGCACCTCTACATCCTGGCATAAGACACAAGGGTGGCAAGCACCCACATGCCCTTCTGTGGAAAGCCCACCTTCCCTGCCAGAGAAGGGATGGAGTGGCACACCAGAACCCCACTCCCAAGCCCAGTGCCCCAGGCCCCCCTCTGGAGTGGATCTCCCAGCTGCACCTTGCCCAATCAATCCATGGCCCAGAGGCCTTGAGAGAGAGTCACCATCTGAACAAACATGTCATACGCACGGACACTTCCTTTTTAAACAAAACATGCAGGAATGTGTTTCTAACTTTGGAGATGCTCGGGCGTTGCCTTAGAAACTGGTAGCAAGGTGGACCTGGCAGGGTGGCAGATGGCAGTGTGAGAGAGACATCTGTCAGGTGCCCACTTGGCTGGGGAGGGGGAAGGGAAGCAAGCAGTAGGCTCTCTGATTCTTCCGGGAGTTAGCGCACAGCTCCCCATCCTCTCCCTCTCCCACCACTGATGTAGGAGCCGTGTGATGACTGAATCACCGGCCCCGTAAATTCTATGAAACTCACACAGGCAGCTGGCATGTGCTGATGAGACCTCACTGAAAAACATTTCTACCAAGTGGGATTCTTCCTGCCCCAGACAGACAGGCCTGGCCACTCTACCAACTGGCCCCTCAAGGGTGTCTTTATTTTCCACAAGACTCCTTGGATCATTCTGAAGTTCAGAAAGGGCTAGGAACCCAGATTAGCTATTAATATTCTTAATTCTGGGCTGGGATTTAGCTCAGTTGGTAGAGTGCCGCTCTGCAGTCTCTGAGGTCCAGAGTTTGATTCCCAGCACCACAAAAATGGGAGAAGGATGTGGCAATCCACTCCTGAGGCGATCCCGAAACAACCAGCCATTGAAAACCCTGTAAGGGTCGCTATGAGTCAGACATGACTCGATGGCACCTAACAACAACATTCTTAATTCTATCATTGGGGTTGGAATAAAGTTGACCTTAAAATGGCATCAATGACCTGCTTTGCTGGGTACTCTTCAAGTATTTTTGACAACACTGAAAATATTTGATTCTAGATGTTCTACAGATCCCTATCACGCGGAGATCTTTACTTCTAGAAGGCCTCTTCACAGATTCTGTGACACATGAGGACACCTGGGGAGTGGGACTGAGCGGGGCAGACCTGGCTCTCTGGGTCCTGGAGAAAGTCCTGGTTGGTGGTAAACCATGGTTCCGGAGGTCTGAACAACAGCCATCCAGGACTCAGCACTTAACATGAGGTGCATTTGGACAGGTGAGCTGAGGACAATGGCTAGGAGCCCAAGGCCAGAAGACCCTGGGAGGAACAAGGCAGCTACAGATGGTTGGGACTGGCCTCACCTCACCCGCCATGTCCTTGTTGGGTAGGGTGGGGGAGGCAAAGAGAGAGTGGTAAAAACAAATTCAAGGCTGAGTTCCAAAGCCCCAAGGTACAGGGAGGAGCACAAGGTAAGGAAACAAGATGGGATCTACCTAACCATGAAATCTGTTGGTGGCAACGCTGAAGGTTAGCAGCTGTCAAGGGCCTACTGTGCACTGGCACGGTGCTGGGCACTGCCACAAGCATCCCTTTCCTATGACCCAGAAAGAAGCATCCTCATTTCACCAGGGAAACAGAGGGTTGGACGGATCGTGAACTCGGCTGTGCCGCAGGTGGGGGTGGGGCTCGCCTAGAATTGGGCCTGTCCTCTCCGTAGTACATCAGCTCATAGAAGGAATGGCACAGGTGTCTATCGCCAGATGTAGGTACAGGGGGAGCACCAGCCTGGCTTACTACAGGGACAACTTGGTGGTAACCCCAAAGTGGTGGCCAGAGGCTTCTCCAGAGCTTCCCGCCTTTGGGAAATGATCTGAGCCTGGAGATGGGAAGAGGGTGGGGACTGAGCCTGACCAAAGCCATCCATGGGACCATCAAGAACACAGAGAGGAACAGAGCCTTCAAATGGCTGATGTCATCTCTCTCTGAAGCCCAGACAAAAACAGTGACTTGCTTGAAGCTGCTACTTCATAGGGCTACAATTTGCTAGACTTGTTAAATAAAGAACCACTGCCCCCACAAAGGCTTCTGCAGATCAGAAATGTAATAAACTACAAAGCCATGACCTGGACCAAAAGCCAGAAGCATTTAATTATTGAGAAACTATGGGGCGTGCCTGTCTGTGTGCATGACCTTCCCCACACAGACTGGCCTATGTCAAAGAAGAAAGCAAGGAAACAACTGCATCTCTTGAGCCTTGCCAATCTGCTGTGCTTGCTGGGGTAAGTGGAGGTGTCGGGGAGCCTCTGAGTTGGTGCAGGCACCTGCATCACCCAGGATGTGGAAATGCTCACACATCTGCCTGGGCGGGGTAGGCAAGGTGCCCTGGCTTCCCAGCAGGTCCTGGGGGCCTCCTGAGCCAACACAGAGGTGCTGTCTGCCTGGCCCCAGGCAGCCTGGCCTGCAGCTGCCCATCTGATAACCAGAGAGAGCCTCTGTCTGTTCCAGCCCCTGAGTCTCAGCTCCTGCTGGACACAGGAATGCTATAAAAAGCACATCAGGAGCGGCACGGAAATCTGTTTGCTCGCCCCTCCTTCCAGACGCTGTTTTCCCTACTGGATTAGGAGAGAATCCAGAGGGCTGGAAGGCAGCTGGAACATGGTTTCTCTGCTTCTCTCCCCTGGTGACGGAGGACTCCAGCTCAGTACTGATACCAAGGGCGCCTGGAGACGTGCCAGTCTCTCACGCCAAGATTCCACAGAAGGTCACAGATGCAGCAGCCATTCTTCCCTGACTTGTGGTTTAACCTCCTTGGGATGTTCCTTGCTCCCCAGGAGCTGCAGGCCTGGTCCACCCTTTCAAAAGGACTGCCCAGCCCCCACCCAAGCCCACCAACTCCAGGACTGTGTGGATGCCAAGTTCACTCACATCTCAACGGAACAAAGAGCTGGGCTGGGCCCAGGGTACAGAGCCCAGAGTAGCAGGCAGAGCAGCGGGTGGGAGGTGTGCCGTGGGAAGGCTGTGACAGGGGCTCGCTGGGCCCTTTGTGCTGGGCGTTCATGCTGGCTGCATAGCCAGCCACTTGCATACTGATTTTTCAAAGCCCATTAATGAGAACACTGACTCCCAGTGCCTGAGTGCACTGGGTCACCCTTGTTAGTGTTAAGACCAGGGGAGGAAAATCAGAGGACACCTAAAGCTCTGAAGACAAGAACCTCATTGGGTTTAAGGAAGATTTCTCTTTGAAGACATCCCTGTCCTTCATTCCCTGCCACCTTGCCTGCTTCTTGCTGGACAGATGTCTTAACCCAGAGAACACAAGGTGGTCACTGAACCACCATCTCTGGTTGGAACTGACCATAAGCCGCCGCCTGCCTTTCTAACGCCTCTGCAGGAAGCTGAATTAGAAGCAAGATCTATTTAACCCAGCTGTCCCAAAGCCAACCACCATGGGCCACGTCCTTGCCTCAGGCCACACCCTGAGGTACCTGCTAACAGTTGAACCCCAGCTGCTTTTCCTAAGCTCTCTTCTCCAGGTGACACCAGACCCTTCAGTTGGGCTCCATTCTGCTATCTGCTCCTCACCACCCTTTGACTCATCCTTAGCCTCCTATCTTATGGCACCCAGGATGGAACTCACTTGCCAAAGAGTGGCCAGACCAAGCCAGATGTAGTGGCTCACGCCTGCAATCCCAGTGACTTGGGAGGCAAAGGCAGGAGGATCATATGTTCGAGGCCAGAGCCAGCCAGTATAACTTAGTGAGACCCTGTCTCAAGATAAAAAAAAATAAAATAAAAATGGACTGAGGGCATTGGAGTGTGGCTCAGGGGTAGAGTCCTTGTAAGAAGCATGCGTGAGGCCCTGTGTTCAACCCCCAAATAATGCAAAAGAAAAAAAAAGGGGGGGGGGGCTGAGGGTGCAGCCCAGTGGTAAAGCATCTGCAAAAGTATGCATGAGGCCCTGGGTTCAACTCCACAGTACCATTAAAAAAAAAAAAAAAGTGTCCAGATCCCTTCCTTAGCTTGTTGGCACATATGCCCTACCAGTGTGGCCTGGGTTAGCCATTCTCCCTGTGGTCCCCAACTCACCCCTGTCAGCAACATAGCAGCTGGGCTGGGATCTCTCTGCTTCCTACCTGCAAAGGGCAATACTCTTCGCACCCGAGCAGATTCGTCTCTCTGCTTTGCACATGCTATACCCACCAGCAGGAGCCCCCCACACTCTCTTCTATGTCTCAGCTCAAAGAGCCTCCCTCTGCGATGTTCAACCCTTCTTCCTTAGGGTTCTGGTAGCCATCTTTGTCACAGTACTGGTCACCTTATATGAGGTGGATCTGTTTGCACGATTACTTTGTCCCCCAGACTCTGAGCCTCTGCTGTCTGTCTCGTCTTCCCATCCTTGGTGAGCATAGTAATTGGCAAATATCTGGAAACACGAGTGGATTTCAGCACAGTCACTAGAGAGTTTGAAATGTGCCCCCTTGGACACCTGTCCTCAGGGATGTACCCACGTACGCTATAGCATATCTGGTTGCTAAAGCCCAACTATAAACTCTTTGGAGAAGGACAGTTCAGCCCATGAGGAAGGTTGGAAAGTTTGCCTCCCAGGACTGCTTAAGAAAATCACAGAGATCCAGGCTATATGCATAAACTTTCTCTTAGAGATCGGAGGAAGTAACAGATCCCTCTCTTTCAGCAAAAAGGGAGCCGTGCCAGGGCTGGCTTTCTCAGCATGTGCCATGGAGTCCTACTGGGAAGGGCCTGAGCTTAGTTTTAGGCTCTGCTATTGCTATTTTAATTGTTAATAATTTCTAAATGTAGATTCCACATTCTCATTTTGCACTGGGACTCACAAACTATGTAGCCAGTTCTGCCCCTACTGCCTGCAAAGTGCTCTAGAGAGTTTGCCCCTCAGGTCTACATGGCGTGTTGGAAGCACATGCCTGGCTCAGACAAGCACAGTGGCCACTGCTCCATGCCAGCCTGTCTTCATCCACAGTAAACAAAAACCCCACAGCCTTTGCTATAGAGCTGGGGGCCATGTGACCTCGGCCCTTGGACAGCAAGACACATCACGGGAACAGTGAGAAGACACAGAGCCAGCATGGAGGCTTGCCCCAGACCCTGCTGCTGTTTTGACAGGACCATGGCCCTTGGATCCAAAGGAAGAGCTGTCAAAGGCAGAGGTGAGGGGAAAAACCACTCAGCTTCTAGTACTGTTTCAAATGCTCTGAACATCACCATACAGCAGATATCTTTCAATGTTGTGAAAAATTGCTATTTAAGATCATTTTCTGATTTCTGGTCAATGTCTCTTTCTTTTTCTGAGTTATCCCAGCAAAAAAAACAAAAGCTGTACACTCCAGTGCCTGTGCATAAGACGCCAAACCGTACGTCTCTTGGAAGCTTCTTCTTGCGTGGTGCTTGAGGCCTGCAGGGAAGGCCTGGGCTAGTTTCTGATTTGAGTCCTGGCACCAGTAGCTCGCTGCCAGTGAGACCTCTGGCCAGTTGCTCAGGCCCCTCTTGGAGCCTCAGTTTTTCACACATTGAAACAGAGAAGTATGGCTACCTTGCAAAGATGCTCTAAGAAGCAGAGAAAACAGCCACACTGCAAGTTCCCATTACATGGTGACTAATGTGACTCCCTCTGTGTTAGGGAGGCTGTCGATAGTGAAATTATTTGCTCTGGAGTGGAAAGATCTTGGTTTGGGTTGTGAGTCCATAGCTTAGGAGCAGAGTGAACTTGGGCAGGCCACTCCCATCCCTAAATCTCAGGCTGCCCATCAGTAGTAAGTGAGCAGTAAGTGTGCCCTCTGTCCCCACTGACACTGATGGCTATGTGAACTGAGCACAACAAAGGGCATATTGGTACCCAGTAAACTGCTCTCTGTGAAGGTGCCTATGTATCATCATACTTTGTGCTGATACCTGTCCTTTGCAATAGGTATGGCAGAATAGAACCGTAGGCAGCAAGAGGATGAATCAAGGTGCAGTGTGGTATCAGCTACAGAACCAGAAATCCCTGGCTTTGAACTACACTTCAACACTTATGGTTATATCACCCCAGGGAATTAACTATATTCTGTGTGCCTTAGTTTCTCTCATCTTTTGACATGGAAAACAATGTATTCCTTCCAGGGAACTAGGTAGAGAACATAGAACGTTCATGGTCTAGTTTGTTACCAGTTCCATGAGGGATCCCCAAATTTTTATAATGATTTCCCTCTGTTTGCCTAAGGTAGCATAAACTGACTTCAGTTCTCTGACTGCAAAAGAGTTCCAGCATGACTTTATAGTGTCCTTAACCACAAACACCAGTTCCTCTGACCTTCTCATTTTCTAGCCAATTCATCATGACAGGTGCTTGTCACTTTCCCATTTTAAGAAGACTTGACCACAGAACCCCACATGCAGTCTGACCACACAAAGAAGAGTGGCACCATTATCCCTGTGGGTTTCAAAAAGATGGCTATTAACTCAGCTCCAACTCATGTGCCTTTTTGGGGTTTATTTTTGAGACAGTCTCTCTATGTAGCCCAGGCTGGCCTCCTGCCTCAGTCTCCTTTTTTTTTTTTTTTTTTTTTTTTTTCAGTCCTGAAAGGTTGAACCCAGGGACTCACACAAGTGCTCTACTGCTGAGCTGCGCTTCCATATTTTATATTTTCAAAATTTTGAGTCAGGGTCTCACTAAGTTATAGAGGCTGCCTCTGGCTTCAAACTTGTGATCCTCCTGCCTCTACCTCCTGAGTCCCTGAGATTGTATGCATGTGCCACCATGCCCAGCGCAACACTATTTATGCACCATGCGCTTTTGAGCCACTAGAATCTGACAATACATACATATATTTTTTTTAATTACTGTTTGACCATGTTCACTTTGTCCTATTAACAGTCTGAATTCAATATACGATATTAATCATGATTTCAATCTAGCTCAGTTTTGAAAAATGTTTTAAATCCTCGTTTTCCTGCTTTATAAGATAAGCTGATTTCTCTAGCTTTGTGGCCATCCCACAGTTGATAACGTTTTCCGTAAGTTCAACCCAAGTCAACAGTAAATACAAACAGATGAGTGACATCTGGAACCCTAGCCAAGTCCTCCCTCATGGAAAGCATGTTTACTCAGCCCCATATCTGCCTGACTGGGCAGTCATGCATCCACGGTATTTGTCCTATCCATAGAGTGTCATTAGAAATTGTCAAAAGCTGTCTTGAAAATGGGGAGTCTTATGCGTGTGGTGTCCATGCTTGGAGAGTCTGATCCTCTCTCCCAGCCCTCTTTCTATTGTAACTATTTCTCCAAGTGAAGGACTCCTTGCTTGGGTATATTTCACGCATCATTTCCCAGCTTTCCTGACATACTGCACCAAATATTCTATCCACAGACCTCGAAAATTTACTCACATGTTGTTTTTTCTGGTTATTTCTGCTTGCTTCCATTTTTATAACAGTCATGTTAAATTCCATGACCTTACAGCTTGAGATTTCATCTGGACTGAGTAATCATTATAATTAATCAAAATATCATAAATACAACTTTTGATAATTACTAAAAATAAAAGTAGCTGAGCGCGGTGGTGCATTCCTGTAATCCCAGTGACTCAGGAGGTGGAGGCTGGAGGATCATGAGTTGGAGGCCAAAGGCAGTCTGCTTAACTTAGTGACACACACACACACACACACACACACACACACACGGCTGAGGGTGCAGCCCAATGGTAGGGTACTTGCAAAGTATGTGTAAAGCCCTGGGTTCAACCCACAAGTACTACAAAAAATTGGAAGTGTCTCTTTAATGAGATGAAACCTTTCCCCCAAATGATTGATGCATGTGTAACTTATATTACTTACAATTAAACAAGGCATGGATCACCATCAATTATATTTCTGGTTTTGTCAGAGTTAAGAACAGAAAATATATTTGCATAAATAGGAAGTTGAGAATGGGAGGAGAGGGTGAAGAGCTACTGGGAGAGGTGGGAAAGGATCTAGGGTGCAGTGAGAAGACCCCAGAAGACCCCTGATGAGGCACAAGCAACCATGTGGCTATTCCCACATCTCCCTGAGTCAGGGGAGAAGCGAGTTTATCCCCATTGTGGCCATCATTACTGCCCATGAGAGCCCAAAAGGCAGAGTCATCTATTTTTGAGCTCAGTTGGTAGAGCGCTGCTCTGCACTCTCTGAGGACCTGGGTTCAATCCCCAGCTCCACAAAAATGGGAGAAGGATGTGGCGATCCACTCCCAAAGCAATTCCCAAACAATCTGCCATTGAAAACCCTATGAGGGTCACTATGAGTTGGACCTGACTCAACAGCACCTAACAACAACAACAACAATTTTTCTGTTTCTAACCTGATTCTTTACAGTGTGGAAGAGCACTTTCCCTCACCCCCCTCTATTTTCTGAGCAATGAACCAGTCAACAAAGCAGGCCAGGAATGGTCTCCTGGTCCACTTCTAGCAGCAGGGACCAGCAGAAGCACGGACAGCCGTCCGTCGCCCCTGCTGGCATCTGCTCCCTGTGCCCTCACCATCTGGAAACACCCTTCCCTGGGCCACTCTCAAGTCCTCGGTTGGGCACATGGCTCCACATCTTTCCATACATCATTTATGTGCATTATCTGGCAAGGCATCTGTTCCCTCTATGGCTAGTCACCCACTCCATCTCATCAAATCAGAATAGGTGGATGGCTTTCTTCAGAGTGTACAGAAAGGAAAAATGAAGCTCACATAATCCAACACAGACCGAGACACAGAGCACGTGGCAGAAGAATAGGAATGGAAGCCAGGTCTCCTAGACTCCTGCCCATGCTCTTCCCCCTGATCGTATCCCTGTCAAGTTAAGATGATGGTTAAAACACCAAGGGCACAATGTCAACTCGAGGAAACATTAAGTGGCAATGCACTATGGTGTCTATTGACTGGAACTCCTTGATGCCTCCACCTGGAACTGCGAACACAATGCAGAGCAGGTTTAGGAAACCCCCAGGAGGCTGAACTGGATGGCAGACTACACACTCCCACAGGACTCTCGTAAGCCACAAGTCATCAGAATCCAAAGACTGCGGATGAATGCTAACAACAACTCATATAAACTAGGGGTAAGCACTTACCGTGTCCCCGATCTTCAGGCCCTCACACTTCCTCTGACCAGGGTAGGATATGCCATCTTGGCAGGTAGCAGTGAAGAAGAGATTCAGATCCTCAGGCTGATCCCAGACCGACAGCTCCACTTTAGACCGGATGCTCTGAACAGAGGGAGAAAATGAAGCCCAGACCATGAGTAAGGGCCACAGTGAGATTTCTCTGCACTGTTTTTCTGATACTCATGTGGCATCTGCTAACCGAGGAGGCTCACGTGGAGGAAAAGCCAGAGCCTTGGTGCCCTGCTCATCCTTTTTCTTCTCTCTGCACCCACACCCCATCTTGGTAGACCTGACTTGGGGTGCCTCTCTGTGAGCTTGAACTGGCTGATAATAGTCTATCTGCCAAATGGTATTACTTGCTTCAAGACGTTTTGCTCTGTGTCCTGCTTACCTCTCCAGAGCCACCTCTTGTCCCCATCCTCAGCTTCAGATGTGCAGTGGCTGAAAGCCTGCCAGGTGCACTTCAGGCTTTAGGCACATGCATGCACACGCACGTGCATGCGTGCACACACTCTCCACCCTCGTGTGCACACCCAGAGCAACATGCTTTTTCCTGGTGGCCCCCTCTACTCTTCTCCCTGTCTCACTTCTTATCATCCTGCAAAACCAGTTCAGCAGGCACTTTCTCCAGGATCCACCCCATCCATCTTTACACTCAAGTCCCCTATCGGGTGAGGTCCACATTCACAAGTTTGAAATTACATTATGAGATAATTCAATCTTCTATGTGGACTATGTTCTCAAGACATCAAATGAGACAATAACTAAGTCAAAATGATCCACTGGAATAGAATAAATAAAGATGAAAATAGCACATATTGGAAAGGATGTGGAGAAACTTGGGGCTCTCAGACATTGCTAGCTGGCGTCTAAGTTGGTACAGCCCTTTAAGAAACCATTAGGTAGTACTTCCAAAGCTTAGGCCAACCTTAGACCTTGTATTCCTAAAACAGAAAAGTAAATGTCACCAAAAGACATGGGCAAGAATATTTATAACAACACAGTTTAACAGCTAGAATCTGGAAGCTAACCAAAAGCCTATCACTAGTGGAATGAATTTCAAATAAATTGCAGTACGTTCACATAGTAGAGTGCCTTACAATGACAATCAACAAAATACTCCTATATGCAGTGGCACTAATGAATATAACACTGCCCCAAAGAAGGCAGACACAAAGGCTTACATATTGTCTTATTCTATTTACAGTTGTGATAAAGACATTTCAGTCTGCAATGGGCCACAATTACAATGGTGGTCCCGTAAGATTATTATTGTTGTTGTCATTGTTAAGTGCTGTTAAGCTAGGTCCAACTCATTAGTGACCCTATGTACTATAGTACAAAACACTTCCCAACACTGTGCCATGACCAGCACTATTGTCAATGCTTCTCTGCTATTCACAGGGTTTCCAGTGGCAGATTGTTTCACGAGTAAGTTGTCAGGTCTTTCTCCCTAGCGTGCAGCACCTGGTATTCCCAGGTGGGGACCACCTTGCATGGTCTCCCATCCAAGGACTAAGCAGGCCGACCCTGCTTAGCTTCTGAGGTCAGGCGGGATCAGATGCCAGGGCACTATGGCTGCTGACAAGATCATAATAGAACTGAAAAATTCCTATCACCCATTATTTTTACTGTATCTTTTATGTTCAGATATATTTAGATACACAAATGCCATTGTATTATAACTGCCTACAGTACTCAGTATGGTAACATATCACATACGTTTGGAGACTAGGAACAACAGACTATAGCATATAGACCTGATATATATGGTCCCTACAATACCTAGGTTTGAGTAAGTACTATACATTCTACAATGTTTGCCAAAGGACAGAATCATCAGAATGTATTTCTGAGAACACATCCTGTTGTTAAACAATGCATATGAAATTTAAAAACAGGCAAAATGAAGTTACCCTTGGGAGACAGTGATGGGAGAGGGCACAATAGGGGCTTCTTTCTGTTGGTAATGTTCTGTTTTTTACCTCAGTGCTGGATACTTGTGTATATTTAGTTTGTGAAAAGTTTGTGCAGTTTTCTATACATCTGTTGATTTTTAAAAATTGCCTTTGAAAATCTCTAAGGAAGCTGTTACTTTGGGGACTGGGGCCAAATGAAATCATTGGCTTGCTGTATTTAAGGTCATATTTTATTAAGCATTTTTTTAAATCCATATTTTTATAACACTATACACTCTCAGGAAAGCCAGACATATGTACTCTGAGAGAGAGACAAAACCAAGTTGTTCCCACACAGCACAGCTGCAGAATAGAATAGTAGGCAGAACTGATTCGTTTTCCTTTTTCTTCTTATTCTCCCCCCTCTTTTTTTTTTTTGCTGAGCATGCAATGCTAAACTTGAATTAAGTGAAATATGCAGTCTTTCCAATAAATTAACAGCTTGTTGAAAATACTCTCTACAAAAAAAAATCTCTTTGCAACAAATTGCCTAAGTGCTTCTACAACTCTAAAAATACTATCCTCTTAAATTCACTTCCTCTTAAAAGTGCCAACCCTAAATGGCCAAAGGTGACAAAAGTGCCATTCACCACACACAGCACTTTCCCACTGAATGTCATTAGTTACTCACTGATCTGTCTTCCTGCTGCATTGTGAATTCCAAGGGCCATATCATATATCTCTCTGGGACTTAGTGCAAGCTCTTGAATGAATAAATGGATGGAAGGATGGATGTTTTAATAACTATTACACTAAGGGGCTCTGCTCAAGTAGAGGAAGATTAATTGTTTTTAGAAGTTAATTTTTAAAATATTTAGAGTTACAAATAATTATGAGGATGAGATAAAACAGTATATCATAGAAGTATTAGGTAGATTAGAGCTATGTAAAATATTATTTTGAAAATAATCACTTAAAATATGGGGGCCCTGCTATCTGGGAACACAACGTGGAGGGAGGCATCAGTACTTCCCCATCAAGATCCGCTGAAGCTGCCACTTGGAAGTGTTGAGGAGGGACGTGGCAGAGGGGGAAAGGGCACTCGAGGTGGGGACACCTACTCTATGATCAGTAACTATAGTGAGACAGAATCTGAATCCTACCTTCTACGCAGGCCTTGTGCTCTGACCTGAAGTTTGAATTCTTCCTGCTTGCCATAGGGCCTCTGGAATCAGAAACTTTTTGGATGTTACAAGTGGCAGGAACTGAGGTGATGATTCAGTTTCAAACTCTCACTAATGGGAGCAAAAACTAAAGCCAAAGCTCAGCTGCCAGGGGCAGGCAGGACCAGAGGCAGGCTGCCTCCCTCCCCTCCAGTGCTCACTCTAATCCCCACACCGGATGCACCTTTCTTCAGAATCAGCTCTCTGACTTTGGAAAGTGTGGATCAACAGGTAGCACCTTGGTTGTAACAGTCAGCCTCCCTGCAAAAATCCACAAGTTCTAATAGGGCAGAACTGTGTTTGGTTTGATGTTTTATTGGCATGGTATAGCAAAATACCTGCTACCCATCAGGCCATTAGAACGTATTTGTTGAATAAATGAATGAAGTACAAAATATAGTTAGTAGAGGATCAAAGCCCCAGGCAATCAGTTCTCACAATATGAAGACGTTTATGTTTGACTCCTGAAATTCAATGAAATCCTACTGTATTTGCCCCTGAAGATAATTCTTTACTCCTTATCCTAGGACGAGGAGACGATGTCAAGAATGTCAGAAGTTTAAAAGCTATTCTATTACACACTCAGTCAGGTTAGGTCACATCTGTAATTGTTTTAAGTGGGGCCAGCCGTGGAGCGGGTAGAGCAGACTTTATGGCAACAACCAAAAGAGAAACATGTGCTCTGCTGGGGAAAATACACCACGGGCTCTGACGTCACCCTCCACTTGCCATTCTCGTGGTTTCCAGCTCACTCTGCTTGCTCCCACTTTGAAAGGGGCCCCTGTGATTTCTGTCCACATTCTACCTTCCTTTGTCACTGCAATGCGATGCTGGCATCTGCGTGTGTGGGGACCTAGGGCCCTGAAAGTGAGCTCTGGAAGAGAATCTCTCATTATTAGCACCTACACCGAGCAAGACTCCACACTGTCGAATGCCCTTGGGCAGACTGGGAAAGTTCTCACTCTGAAGAATTTGGCACAGCAAGGAAAAATACGCAGAAATCCAAGAGTCGACGATTCCACATTATGAATGATGCAAACTAGACAGACTCATTCTATAAGACATCAAGTTACACATACCCTTTGCATTTTGCTCCCTCCTCAGCCAGGCCAAATATCACAACCATCTCATCCATTACACATGCTTCAACCAAAACCTTCCCAGAACATCCCCACTGATCAACTGCCAATCCTCCAGGAGAGTTAAGAGACTCATACGAAATCCACTAAAAACCACTCAGACAGGAAGGTGGCACCGGAAATGCAATCAAATGTAGAGTTTTGATGGGCCCTAGCCCAGGAGAAGAGCAGGTGGAAGGCTGACCAGAGCTGTCTAGAGCCTGTCCTGCTGGCCAAAGTTCACCTCACTTAGCAGAAGCCGTATAGGCTCAGAACCAGGAAAAGTGCCAGGAGTTGGAAGCCCAGCCCCGGCCTTCCTGTTGGCCAGAGACAGCAGTGGAAAGCTGGATATCTGAAGAAAAAACACAAACAGTTTTTCCTCTTCTCAAGTCTTCCACGGGGCTGGGATTTAGCTCTGCACTCTGAGCCCCTAGGTTCAATCCCCAGCACCACAAAAATGGGAGAAGGACCAATCCGGAAGCAATCTCCAAACAATCAGCCATTGAAAACCCTGTGAACAGCAGAGAGTTGCTATGAGTTGGACTGACTCCATGGCACCTAACAAGTCTTCCACACCTTTCACTGAACACAACGCTGCTGACACCAAGCAACTGTCCCCCTCAGGTGGGGGTCTTCTAATCCAAATCAATTCTGACAAAGTCTACCTGGAGATAGTGTCAGGTCCCAAAGGTTGAGGACTCAGTCCCACAAGGCCTCACCCCCTTCAGATGCCAGCTGCAAGTAATCAAATGTCACCTATACTTCTGACCAACCAGCTATAAATTAAGTTTCCTACCATGCTCTATTTGAGTTCAATTATGGAAATATCTCATTTATATTTACTGGTATATTAATAAAAGATAAAATAAAGGATACAGATGAACAGCCAGATGGAAATACATAGGGCAAAGTGCACAGGACGGATGCAGGGCTTTCCTGCCCTCTCCAGGTGTGCCACCCTCCGGGGACCTCCACGTGTTCAGCAGTCCAGAAGCACTCTAAACCGAGGCCTTGTCGGTTTTGATGGAGGTTTCATTACATGGGCGTGACCAAGCGAATCCCTGCCCGCTGGTGATCAGCTCACATCCTGGGAGGCCAGGGTTGATGCTGAAAATTCCAAGCTCTTGTCATGCCTTGGTCTTTCCAGTGACCTGCCTCATCATGAAGCACCCCAGGAGCCCATCAAGAGACACCTCATTAGACCAGAAGATGTTCCTATCACTCAAGAAATACAGAGGACATAGGAGCTTAGGAATCAAAGACGAAATTTTAGGGCAAAAGATTCTTCTTGTGCCTCTATCTACAAGAGTTTTAGGATCTTCAAGTCAGGAACCTGGGGCAGAGGTCAACATACATTTCTTTCTTATTATATTATAATATCACCGGTCCTAATCAATACAGGGCCCCAACAAAGCTTCAATATGGCTGCCCCAAACTAGACTTTGTTGCAAGTATCTTGTAGTTTCACATCTCTATATTTAGTTTACTTTAAAATTTTGACTGTGGAGAGAGGCAGAAGCAGAGAACTACCAGGGGTCACAACTTTCGGTAGCGGTGAACATGTTTCGTGTGTTGATAGAAATGATAGTTTCACAGGCGTATGTATGTACCTAAACATATTAAATTGTACAACTTAAATCTGCACCGTTTGTTGCATGTTCATTATGCCTAAAAAAAGCTTTTAAAACTTTTTTCACTGAATTTAAGTAATTGTTGATAGAACTGTAGTAATTGTTCATTGTTTAAAAAGTTGAATTTCTAGTGTTCATTCATAAATCACAGGTTTCACTTCATAATAAGATTTTTTTTTTTTTTTTTTTTTGGCAGTACTGGGGGTGGAACCCAGGGCCTCGTGCTTGCATGCTCTGCCAATGCTGGACCACTGAGCTACACCCCCAACCCATTTTTTTACTTTTTGAGACAGGGTCTCGCTAAATTGCGCAGACTGCCTCTGGTCGAGAATTTGTGATCCTCCTGTCCCCACCTCCCGAGCCACTGGGATTATAGGCGTGTGCCACCATGCCCGGCTATAATAAGATTTTTTTTATAGAAGCCAATTTAGCTTGTGGAGTCAAATCATAGTACTAAGGTTCCTCAGTTTCTCACTGGATTCTCACTGGTTCCTAATGCAGTTTCCAATGCAGAAAGATCGTTTTCCCCACTCATCCTTTTTCTTAACTCTTCAGTGACACAGTGAGCCCCCAACTCTTTTTCTGTTTCCCCTTCTTGCTCCTTGACCCCGTACGATCCTGGATTTCCATTAGGAAAATAAATTTTCCTGGGCATGGTGGCACACGCCTGTAATCCCAGTGGCTTGGAGGCAGAGGCAGGAGGATCGCAAGTTCGAGACCAGAGGCAGTCTGCATAACTTAGCAAGACCCTGTCTCAAAAATTAAAAAAAATGGGCTGGGGGTGCTACTCAGTGGTCCAGCACTTACAAAGTATGCAAGCCCGAGGCCCTGGGTTCAAGTTCCAGTACCACACACACACACACACACACAAAAAAAAAAAAAAAAAAAAAAAAAAGGAAAGAAAGAAAGAAGGAAGGAAAGAAAAGAAATTTATAAAGCATGTGCAGTGGTATATGCCTATAATCCCAGAGACTTGGGAGGCAGAGGCAGGAGGATCACAGGTTCAAGGCCAGAGGCCTTATATCAAGATACAAAGTTAAAAATGGGCTGGGGATATAGCCCAGTGGTAGAGCACTTACAAAGTATGTGTGAGGCCCTGGGTTTAACCCCCAAGTACCACAAAAAAAAATAAAAATTTAAATTTAAAAAATAAGAAAACATTCATGTACAACTAATCTTGCTCAGGACCAATGCCATGAACCTCAGAGAAAGGACACCCTAAGCACTTGTCAGATCCCCTTGTGCTTTGGTTTTGATTGGTCCCACACATGGGAGCACAGCAATACGACATGTGGAGGGACAGACAGCTTTCCTCATCCTAGCAAACACCACCCAGCCAGTTCCGGGGAGTTGTGCACCACACTGCCATCATTCTCATAAACGAGCCTCCACCAGGAAATGCTCTGGACAAGCTTCAGGGGTCTGTGAGGTCTGAGCCAGGAGCTGGTTGAGGACAGAAATATTGAGAACTGGCTCCTCCCCAGAAGCCCAGAAGGATGTCCTCCTACCATCGCACAGAGCCCAGATGAGGCCGCTCCTCAGCTGTGTCTTCTCCAAAAACCCTGACTTGGCAGGAGGTGAGCTGCAGTCACCCACCCAGGGAGAGGGGGCAGCAGCTGCCGCACCCATTACTCCTTTGGGTCACCAGCCTCAGGCATCCTCAGAGGGAAAGGATGAGCTGCACAAGGCAGGGGTCCAGCTCTTGCTTTGATGCTTTTACTCCAGTGTCCACAGCTGGTGACCCAAGAGGCTCACAGTGAAGAGCGGCCCTCGGACAGAGGTGAGCTTGCCTGGGCCCCGCCTCCTACTCACACTCCCCTCTCAAATCCCCTCTCTCTGTTATGTTTTAGCAGATCTGCTGTGACCGCATAACTAAACATAATTGTTTTCCCTCTTGCAGAAATGTAAACCAAATTACTCACTGTGCAATCAGAAAACCACTAGAGTGTAAGTGAATTTAGAAACCCTGCCTCACCAGGCTCTGGGCTCTGAGGCCATCAGATGTGCGGATTTAAAGGTCAGAGATGGAGAAGCGGGTTTTAGTGTGCGGGCAGCTGCAGAGTGGAGAACAAGGAAGTCTTTAGTTTCAGCAGGAATTTCCAGGAATGAGGAAGTATCAGCACCCATGAGAAGAGGAGCCCCACATTACAGCAGAAGATGGTGGGGATCTGGAGCAGAGGGAGGACGTGGCAACCTAGTTGGATGTTCTCCCTGTCACCCAACTCACTGCTGTTAGGACACTGAGGCTCCAAGAGGCAAAGTGCAGGGTTGGCCACACTCCAGGCTGTAGGGCTCCCCCTGTGGAAGGGGCAGGGAGCAGAGCCAAGCTCACGAGCACAGCGCACTGTCCAAGCTCATAGCAGCTCTCAGGGCCTGGGATGGGGCAGAGAAGAGTAGAGGAGTACAAAGTCGGTCACTTACACTGTATGCATTGATAATCAGTTGAATAATATTTTTGGAGTCTCCATGTAAAATCTCCACCGTGGTTCCAGGTATCAGGGCTGTAAAATTCTTAGAAAAAAAATAACAGAGAAGAAGTAAGTCCACTTTGCTTTTCATTCTCTCAGAGTGGACACTGCTCCACTAACAAGAATAAGGGCCACCACTGATGCTGCTACTCTTGCACCTCACATGCTGGAGAAGCACCACAAGGCGAGGTGAGAACTGGCGTGAGGAAGAGGAGCTGCAGGGCTGTGCAGCACCCTCTGTGGGGATCGGAAGGGAGGGCTGGGAAGACCTGCCTCCAAGTGGAAAGTCTTGGACAGCCCTCTGATGTTTTGCCATTGCCCTCGATCTACACAGGTTTCCCCGCCTCCAGCTTCCAGGGTACCTCAGTCTGTTCTGCAGGAGCACAAAGGGCAACTTTCCCAAGGGGCTCAAATGCACCCTCTCCTCTCACATATGAAGGGTGCCCCCTCCTTTGATGGAGGACCTGTGGATATCTCCAGGCGAGATCCTAAAATGAAGCAGGTGGCGTTGAAGTACAGCCCACCCTCTTCTGTTAGCATAATTCTTGCCTATGGCACTTTTAACAAGGATAGAGCACCCATCACCCTCAGCCTGCCGTGGTCTCATGGGCCAGGGTGTTTAGGTCTCAGGAAGGAGGAAAAGAGCTCAGGATTTCTTCCCTTGTGAAACATCTGGAAGCCCAATACAGCATGTGCTAATAATTGCTCTGAAAACGTGGTTTGTAAATGGATAGGTTTTAACCTGTGATCTCCCGCCAAAAGGAGGAGGTGGAGGAGGAGGAGGAGGAGGAGGAGGAGGAGGAGGAAATGAAAAATCGATCATCTTTCCATTTTCATCATTAAAATCAGACTCAGGCTGAAAGATCAAGAACTCAAGAAGACACCAGTGGCATTTTCACCAGTGATAATCTCAGGCAGGAGCTTTAGAAAAACACAACCAAAGGTTCTTTGGTGGATACTTAAGGGATTCCTGATGAAGTCCCATACCCTTGCAACATAAAGGGTGTCCAAAGGGAGCTAGGCTTTCTGCTTAGCTCCCGTGAGCTCTTGTTGTGTAGCTCAAGAAGTTGAATTGAACATGCAATTCATCTCTGGTTGCAGGAAAAACATGTTCTTGAGGGAAGGTGATCGTGACGGCCTGTGAGACAGCTGTTTTCTTGGGGAACTCCTGTACCAGGCCACCCCGGATCTCCCACCCTCGTGGAAAGGCATAAAACTGGAAAAGTAGCCTAGCCATGCAGGCTGCCCAGATGCCTCAGTTTCCTTTCTGAGTATTTTCTGAGTATCTTACATTGTCCTTCCGTATTAAAGTATGGCCCTCTGTTTCCATTTCATCATCTGAAAACAGGAGTTTGTAAAACTTTCAAGGTTTTTCTCAGAATTAAGTTAGATGCCATGTTTAAAATCCTTGTGAAGATATTCATGGCTGTGTGGATGCTTAAGAGCTTCTATAACATTCTTATTTTCTACGAGATCAAGAAAGGGCTATTTTGCACCCATCCTGTGACTCTCCCCACACAAAGCAGGGCTGCGAACACTCCTTACCCCTGTATTCTAACCTCCAATTGGCTTTAAGGTCAGAACGCACCCCAGGACAAGCCACAAGTCTTCCCCCTCCCTCCTGCTGTACCTTGTAAAGCATATAGTGGTTCTTCGTCACTGCAAAGATGAGGTTGATGTTGTTCTCTGCCAATTTCTCTCCAAGCAAGGCAAGGGAAGGATAGTCCTAGGGCCAAGGCAAAAGTCAAGGCTGTTACCTTCGAATGGGCTGATATACCAGCACCTGCTCCAACATGGACTCAAGCACCTGCCATGGGCAGTGTTTTCCCCTTAGACTCCATTGTTGTTGTCAGGTGCCATTGAGTTGGTGTCCAACTCATAGCGACCTCACGTACAACAGGCAAAACATTATTGTCAGTGCTTCTCTGTTATTCATAGGGTTTCCAATGGCTGATTGTTTTTTGGGAGTTGGTTGACGGGTCCTTTTCCCCAGCCTATAGCACCTGGTATTCCCAGGCAGTCTCCCATCCGAGGACTAACCAGGCCCGACCCTGCTCAGCTTCTGAGTTCTGACAGGATCGGATGCCATAGTGGTACGGCTGCAGGCTTAGACCCCACAGAGCCCCTCAACAACTAAACCCCATTGGCAGCTTCTGAACTAAGAGGCCCTGCAGAGGAGACCCTCCCGGAAAGAGCCCTGGGGTACCCACCAGACATCCCACTGTGGGGAAGTCAGGATTGGGCATCTCCATGCCTGATCTGTGTACCTGTCCTTCAGCAGGGACAGGGAAAATGAGGTACCCTAAAAAGAACTGCCTCTGCACCCTACCATCTGCTGTCAGGCTCTGTTATCTCTCCTCTCTTCCCTATTTTCCTCTTCCGGTGTCCAGTGGTCCGGCTGCCCCTGTCTCCCACAGGTCCTGCTCATAGCTCAGAATGGTGGAGGTTGGTTCTCTATGGGATAATGGTTGGGTGCCAAGTGAAGAGGGGAAGGAATGAGGAGGCTAAGACAGTTTATCATGTCCTTAAAGGCTTAAAGGACTCCTGATGGAGTCATCATCAGGTGAGGTCCTATAGTTATAGGTCAACTTTCTTGATTCCCTCATTCCTGGATAATATGGAAGGCTTGGGCATGCCCACCTCTTGAAACTGGAGAAAATGGGTTTGTTTAGCAAAGAAGACTAGGGAGAACTCCTGTGTGGCCAGATATCCAAATGGATTTGTGGAAGCATAGGGTCATACGTTCCTGGAAAAGTTTGCAAGTAAGTGTGTCAAGATCATGGAAATTGTTGAGGTTGTCTGATAGGTATGTAGGGGTTCACTGTACAAGTCCATTAAGACACAGGTTTGAAATTTTGCATAAACTCTTTTAAATGGTCATAGTCATAGACTATTATTGGGAGTGGAGGGTCCCTGGGGCTTCTCATTCTATGCAGGATACCTACTGCCCACTCCGGACAATGTCAGAGGGCTGACTGCCTCGGGAAGCCCGTTTCTAGAAGTTTAGAAGCCCTGTACCTCTGTCTCAGGTGTGACCTCTGCAGGAAAACAGTCCCCAGCCTCCTTTATGATCACCTCCCCCCTTGAAGCCCTCCTGGCTCCCAGGCCACCTCTTCCCCCAATGAAATACCCCCCATTTAAGTACGGAACAGTACAAAGGTGAATGAGCTACAGAAACCCCTGAGAAATGCTCTAAATCAAGGAGGAATTCTGGAAACCCAATTGGAGAAGATGGAATAATGAAGCGCAGTCCAGAAAGTCAGTGAGCACTGAGGGTCGAGGCAGGTTTCAGGGTATTGGTGAGCAATGGACCTCGGGTGGGGTCACAGGAGAGGCATCAGGAGCCAGGCATCACTCTCACCATCTGGTTGGACGCGATGTACTCATTGGCCTCATTCAGGTGGCACTGGCCATCATGCGGCTGCACCAGGCCCCCCAGTTTTCCATCCAGGGCGATGTGGGGCACATCATCTGTCGTGAACACCAATAAGTGCAGTGCATCCTTTCGCCAGCCGATCTTCTCCTGAAAGACAGATGGTGGAGAGTCCTACAGCCTTCCCGCCCCAGCCTGCCCTGGCATCACACCAGACACGGGGACCTCCAGGGCTTAGAGTCCAAATCAGAGGCTCCCCTTGCCCTGTTTTGTTATGACCTACTCATGCAACACTGGGGATGGGTTCCACAGAGGTGCAGAAGAGGCCCAGCCAGGACTGGGGAGTGCAGAGACAAGTCCCCAAGCCTTTGTCCATGCAGGCCCATGTGCCTGGAGTCCCCATTCTCGGCCATCACACTCTACCCTGCTGCTCCATGCCAGAGGGCTGCTCCTCTAGATGTTTCCCCTTGGCCTTAACTACTCTTCTCTCTCCAGAACAACTGCACCATCACAGCTCTGGCTGGGCTTGTCTAAGGTGATGGCTAAGTGAACACTTCAGATCCCATCAGACATGACTCACTCAGGACTTAGCACTCAAGTGACCTAAGGCCAAAGGTTGGGTTTGTCTTTTGAGGATGTGGTAAAAACAGTCATCTATCCTGGCATATGGTTATCACTCTATTCATAACAGAACCACTTCCACATCAAGAATCCATCAGATTGGCTCTTTTCTCCCGCACAGCTTCACTGTATGAAATTTACCCAGTCTTCAGACTAGGACACAGATAAATACAGTCTGTATGGCAAAGGAGACACTCTCTATTTTTCATATTCAGCCACTGTGGCTCCAGTGTGACACAAAAACACTCCCAGTAGTTACGAGGTGTGCTAAAAAGTAAAAATAAAAAATGGCAACCTGGGCTCAGTGGCACACACCTGAAATCCCAGGTACTTGGGAGGCTAAGGCAGGACGATCATGAGTTCAAGGCCAGAGGCAGCCTGTATAACTTAGAGAGACCCTGTCTCCAAATAAAAAAATGGGCTGAGGGAGGAGCCCAGTGGCAGAGCACTTGCAAAATATGTGTGGAACCTTTGGATTCAACCCCCAAGTACCAGAAAAAAAGTACGGCAAATATTTAAATTTTCAAAATTTATAACAGTAAAAAACACATTGCCATCATCCCCCTTCTAAGTACTCCCCCTGCCTTTGAAGATACTTATCCCATTGTTCTTGCCACTTTCTGAAGCAGTTCTGGAAGTCTTCTTTCATAAGTGTCTTTAATTGCCTTGATATCCTGAATTAATTCTAATCATTTGCCTTTCTTTTTTTTTTTTTTTTTTTTGTGATACTGGGGGTTGAACCCAGGGCCTCACGCCTGCATGCATAGCAAGTGCTGGACCACTGAGCTGTGCCCCCAGCCTTTTTTTTTGACACAGGGTCTTGAACTTGTGATCCTCCCACCTCCGCCTCCTGTGTCACTGGGATTACAGGCGTGCACCACCACGCCCGGCGCTGTCATTTGCCTTTCATGGTCATTTTGACTTTGCAGAAGAGCCGAAAGTTGTAAGGTGCCAGACACAGTGAATAAGGTGGATGACAACACACCATAATGTTTTTATGTGACAAAAATGACTGTATCAGAAATGATGTGTGACATGGAACATTGTCATGATAGAGAATGAAACTAAAGAACTCATGAAAAAGGTCTTCTAGAATTGCTTCAGAAAGGAGCAAGAACGATGGAATAAATGTGCTCGGAGCCAGGGGGAGTATTTTGAGGTGGATTAACGGCAATGGGTAAAATATCCAATACTTTTTATGACACCTCATGTTATTAGGAATAACTAGACTTAGATACAAAGTAACAAAAACTAGGATCTATGGTCACCTTTTCACTAATAGTGAAAAGGCATCCCAAAATGTGTTGGGAGCAGAGTGAACACCGGAAGGATTTAAACACTGCTCAGAGTTAGCTACAGGTGCACGTTTGACACTGAACTAGGAGATGGCATTCACAGAGCTTGCAAGTGGAAACACTTTCATTATCTGATGGCAGACAGGGGTCTGGGGCGTCATCTTCCTTCTCTCATCCCACTGATGGATATAATAGCCTAAAAACCAGACGATACTGTCTCATTTGCTCCAGAAGCAACATGGACACAGAAAACCACATAACCCAAAGTTAGATCACCACAGGGGAGAAAAGAAAAGGGGTTTTACAAGAAGCCAGTGAGGACAGAAATCCAGGAGACTGACTGTGAGCAAGGACCTCCACCTTTTGGGAAACCAGTTTCCTACACATGCACCATTCACCCAAACCGCAACTGTTCATCTCCTACCATGTGCAAGGCTCTAAGTAAGGTTTTGGATCTTCCAAAAAGAAAGTTCTCAAGGAACATACAGAGAAATGGCAACAGTAGCTTCAACACACTAGTGTATTAATGAAGGCAAATACAATGTGGATAGGAGCCAGGGGAAGGAAGAAGAAAAGTGGGGAGGACTTCACAGCTTAGATAAAATTTGAGCTGGAAGGAAGAAGAGGAGACTGCAAGGAAGCTGGAAGATGAAATAAAGAGGGAGGAGGCAGAAGCAGTGTGGGCACTCTAGGCACTAGCAATCATAGATAGCAAAGGAGCACAGGAGGTGGGATGTTTTAGGGACCTACAGTGAAACACTAGAAGGTCCTTCTAGCTGAACCCTGACAAAACTATTCATGGTGTAGAAACTGGGACAATGGCTCCTCTTGGCAGGACTGGAAGAGGTCATAGGGAGGCTTCAAAGTTGCTGGCAACGTTCTGATTTTTTGACCTTCTGCAAATTGATCGAGAGGTACTCTAATATATAGTTTTCTGTGTGTGTATTATATTTTGATAAAGAGTTTAAAACTTTAAAATAAAGCATCATAAGCCATGGAGCATGGAAGTGAGGAGGCAAGAGGCATGGAGGTAAAGCACAACTGAGAGAGGGGGGAGGGAAGGGAAGGGATGGGAAGGGAGAGGAAGAGAGAAGAGAGGAGAGAGGGGAGAGGGAGAGGGAGAGGAAGAGGGAGAATGAATGAGAATAAACTAGCAGGGACTTTTGCAGGAAAAAATCTGGATCTGTTAGCCACTAGGGCACAGCCATCTGCTGAACACTGTAGCCAGAAAGTAGACCAACCTTTAATTTCACAAAGTTTATCAAGAACCTTACAGAAAATCAGAGACCTAACTAAATGAGCAGAGATATCATTTTTGAGATTGGAAGAATCAAAAGTGTTGAGATGTTGTTTCTCCACAAATTGATGTGACACACAAAAATAAAAGGGAAATCACTATGAAAGCAACAGGGAAAGAACATTTCACAATAGAGCTGGAAGGCCAGAGAGTAGGCAGGAAGTCTGCACCAGCTGCTGTCCAGGAAAGCCTAGGATGCCTCCTCCCTTTGATCCCCAGGCATCTGGACTGACCAAAATGACCACCTACTTGGGCCTAGAGGCTTGAGATGTTTATTGAGAAGTTGTAACATTTGTTTTATGGATATTTCCATTCCGCTCACTCTGTTCAGTTTCTTTTATCTTCTATGCTCTGGAGCCCCGGTTCCTTCTCAATATTTGGGAGCGTATATAAATTCCCACTTATGGTTTCTCTAGAACAATGATTCGGAGCCATCTGAACCTGTGTATCCTGGATTGTAATTCCTATTAGCCTAAGTAAATTCCTTTCTACTTGTGGAATACTTGATTTTGGATTGATCAACAAGCACAATCAAAAGCCCAGAAGGGCTGGGCGTGGTGGCACATGTCTATAATCCCAGTGACTCAGGAGGCCAGGGCAGGAGGATTGAGAGTTCAAGGCCAGAGGCTGCGTGTAACTTAGTGTGAGATCCTGTCTCAAAATTTAAAAAAAAAAAAAAAAAAAAAATTTGAAAAGCGGTTGGGATGGGGACTGAGGACCACCTAGAGTGGTAGAATGTTTGCCTAGCATGCATGAGGCCTTAGATTCAACCCCCTAGTACAAAAGCAAAAATGAAAAACAAAAAAAGCTCAGATGGCCTTTTTAAGAAAATGACAAGCCGACTCTAAAATTTACATGGAACTGTAAATAATGGAGACTAAGCAAACAATTTTGAAAAAGAACAAAGCTGGAGTACTCATTATCTAAGGTCAAGACTTACTACAAAAGTATAGGATACAGAGGGGCTGAGGTTTAGCTCAGTTGGTAAAGGGCTGCTCTGTGCTCTCTGAGGCCCTGGGTTTGATCCCCAGCACAACAAAAGTAGAAGGACCTGGCAGCCCACTCCCAAAACACTCAGCCATTGAAAACCCTAAGAATAGCAGAGAAACACTGACATAGTACCGGCTGTGGAACCATGTCAAGGAGTGTTTCATTCTGTTGTATGTAGGGTCACTATGAGTAGAAAACAATTCGACAACACCTACCAACAACAATAACAGGATACAGAGATCAGAGATAAGCATACATATGTATTCAATATGACAAAAGATACTAGAAACATTGAACATCCATATGCAAAAAAGTGAAGTTCAACCCACACTTCTTGTCATATACAAAAGTCAACTTGAAGTTGATCATACACCTAAATGTAGCTAAAGCTATAAAATTTCTGAAGGAAATAAGAGAAAACCATTGTGACTTTGGTATATGCAGAGTTTTTAGAGTAGATGACCTATAGGATAAAAAAAATGATGATTTGGATTTCATCTAAGTGAAAAACTTCTATTCTTTGAAAGAAAATGAAATGACAAGGCATAGCCTGGGAGAAGATATTTCAAAAAAAGAAGAATCACTGGGCATGGTAGTCCACACCTGCAATTCTACCACTTGGGAGACAGAGGCAGGAACACCGTGCGTTCCAGGCCAGCCTGGGTTACACAGCAATACCTTGCCTCAAAAACCCAAAACAAATAAATAATGAATTTTGTTGTTGTTTAGTTTTTTGAGATGAGGTCTCACTACATCACCCAGGATGGCCTCAAACTTGTGATCCTCCTGCCTCAGCATCCCAAGGACTAGGATTATAGGCATGGACCACCATGCCCAGTTTCTAAAAAATAAAAATCCTATAAATGATTTATATCCAGAATATATAAAGAAGTCTCCTAGATCAATAAACAGCTGAATTTCAAAAGCGGTGAAAGATTTGAACAGATACTTGAACAAAGAGATGTTGTTGTTGTTGTTGTTGTTGTTAGGTGCTGTCAAGTCGGTATCCGACTCATAGCAACCCTCTGTACAACAGGGGAAACACTATTGTCAGTGCTTCTCTGCTGTGCATAGGGTTTTCAATGGCAGATTGATTTTTGGGAGGGGGTTGCCAGGTCCTTCTCCCAAGCCTACAGCTTCTGGTGTTCCCAGGCGGTCTCCCATCCAGGTACTAACCAGGCCCGACCCTGCTTAACTTCCGAGATCTGACGGGGTCAGATGCCACAGGGCTACAGCTGCAGGCGAACAAAGAGATAGGGATGGAAATAACCACATGAACTGATCCTCTATATCATCAGTCATTAGAAAAACACAGATTAAAACCACAATAAGATATCCACTAGATAACTGTTAGAATGGCAAATGAACCCTCATAACACCAAGTTATGGTAAGGATGTGAAACAATGGGAATCCTCATAACTGCTGCTAAGTATACAATATGTTTAGAAAACACTTTTAGCAGATTCTTATAAAGTTAAATATATACTTATTACCAATCCAGTCATCCTGCTCTTTGGTATTTACCCAAGGCAAATGGAAATTTATCCTAATATAAAAAATTCTCTGCAAATATTTATAGCAGTTTTATTCATAATCACCAAAAACTAGAAATAACAAATGTCCATCTGTGGGGCGTCACCTGCTGCTGGTCTTGCTCCAGCCATAGGCCTACAGTCGAGAACAGGACCCACTTGCTGAAGACCCACTGGTCGGTGAAGGCTACTGGAAAGCTTTGCTGCCTGGAGAGGAGGCTTATGCCCATGGCTACTCTGAGAAGCCTTGAGAACGGCAGGCTCAGAGATTTATGCCCACAGTGGCTCCTTACTTCTCAGCTCCAAAGGACAACTCCAACTCTCTGGGTGTTAGACAGCTCTTTATTGTAGTGCTCACTCCGAGCTGATGGCATGTACCCCCGAATGCTCCGTGCACCATCCTTATATTTCCTAACCTGGCCAATCAGAGCTTTCCATGCTAAGTCAGGTGATCAGGGTTTAGCCTATCAGGGAGGAGATGCAAATGAAGCATCCTAAAAGGAACCAGTCAGGACTTGTTCCCTAACGGCCCAATGGGGGGCTTCCAGATAATTTGGAAATAACCAGTCAGGTGTCCAGGGGTCTGAGGAGAGGAGGGGCATGCCAGCGCCATCTTGCTAAGCTCGATGCCTGGGAGTTCCTGGATGTAGGGCAGAGGTTACTGCCCTAGGAAGAGTCTCAGACCTCCAAGCAGGCCAGATAGGCCTGGCAGCTAGCTCCCTCTCTAGGCAGTGCCCTACATCCATCAAGGAATGAATAGACACATTATAGTATATCCACACAATGGAACACCACCCAACAATAGAAAGAAACAAACTATGGACACACATAATGATATTGATGAATCTCATCACATTATGCTAAGTGAAAAGAATCTGACTCAAAAGCAACTTACTATATTCAGGAAATGACAAAAAATACAGGGACAGAAAACAGATCAGTCATTTCCAAAGGCTAGGGGTGGAGGGACCACAAAGGCATAATAAAAGACACTTTTTGGAGGGATAAAAATGTGCATCTTAATTGTAGGGATAGCTATCAGATTTTACACTTGAAATGGGTGAAATCTGTGCTACGTAAATCATGCCTCAATAAACCTGACTTTAAAAAAAAAAAACTTTAAGAAGTGTTTATCTTTTAACTCAGTGATTCTATTTCAGGAGAATCTATCCACAAGTGTTATTCATAAAAATTATGAAAGCATGTGCCAACACGACAGGGTGAAAACAAAGAATACAGCCCTGTATTTGAAACTACACAATAAACAAGCATAACTCTCTATTTAAAAAGGAGCAAGAGTTATTGAAACAACATCCACCATAATGGGGTTGGGGTTGGGATTATAGGTAACCTGTTTCGCTTTTTCCCATTACTTTCTAAACTATCTTTAATACGCAAATACTACTTCTGTAAGACTGGGCTTTGAATGCTGGCTCTGTCATTTAACTTGTTTAGTGTCTATTTCTTCTATGCCAGCTTCTCCACAGTCTTGTGGGGACAGCAGGAGCCGGGTTTAGCAAGAAGACCAAACAACCTGGCACTTGGTGCCTCATGACAGGCACTTGAATTTTGCTGCTGCCTATGACCAATTTATTTAACACCTCAAAAAGCTTTTCTCTTGTCAGTAAAACATACATAATAATACCTCACATTTATTGAGCATGTACTTGATTCATTTAATCCTCACTATAACCCTTGTGAAGTAGGTCATAGATTACCATGTCCTCGTTGAGCAAACTAGTGCTCAGAGAGGTGAAGTAACTAGTCCACTCAACTAGTAAGGACCAGAGAAGCCAGACTGAGATGACCAGTATCTTACCCACAAAATCATACTCTTCATTCATAAACTACGTAATTGTATAGGAAAAAGAACCCACAGATATGCATAATAAACAAGGTAATTCAGGAAGGAGCCCAGTACATGATAGCTTTCAACTAATGACTGATGGGTCCAAAATCAATGTTTGTTGAATTGAGGGCTGCATCTGAAACAGAAATAGCTCCAGAAGTGAGGACTGGCAAAGCATAATAACAATTCTATTTGCTCTGAAGTGGGCTCTTATTCTGTAAATCCTGTCAACAAACTTGCCCAGAAGTCAGGCTACAGTAATGAGGGAGGCCATGCTTATTCACACAGGGCTTGGAGATTTCATGTGCTGACTCCATAAAATTGATTTGTTTGTTTGTTTTATGGTACTTGGGAGCTGAACCCAGGGCCTTGCATATACTTTTCAAAAGCTCTACCACTGGGCTGCAACCCCAGCCCATTTTTCATTTTTTTAAAATTTTGCATCAAGATCTTGCTACATTACGCAGGGTCCCTCTAGCCTTGAACTTGAGATTCTCCTATCTCAGCCTCCCGAGTTGCTGGGATTATAGGCGTGTACCACTGTGCTTGTCCTACCACAAAGTTTTTACATTAGAAATAAGTTCCCTAATGTCTGCTTGGCTGGTAGAGTCATCCACTTTGAAGACTTAAGTTCCATATTCCATGTTTGGGGTAGGGAGCAATAGAGGAAAAGGGGACTTTTTTTTTTTTAAAGGAAATCATTGAACTACAAAATGGAGTGAGGCATGGGGACCAGAGCCTGTGAGCTTTGAAACAGACAAGTCTAAGCTCAAAGTTTTACCGCGCTCCAACAGTGGGACCCTGTGTCAGTCCCTCACTTCTCTCAGCCAAAGTTTCTTCTTTGCAAAATGGAACTGAGACTACTTTGCAGGGCTGGTGCTAGGTTTCTAGACACAATATTTTTAAAAGTACTTGGCACATAAAAAGGACTATAAAGAGACTCTATGATTATCATCTGAAAACCAGTAATAACTTTTACATCTCTTCTCGTTTTACTACTTGGTGTGTGTGGCTGCACAACTGTTATGAGGAATATTGCACAGCAAAATGTTTAAAAGCTCTGCATTAATTAAAAACCACAATGAGTCTATTGCTTGCCTATTAAGATGGTTAAAATTAGAAAGACTGAACACTCCAAATGTTGATGAAGATGAACAGGAACTGGAATGCTCATACACTGCTGGCAGGAATGTTAGATGACCCATGTACTTCAGAAAACCACCAGGCAGTTCCTCATAAAGTTAAACACCTGCCATTACGACCCAGCCACCCCACTCCAGGTACCCACCCAAGAGAAACGAAAGCATACAAAAATAATAACATGAGCATTTACAGCAGCTCTCTCGGAATCAACCAAACTAGAAACCACCCCAAAGTACATCAGCAGGTAAATGGATAAATAAACTGCTGGATATCTATGCAACGGGATACTGCTCAGCAGCAAAAGAATGCGCAAATACACTCTACAGCATAGAGGAATATCAAAGTAACTCTATGGAGTAAAATATGCCTGGCAAAAAAAATTGCCTGGCAGTTACAGTCAAATGCATAATGACGGAAAGTCAATTTGTGATTGCCTGGGATAATAGGAGAAGGAGAAAAGACAAAGGGGTACAAACGCACTTTCAGAGGTGAAGGACATAGCTCATTATGTTGGTTGTGGTATGGGTCCTCAAGTGTGTGTGTGTGTGTGTGTGCGCGCACACACACATCAGAATTGATCAAACTATGCCAGTGTACTGATTCCTACCTATAATCCCATTGTGCAGGAGCTGAGGTAGGAGGATTGCAAGTTCTAGGCTAGCCTGGGCCACAGAGTAGGACCTGTCTCAAACAAAACAACACAAGACAAAAACAAAATTAGAGAAAAAAAAAAAAAAAGTTCATTGAACTGTACACTTTCGATGTGTAGTTTATGTATGTGGAATCATACTTTAATGAAGGTTTGTTGTTTTAAAGAAGTCTTGCTTTGCTCAGAATGTCATTTAAATACAATAAATTACATGAGCACCCTGATTGTCAGGAATGTGCTGGGAACAGGACGTATAAACATTCTCTTATTCGGCAGTGGGATCCGCACTGGAGTTATGTGCTTGGGCTCAGGTGGCTGGCATGTCTGGATTCAGCCCCACATTGGCTTCATCTCTCCTTGTGACCTTGAGCAAGGGACTTAATCTTTGCCAATCACAGCCCATTCATCTATAAGAGGGAGATAATAACAGTACTGATAAAATGCAGCTGTTGAGAGAATTAAACAAAATGATACATAGGAGAACCCAGCCCAACATCTGGTATGTGGTGAACAGTCAATAATTCATACTCACTGTTACCCAAGCTGAAAAACTCTTACTTATATCTTTAATTCAGAAATATACATCTTATCTTTGGATTATCTTATCTATCTTATCTATGGGTGATGTTTTATCTCATGTTTATTTCCTTTTTGCTTATTTGCATTTTCTAAACTTTTATGTTGAATATATGCTCAACAGCTTATAAAAAGAATTGTTAAAAGAAAAAGATCTATTTATTTAGCTGAACTTCTCTCCACATCTCTGAGAAAAAGCAATACATAAACAAAACCAATTTCATTAACTATGACAGAGGTCAGCCCTCAGATGAAAATGTCAGGGGTGTGCTAGATGGAAATGCAATTGGCTCAAGCGAGGAGGCCGGCATCTGGCCAAGGCTCTGTGGTTCACTCAACTTCCCTTTGTCTGCTGGTCAGATCTGTATCCATTCACCGCCAGGTCAGTTTCAGCCTTCACTCCCAATCCCACACCCACTCACAAGGTGACCTCACCTCTGTTGGTCACCCAGAGAGACAGGCAACAAGACTCCTCCTCACCTGTTCCTAGAATCTCCCACAGCCCTGGTGAGGGTGCTTTTCAGCCAGCTTCTTCCTCTCCATCCTAAACTAACTGGCGAGTCCTCCCACCCTCTCCTCTGATCTCACTGTCCCAAAGGAAGGAGGACTCCTCCCTTGCTGAGGAAACACACCCCCATAAATTCCACCCTCTTTGGAGAATGTTCCATGATCAGTCTCTCCCCAGCTCCTTCCCATGTGCTTAA
This sequence comes from Pedetes capensis, assembly GCA_007922755.1. Lineage (NCBI taxonomy): Eukaryota > Metazoa > Chordata > Mammalia > Rodentia > Pedetidae > Pedetes > Pedetes capensis. The sequence continues at coordinate 51,351 of VMDO01000377.1, read as the reverse complement.
AAATATACTCATGGCCCAGTTATTATAACCCTTCCCTTGACCCTGCTACTCTACGAGACTCCCCTTCCTTATCTCTCTATGTCTGTGCCTCTCTCTCTCTCTCAAAACTAGTAGGCTGTTGCTTCTTTTTCTTCCCGGTTTCCCAGAATCTGACCTCTCTCTCCATCATCCAAAAACAGGAGACGCAGGGACTGAGAAGGAAGATCAGCCCTTCCCAGTCTGAGAAAATAAATAAAAGCTGACTCCTCCCAAGGCTGCAGACAGACCTGCTGGCCTGTCCACCTCGACTAGCTCGCCCCAGAGAGCCTGGGGCCTGGAGGAGGGAAACAAATAGGGAGTAAAGGGCTTGGTTTCTCTAGTTTGAGGACATGAGTCTCCAGCCTGTGGGGCAGTTTGGTTTCTTGGGGTTGGAAGGAATCACATATAATGGCTGCAAGGTCTGACTAAGGAAGAAGGTTCCTCAAAGGACCAAGAACAGGCCTCCACTTTCACCACCCCCACGCTGTCTCTGGGTCCTCTGAGCAGCTCTCTGGATGCAATGGTGAGGAGATTCCACAAGAAGCCAACAAGAGCCAGGGGGAGGTTTTCTAGATGATAGCTCAAAGCAAGCTGTGCTTGGCATACAAGTTCGTGTGTATGGAAGAGTATTTGAGTTACAGTACCCAAATACAAATGCGGCTTGGCGGGTACTCTGCTAAGAGCCACAGAAGACAGGCGCAAACAGGCTCCAGCACAACGAAAGCACCAGAGGTTACCCAAAAGGAAAACAGATTAGAGGAATACGTAGCACCTGAAGTTTGAAGGAACCTTAGGGGTTCTCGACTAATCCCCTCCAGTGCAGGGGTCCTCTCTCTGGCCTGCGGGGTGGGTACAGGGTCCACACAGACTCACTGCACATCAGGCAGCCTATTCTCATGCTTGGACTCCAGGCCGCTTCCCTATGGCTACCCTTGTACCTCCCCTGTTGTTGTTGTTGTTGTTGTTGTTGTTAGGTGCTGTCGTCGGTATCCGACTCATAGTGGCCCTCATAGGGTTTTCAATGGTTGACTGTTTCGGGATTGCCTTAGGAGTGGACTGCCAGGCACTTCTCCCATTTTTGCGGTGCTGGGAATTGAACTTGGGACCTCAGAGACTGCTGCGCAGTGCTCTACCAACTGAGCCAAATCCCACCCCGGTACCTCCCCTGTGCCAGGAAAAGGGTCTATTTCCTCTTCTATAAGGAGAGCTGAAGTCAGTTAACACGTTTCTCACGGTGTTTCTCCTTGAGGACGTGGTTTCCAGGCACAGCACACTTCATCCAGCTTTCTCTGCTCTCTGTCAACATCTGTCTTAAACACAGCCCCCAGATGTGATGTGACCCCTCCAGAGGAAAGCAGGGCTGGGCCCTGAGCACATGGCCTGTGTCTGGCAGCTCAATCTTCCAACAGATTCACAGTAAGCCTGAGGGTTCCCAGATCCATTTCGTAGGAACTGGTTTACACACGTGGATCACGAAGAGCATGACGAGCACATGAGGCAGACTCAGGGGTGCCCCATGGAAAGTGCAGGGAGGGCCTGGGAATCTGAGGGAAGCCTGTGTACCACCACACCGTCTTAGGAAACACAGGTGGCTGCCTGTATGTGGCCAGCTCGCTGGCATGCAGAGACAGCACGGACAACAGCCCTACTGGAAAGCCATCCAAATAAGAGATGTCCTAGAACAGAGAGGCCATCCCAGGGAGGAGCTTCGATGAAGACAGAGATGTCAGCTTTAAATCACCAGACTCTCTGGTCCCAAGGTCACTCTAATTGAAATTAGCAATAACCAGCCAGGCGTGGTGGCACACACCCGTAATCCCAGCAACTCAGGAGGTGGAGGCAGGAGGATCGCAAGTTTGAAACCAGAGGCAGTCTGCATAACTTAGCAAGACCTGTCTCAAAAAAGTAAAAAAATGGGCTGAGGGTACAGCCCAGTGGTCCCGCACTTGCAAAGCATGCAAGCACGAGGCCCTGGGTTTATCCTCAGTACCACAAAAGAAAAAAGAAAAAAGAAAAATTTGCAATAACCAAAATGAAGTGGTCCTCAAGCCAGACATCAGCCCAGTCCACAGACTCCAGTTGTCACTAAGGAGTCACCAGGCACATGCTCCCTGTCTGCAGAAAAATACCCCCATGTCAATAGTAGTATCTGGCTGCGACTATACTGTGAGAGGCCAAGGGAGCAGAGCCAATGGTTCTGAGATGCCCTCAGAACTGGGAAAGATAAGGCAGACATCAGAGCTCCCATTTTACAGATAGGGAAGCCAAGGGCAAAGATAAGCACACTCAATCAAAGGGCTGGGCTCCATCAGCATGCTGACATCGGGAAGGTCTAGTGGGCTCCATGGAAATCCCAAGGGCTACTGGTTATGTTACTACTGTGTCAAATAAGCAGGAAAGTCAGGGCTCACGAGAGAAGCAGCATGTACAACTGTCTTCCCCGGGATCATTTCAGCCTGCCCTATGGGCTGGCAAGCTCAGTCAGGGAGGTGATTGTAATGGTTCCTTGGAGTAAGACATTGCTTTCTTTGGAAGCTTGCCCCTACCACTTCTTTTCTTTTATGTGACTTCAAAAGATGGCAGACACTCTAATGTCAAGGTTAAATACATGTAACCTGTCCACATAGATCCAGTTCTGGCTCTGGCTCTGCCATTTCTAGCTAAACGACCTTGGAAAAGGTTCCCAACTTTCCTACACTTCTTTCTTCATCATAAGGGGACGACGGCACAACCACCTTCAAAGGAGTGAAATAAGCCTGTGTTGCTTGCAAAAAGAATGGCCCTCAAAAGCATTCAGCTGATGATTATCAATCACATCGTTAGCATCAGAGCCTCACAGGAAAACAAAGAGACTGGGGGAAGCCCTTGAGGGAGAGGAACACTATCATGCAACCACTGGGTCCAAAGGCTTCAGTCTTCCCAGAATCTGCACGCTGGTTGCACCTTAGATCTTGTTCACGTACCAAGTTCATGATGAGTGAAATTCATGGAGGCAGAAGCTAGGGTGGTGTGGCATCCCTCATAACTGTTCATCCCTCATACACAGCACCTCACAACAGGGTGGGGGATTGCACATAATAAGTACTCAACAAATTTTCAAAGTAACCATAATTCACTCTGCACATTAACCCTTCAGGCAAGTACTGAGAGAAAAGAACAGGTGTTGAGGAAGACAGAGGAAGGAAAGGGGGCTGGTCTGGCCAGCTCATGGCAGAGCCAGCAGATCCCACAGTACTGGGCTTAGGGACCAAAAAGTCTTAATTCCAACATGGCACACAAAGAAAAACAAGACTAGCTGTCTGTGATTGGCTTCCTAAATCATGCTGACATTCAAGTCTGTTTTCATCACTTTGTAACAATAAACATGTTCTCATTAGGAGTTTGTTTTTCCTGCTTATCCCCATACTTTGCAATGAAATATCTTAAAAAAAAAAAATCTGTTCTGTGGTTAAACTTAATGAGGCCAAAAGTGTAGTATTTCTTTTCTTGGGAAAAGAAATGTTGGCCTGTGACTCAATGTATAAATATTCACCTCAAGCCCAAACCCAACAATGTGCAGCATGACATTTCTAATGTGCTCTGTGGCAGGGCCCAATCTGAACAAAAGATAATTTCAGAATGTATAAGATTGATCTACATGGATTTTCATGCCTGCAACTGTACCACCTTGGCATCTGATCCTGTCAGACTTCAGGAACTAAGCAGGGTCGGGCTTGGTTAGTACTTGGATGGGAGACTGCCTAGGAACACCAGATACTGTAGGCTTGGGAGAAGGACCTGGCAGCCTACTCCCAAAAAACAATCAGCTACTGAAAACCCTATGAATAGCAGAGAAGTACTGATATAGTGCCAGGCATGGCACAGTATCAGGGAGTGTTTCATCGGTTATACACAGAGTTGCCATGAGTTGGACCCGACATGATAGTACCTAGCAACAACAACATATGAATTTTCCATTTTGCGGTGCTAGGGATCTAGCTCAGTAGTACAGCACTTGCTTAGAATGTGCAAGGCCCCGAGTTCAATCCCTAGTACCACAAATAAACAAACATAAAAATTTCCATTTTTGTAAGAGAAAATATCAATAGGCAAATATCAAATATCAATGAGTTAAATATCAGTTTCATATGGGTTCATGTAAAATTTACAAACGTAATATTTTATTTACCCTTTAGTGAATCTGCAAGTTCAAATCGAACCCTTGAGGATAAAGAGATTTTTCCTTTTCTTTAGTTTTCTCCACCACACTGCCACAGAGTTGAAAATTTTGCCAAGAAACAGTACTTCCAGTTCTACTCTGAAGGATGTGTATAAAGCACCTTGGATGCCCTGGAGGCACCATGGCCTGATGGGAGTGTAGACAAGTATGGGGCAAGGGGACCTAGGTGGTTCTCACTTCTGAAGCACAAAGGCAACTATGAGCACAAAGCATTTGTTTGTTTATCAGATGCTTCAAGAGGACCTGCAATGTGCAAGGCAGTGAGCTTGGTGTTGGGGATATCCAGTTGTGAGAAAGGTCTCTGCTTTACTATCTCAATAGAAAGCCACACACCATTCAAGTAATGGCTCTGATAGAAATAAAATAGCTGGGATAGAAGTGGCCAAGGGCCTGGCACTGGGAGACCCTGACCTAGTCAGAATGACCAATCAGGGAGGCTCCTCTGACAAATAGACAATTAAGCTGAGGTCTACAAGATAAGTAGACATAGATTAGACCATGAAAAGAAAAGCAGGTTCCAGGGGAAAAAGGGAGGGATGAAAATGTGAGCACAGGGGATTTTCAGAGCAGGGAAGGTACTCAGTATGTTATTATAATGGTAGACATAACAGGTCATACATTTGTTAAAATCCATGGATTGTATAATACCAAGATTAAACTCAAATGTAAACTACTGACTATGGACTTTGGTTGATAATGATGTGTCAACACTGGTTCACTGACTGAAACAAATGTATCACACCCATGTGAGATGTTAGAACGAACAAAGCTTCATCCATATTTATAGCCACTCTCCATTGGCTCATATCCCAAACCACATACACCCCTCAGCCCTCAGAAAAATCTTCTTCCACGAAACCAGTCTCTGGTGCCTGGGGACCACTGCAATAGAGGGTAAAGGAGATACAAACTCTCACATGCCTTGCTGACAATGCTGAGATATAATACAGCCAATTCCCTTCTCTCCATGTGAAAATGATCCATTGTCAGCAGGGCAGTGAACCCCACAGGACACCAAATTATAGGGTCACTGACTTGAAATGTCACCTCAGAGATAACAAGCAAAAGCACGCATTCAACCACAGCCATCTGCAACACAGAAAGCCATGGAGAACTGCTGGCACCGGACGTAACAGAAGCTACAGGGTAGAGGCTCTGCACACCTGACCCGCACGCATCCCCCAAGGAAACCAAATACTGCAATGGGTTTTCCCAAAGACACTGCAGCAGAGGAAGAACAAATGGGATGGCTTTGGACCAAGCCCCAGAAACCTGGTAAGTGATGCACTTGCAGAAGCAGCTTGCACATGCCAAGACAGAAAGCAGAAGGCGAGAACCCAGAGCACACAGAGGAGTCCTTTCAGACCAGTGCTCTCCTACCATTTTGGCACCAGGGACTGCTTTCATGGAAGGTTTCAGGATGTGGGCCAAAGAGGAGACATGTAAATATACATGAAGCTTTGCTCATTTGCCACTGGCCCCCAGCCCAGGGGTTGGGGACTCCTGCCTCAGATGATGCCAAGTGCCTAGGTGTGTATATAAGGCCAGCTGCCTTCCTTGAGGAAAGGAAGGTAATTTCCTACACTCCTCAGCTTGGTCTTGGAAAAATGGCACAAGTTTAAGGTCTAAAACAAATCAGGCACCAAATCAAAAGAAACTAAATCAGCTCTGTGGGGACTGGGAGAAAGGAGGGCGCAAAGAGGAAGCCCCTCACAGCTACACCAGACTGAGGGACCAGGGAACTGCTCACCCTTCATGAGCATCCGCAGCAGCCCCTGCAGGGTCTGGGCTCAAACCTGAACCAAGAGATAGACAAGCAAAATCAAGGGCTCTGAGCAAAGGGGCACAGTGCTATGCCCAAGGCCTCTGTGAAAAGGGGCACTGACCAGCACAGGCAAGCAGCACCCTGGGGCTTCTCCCTCTAATCCTACCCCTACACACTTCCCAGCTGAGTACTCTGAGGCCACAGAGCTCTGCAGGACTCCACAGAGCCCACTAGCAGCACACGAGGCAGGGCCTGAAGCCAGACAACAGAACCCTAAACCCAGTGCCCCCTGCTCTACACTGCACTGTTGCCACTTCCCAAAGTGCCTGGTCACTCAGTAACACGAAAGGCACAGGCTTGGGAATCAGCCTGACTGGCTCTGAGGTACCTTATCCTACTCCTCACTAAGAATAAGTAGAATTAATTCCTATGATACTCAGTTTCCTCACTTATAGACTGGGAACGACCACCACCAATATGCTGTGGGACCCCTACAAGAACCAAGATGAATATAAAACATCCAGCACATAAAAGATGGTCAAGCAAGTATAACAATTATTTTGGTTTCTAGAGGCCCACAGAATTTGCATTCCTGCAGAAAATCTTGCCACAATAAAGTGGTCCCACTTAGCCCCTCAGGGGCTGTGGTCTACATTTTAGATTAGGATATTCTCCCCAGCAAAGGAAAAAAGGACTCAAGCCACACCAAAAATAATCTGTTCAAACCAAGCAACTTTGCATGCTTTAAGATTTCTTCATCCACCTGTTTCTGAGAGGACAGGAGTGCTACAAAAATTTAGCACTCAGTGCAAAGTTAGAAAGTGAAGATTAAAACAGAAAGTCTGTCTAAAGCCTAAAGAGGCTACTGCTGGGGCATCAGAATCTGAGACAGAGCCAGGCATGGTGGCGCACATGTGTAATCCCAGAAACTCGGCAGATGGAGGCAGGAGGATTGCAAGTTTCAGCATAGAGGCAGCTTGTGTAAGTTAGTGAGGCCCTGATGCAAAATAATAAATAAAAAATGGGCTGGGGATGCAGCCCAGTGGTAGAGCACTTGTAAAGTATATGCAAGGCCTTGGGATCAATTTCTAAGTACAAGAAAAAGAAGAGGAGGAGGAGGTGGAAGAAAAGCAGGAGAAAGTGGAGGAGGAGGAGGGGCTGCAGCGGGGCTGCAGCGCAGCAGCAGCTGAGTCAAACAGGGAAATACACTTAGTTGCACAGATCTTATCTTCTGGCTGACAGGAGAAAGCAGCCCATAGAATCCTGTTTGCCAGGCTGTCCCCACCCGAGGTCAACTGTGTAAGCAACTTCTTTAACCTGAAAGCAACAAAAATAGCTAAATGGTGACTAGTGAGTTGGAACCTAGAGGTCCTCGGTGACTGTCACCCTCTGTCCTCCAGAAGCCAAGGGCACTTCCTGTTCTGGGAGAACAGGAAAGCAGCAGAGTTCCAGTGGGAACAACCTGCTACATTTCCACTTGTATGATTTTAGAATAAACAACGTAGAGTTGACTTCTAGAAAACCTTGGGGAACAATAAAACTAGTATTGGAGAAACCATAATTCTGATCAAGAAAAGGTATAAACAGGTTCAATCTTAGGCTTCTAGGTAAAGATAAGAAATGAAGTGGCAGTCTCCAATGACTGTCCCCAGATGAGAACAGCACATTGGATAAAAAGCCTGCATGGCTGAGAAAGTCATCCCTTAGCTGTAGATACTGTTAAACTGCCTCTCACAGCAATATGACCAACAGGGGGAAAATAAAGCAACTCAAAGCTACCATTCAGAGAAGAAGGGGCCTTATCCTAAACAGAAGTAAGTAGTTTCCTTCTTCTTACAAAGAACAGCTTTCCAAGAACAAGCAACTAAATAAATAAATAAATAAATAAAAACTTTAATTTAAAAAAAGGAAAGAAGGAAGTGCAGAGTGGGCCACAGAGGTGGGATTTAAAGTCAGTCCTGTGACTGTTCCATGACCCTAAATCCCACGAGTTGATAATGGGTAGTCCAACCCAGGGAAACTAGAATGAGAATAAAGCCAGAGCAGAGAGCTTGCTATGGGTGCTGTGAGACAGGCTGTTACCAGCTGCATCTCCAAGGGGACAGGGCCAGAGGAAGCAGAGCACGCAACACTGAGGGGGACCATCCACGCAACTCCAGCCCTTAAGAGGTGCCCGGCCAAGGACATGAGATCTCAGGCCTTCTCCCTCTGTTACACTCAGTTTGCAGCATTGAGTTTAAGAGTCTTTAATCTGAACAGGAGTAGGCAGAATGGTTAGGACTTATGAATGATATCTGAGATTTGATGCAAATAATATGGGATAGGTTTCTTGTGAACACAAATGAACCAAGAATGGCCACAAGTGATAATCATTAAGGATAAATAATGGATAAGGATAAATAACTTTTGTATGTGTTTGATCTTTGATTAAAAAAAATCATCCTACATTTTCATTAGGAAATTTAGATAAATAGAAAATTTTAAAAATCAAGGAGAAAATATAAACCACAAACACTTCTACCACAGAAGAAAACTACTGTGAACACTCTGGTCTATTTCTAACGTTTTCCCTTTTTTCCTCTTTCTTTTATTTGCCAAACAGGATCAGCCTGTCTACACTGTTTTATAACCTGCTTTCCACCCCCTCTGGTCTCAGCTATTATTCAGGTCATTTAATATGTTTTAGTGGCATAGTTGTTGCATAGTCTTTCACCAAAATGTGGTCCGTGATCTATTTCCAGTTCCTCCCCATGATAAGTAAAGCTGTAGTGAACCTAGAAAGTTGACATTTATTATAAATAGGTGATTTCAAAAAAGAAATGGCTTGATATAAACTGAAAACACAGAGGAAAAGATGCTGGTGGCTAGCAGACTGCATAATTCTAAGCAATTATTAACTTCCCATGCATCCCTGTTGCAAAGGCCATAGTGAAAACTTCAACAGTATAAGGCTGAAACATGCTCATAAAGTGCCTCTCAGTCAATAATAATTCACTAGATTTGGGCAATGAGTTCAGGAAATCTGCTAGAATCCTCTGAAATACTGAATTTTATTGGGGGGTTTGTTTTTTGTTTGTTTTGTTTTGTTTTTGATTTTTGGTGTTTTTGTTTTTGTTTTAAGACAAGGTCTCACAGTGTAGCCCAGGCTGGCCTCAAACTCATGGCAATCCTCCTGTCTCAGCCTCTCAGGTGCTGGGATTACAGTTGTGTGCCACCATGCCTGGTTAAACTTCTAAATTTAAAGGGTAGAATAGTATATCCATCCGGGATGACACAGGAAAATTCTGCAGGCAGAAGAGTGATCTAATGGCTTCTCAAAATCCACTGTGGTTCTAGCTCTCAACCATGCCACTCCCATTAATCTAGTAGAATTAATATAGCTGGACATTCCTTAGGCCTCTCATTGGACTCTTTCTCTACCTACTGAGCCTTAGAGATAATTTCTCCTCAGAAAGAAGAAAATCCCCAAAATTCTCAAGGTGGGGAGATGAAAGGAATCTTATGTTTCCCCTGTACAATTTGTTCTCCATCAATGTGAATGTGAACTTTCTATAATCAATATCTGAATGACAGTAAAAAAAATCTAGTTCATAAACTGAATCAAATTCATAAACTATTTTGTGACACATTTGAAAGATTCAGAGATGAAAACACTCTAGCTATGTTCCATCTGGCTTTCAGACTGCTAAAAAACATCAGGGATCTCTGAATGAGACCATGTGTGTCTGGTCAGCAGCCATCCTGGATAGGAAGCTACTGTGACTTCCCAGTCCAGGGGTGGGGTCTGCAGAGGAACAGAGAACCATGGAGAGGATTGCAGGAGAAGTGCTGCTTTCTTTACCTTTTCCTTCCCCTTATCAATTTCTGTCTATCATTTTGGGTTTCTTAATGCAGAACAGACAACTGTGGCTCTCCAATCCTTGTCAAAAATTGAGTGGAGAGGAAAGGTGGGTGTCTGACAGCTCTGAGCTCCGAAACTATGAGAGTGGGCAATGAAGTGCTGATCACTGAGTAGCAGCCACCATGTGCAACCTCTAAACTGAGGTCTAACCTCTTCCCCTGCCCTCTCTATACAGAAGAGTCCCTACCATCCCTATTGACAAACTTGCCTGGATTTTCAAGAAAGTACTACCACACTCTAAAGCATACATATATTATGAACTTATGAGAAAATGCTAAGTGTATGCACAAAGACTGGAAAGATGGACCATACATTTCAAAGTATGTGTTGCGGTAGCGAGCTCAAGAGCGATTTTTACCTGTTGTTGTTATTATTGGGTTGTTTTGACAATAGGAAGTTATTTTAAGACTAAATTATTGCGGCTCTGGGCTTTGTCTCCCAATGCCACTGACATCTTTCAGGTGGTCTGGACAGAGTAACAGCGAGGAAGCCCAGTTGATTCCCATGCAATGACGACCCTCTGATCTCCCAGCTTGCACCTCCTCATGTCCCTCTTAGACAGGTTGAGACTGTTGGTCCCAAGATAGGCAGGGTCTATGTCTTTGTTCAGCACAAAAAAGCTTCAGAAGACAGATTTTTTTGGTTTGTTTGTTTTATTTTGTTTTTTTTGAGACAGGGTCTTGCTGTGTAGCCCAGGCTGGCCTGGATCTCACTATGTAGACCAGGCTGGCCTTGAACTTGCAGTGATCCTCCTACTCAGCCTCACAAGTATGAGGCCACCACACTGTGAGCCACGACGCCTGGCTTGAGATGGATCATCCACTATCATCAGCTCTTAAGATTAAGAGATAAAAGTCTCAAAAGGGGGAATTGAGGCAGGATAGAAAGGGAAAATTAATGGAACATGAGAAGGGATAAGAGCCCCTTACTCATGATGGTTGAGAATCAAGAAAATCTCACAAACAAGATTATGGACCATGTTTACAGTCAAGATGTAGGCTTGACTTCCTTAGGAAGAGCTCCTTTCACACTTTTGACCTATGCATCTTACTAACAGTCTTTCTTATCTGGTACCAGTATAATGAGCCTCATAGTCCACCTTGTAATCTCATTTACAAAAAAGTTTCTTAAATTCTCTAAACAAAGGAACTTTAAAAGCCACAAGATATATATATTACAGAGATATTAAAATGCAATTCACTCTCTAGAGAAGTCTGCATCCATGTGTTGGATATGTATGATTTTTTTTCCTTTTTTTTAATTAGCAATTTTTAACGTACAACTTAATGGGTCTTATTATGACATTTCCATACATGTATTTCATTGTACATTGCTCATGTTAATTTCTCTCTTACCCTCTCATGTATGATTATTCTTTTCTTAAGCGTATCACTGAATGCCTGCATTTAAATCTAAAACATATGCTATCTTTTATCTTACTTAATAAACTCTTTGTTTAAAAAAAAATTACCAATATTCTATTTATAGATTGCTCCAAGACTGGAACCTCTTGAAGTATGAGTTCACTTCTGACCTAAATCTATGTCTTCCATCTGGATTCATATATCACAGAGAAGCAGAAGAAAAACAAATATGGTACACAGAAATGCAACCAAAGATGTCACACAATTCTATTTTTCAGCTGGGTTCTTCAATAGGGTAATCTATAAAGTTTACCATAATTGGGCCAGAAATCTCTACAAGCTCCTACATCTATACATATGACTTGACTTTTCCTTTGTTCCCCTGAGAAGTAGCAAAAAATCCAAACGTGTAAACACAGAACAGCTGTCTTCTGGCAAAGACAGCATCCCAAGGCACACAGCCACATCCTGACACAGAGACACCCTCCAGTTCAATCTGTCCCTGAGCTCCAGCTGACTTAATTGCTGGAGATTTCCCTGAGGTGCTACTGAGCTCATAGATATAAGCACGGACCAGAGCCATTTGCTAGAGCGGCTCAAAAGCTACCTCCTCCTGTAGGAAGTGCCAACCCCCACTGAAGCTCTCTACCTTGACTTCCCCACGTAGGCCCGACATCAGAAAAGAAAGGTACCTTGCAGACAGCCGCCTGGAGGACTGCATCAAAGCCCCCCTCAGGGGCATCACGGTTCCGGGATACCCTCTGTTTCCGAACTTCTTCATTGAAGCTATCCACTCTGTCTGTGAGAGGCAGCAAATGGCGGAACCCAAAGGAGGGGACGCAATTTGGAAATAGTTTGTAACTACAAAGAAAGAAGAGATGAGTCACTGTTCTATCATCATCTCTAAATCTTAACCAACGGTTCTGTGTGTTCACTGAGTTCCTTGGGAGGCACCAATAAATATTTACCCAGCACCCACCTACCACTTGCCCTGGGACAAACTTAGTGGAGAGAACAGAGACAAATTATGGTCCCTACTCTCCAAACATCCAGTCGGAACTGCAGGCTTATAGCACCCTCCCAGCAAATGAACGGTGCAGACAAATGAGTCACAGGAAGTGGAGATCAAAGTAGGCTCCTGTGGCTGGAGGAAGACTTGGTGCGGGCCTTGACAGATGGGTGGGGCCGAGGGTACAGGCTTGCGGACAATGCTCACCAAGGGTAACACAAGCAGAACTGCTCTAGGAAACTAGCCTCCCACATCAACTATGCTGCCGCTATGTGGCAAAGCATCCCATAACCTCTTTGTGTTGACCACCTTGGTGACCACCAGGATGTGCTAGCACAGGAACAGGTGCCAAATGGAATGGGAAAGAAAATGTGCTGCTTCTCCATTCATTTATAAATACTGCATTGGCAAACTAGCTACTCTCCTGGATGTCATGGAAATCATTTAGAAACTAAGCATCTTCAAATGGGAACCTGTATCTGAAAACTTGGAAAGAAGAAAGTACTGCACATCAATAGCAAGTTAACTTTAGGCCTTTCTCCTGAAATATTGGAAGATCTCCTCTTCAGTCTGCCATGGAGACCCCAAGCGATCTCATTCCTGGAGGAAGTTAGCTCCCAGGGATGGTTCTAGGTGCTTTGAATGAAATGGGAAGAGAGGCCTTATTTTTAAAATGGGTTCACCAGGTAAAGGGGGAGAAGGAAGAGTGTGGCAGCCAGAGAGCAGAACATGTGCCAAGCCCCATGTGCAGAGGAAGGCCGGTGGGACTGCGTGCAGAATAAGGGCTGAGAACAGGCTAACTGGAGGTGGGAAGGCAGCCTGGCCCAGACAGGCAGTGTCGATGGCCATGTAAAGGAAGTCCCTCTTTCAGAACCAAAGATGAAAAACAAGCACTAACAGAGGGGCCTGGGGGAAAGAAGTATCAGCCGGGAAAAGGAAACAGGCTTAGCAACTGCAAGAAGACCCAGGTGTTCCCTGCTGCCAAGATGTGGTCTCACCAAGGCAGGTCTGGGCAGGCTCCCCTCCTATGCAAAGAAGCAATCTTTGGCTAAGGGGCCCTTGCACTCAGGGCTACGGTCTTTGTTCCACCCACTCCAGTCACAAAAACACAACCAGAGCCCCGGGCATAAGCCAGTTCTGGGAGGATCAGCCCTCCTCCCATGAGAGCCACAGATCTCTCCAGACAGGCAGCAGGACAGGCGGACAGGCAGCAGGACAGGCGGCAGCAGCTGGGCCTTTTCCTACCTTTCTTTTGTTTCTCTCCCCCTCCTCAAAACTTTACAAACACCTTGTGCTTGGACAAGTCAGACTTTCTCTGCATCATTGCCCCAGGCCACCCAGATGTTTCGTGACTTCCTCATTTGATCTTAAAGAGAATGGTCGTGGAAATTACACTCCCACTAGAAGGAACTGACGGCCCATCCATGGCCATTTGACAACGGACAGGCCCAGAAGGAAGTAAACACTTTCATACTCGCACTTCCTGTCTCTCTTCCTCAAGCTCCTACTCACTTCTGTGTTGTTCTGGGCCGTGATTTAGGGCTCCAGGTGTGTGTGGATTGTCACAGTTGAAGAGGGAGGCGAGAGTTTGAATATTTGCAGTTAAAGGAGAAAACCAGAAAAGCTGTGAGAAACACAGCTATGCTTCAGCATTTTTTACACCTCCCCCTTGGCTCCTGCAAAGAGCAATAGGCAGGGATATTTTTCATGTGGAGAATCACAGTAAGTAGTTACGAACTCAAAAGTGTGTTTGCCAGAGATAAGCTGGAGTTACAGAGAATTGACTATAACCAAATCAGGGATACTTCTTACTGAGGAAAAAACAGCTTTGCCACACAGACGCTGAAAATGTCTCCAGAGTCACTGGAACAGGATGTCACCATTAGACTAGTCATCTGGTTTAATCCCTGGAATTGCTGCTTGAGTGGCCTGGAGAGTTGGCTGTTTTGGGGTCTCCTGCCAGGAAACAATCACACCCCGACTGTGTCTGTGCTATAGGATCCCAGTTTAGGGCCATTTATTTATAGGGAGTCACTAAATTAAAGCTTATTAACTAGGGAGACAGAAAATAAAATATGAATGGTGCATTCTAAGATAGGAATTGATCCCTTGGTGGAAACATCTGGAGCAGAGGAAGGAGGGATAAGGTCTCAAGAAAGCCAAGAGCTGAAGGAATGTGTGTGTGTGTGTGTGTGTGTGTGTGTAAAAAGTGAATCCAGTCTGAAGGCATTAGCTCTAGGTGAATTCTGAAAACAATGTCATGTTCAAGATGCAGGTACCAGAAATGAAGAGGAAACCATTCCACAAATGAACAGACTGATGAGCACAGGTGGGAGGTGCCGGAGGTCAGGACAGAGAGCTCCACGCTGTGTGCAGACAGGACAGAGGCCCTCCGGGCTGGCAGCAGGATCCCACTGGGAACAGATGAGAGCCCCAGGCTGGCACAGGGCCAATCCCGGGCACAGGGTTCACTTCATAAAGGGCTGCTGCACACTAGGCCATAAACAGAAAGTCTCCGGCTCCAAGGAAGCTTGCCACCCACTCCAGGCCATGAGCAAGAAAGATCATGCATAAAACTGCAATTCCAGGCCTGAGCAATCAGAATTCCCCCAACTGAGAAATTATCAGGGAAACCAGCCCCATAGTGAAAAGGTTCCTGGCAGCAGCAAACTGTAAAACTGTTCTGCAGGAAGCTAGCAGGCACAAGGCATGTGGTCCTGGGATGGAAAACAGGCTCTGATGAAGATGAGCTAATGAAAACATTATAAACCCCATGAGAAACAAACCACCACACAGGAATGTCAGCAAATCCAACACACTGGAAGGGCCACAATTCAAGAAATAGAAAGAACAGAATGATCTGAAATTCTTTAAAACCAGGACATTTAACACACTCAGAAAGAAGAAAGAATGGAAGGCAAAGTCCAGACAGGCTATTACTAGAAAAAAAAAAAAAAAAAAACTAGAAGGGTCCAAAAAACAGCATGAAAAACAGTAAAGTCTGGAAAAGAACCAAATAAAAATTATAGGAATAAAAAATATAGTCACTGATGCTCAAAAATAAAATTTTACTGTATGAATTAAACTGAAACTAAGAACAGAATAGTAAAGTACAAGAAAATTTTTATTATGTAGCTAAGAGAGAACAAGGTAAAAATTCTGTGAGAAGAATTAAGAAACATGAAATATAGTATTAGAAGTTCCAACTGACATCTAATAGTATCCAGATGAAAATGGAAAGAAAGGACAATGGAAATGATCACAGAGATAAGGACAGAATTTTCAAGAAGATAAACTCTCAGATGACACTAGCAGACCCAGTTCTGAGTGTATAAATAAAAGTAAATCCAACCTGGACAGATGGAGTGCATAGTATAGATATGTTGTTGTTGTTGCTGGGTGCTGTCAAGTTGGGTCCGACTCACAGCGACCCTATGTACAACAGATGAAACACTCCCTGACACTGTGCCAGGCCTAGCACCATGTCACTGCTTCTCTGCTATTCATAGGGTTTTCAATGGCTGATTGTTTTTTGGGAGTGGGCTGCCAGGCTCTTCTCCCAAGCCTACAACACCTGGTGTTCCCCAGGCGGTCTTCCATTCAAGGACTAACCAAGGCCAAACCTGCTTAGCTTCCAAGACCTGACAGGATCAGATGCCAGGCTGGTATGGCTGAAGGCAGTACAGATATAGAATATATGAAAAGCCACTAGAGAGAAGCACAATGATTAGACAGCACGGTTTACATCAGCCACAAAGATGCCAAAAGACAATGAAATAACACCTTCGAGATGGCAAAGGAATACTGTGACATCCTGGGGAAAATACTGAAAGGGTAAGAAAAGGATAAATAATGAAGGATGAAATGGATTAGCTCACTTGCAAATATTTTTGAGCAATATGTATTTCAACAGCAGCCTGATACTATCAAAGCAAAAATGTTTAGAACTGGAAATAACAAGTTCTATGTGAGTATCATGACCCTCCCCACTGAAACTATTCCAATTACTCAGAATAGCAATTAAATGGTTCTTTAATGAGATACTTAAATCACTCTGACTTTCTTCTTCCCATGGCAGCCCTGGTACTTCTTACTTCAGATTTGGCATTTCTGGTGCATTCTAAGATGGGGAGGGGTGAGTCTAGGATTTTGATCCCTTGGCAGGAATATCTGGAACAGAAGAAGGAGGGATAAATCTCAGGAAAGCCCCAAGTACACTGGCCATCTTTCCTCTGAGATGTCCTGCACAGGTGGTCAAATCACCTCCCTTGAGTGTCTCATCTCCCCAAACCACCTAGGGGCTGCCACTGTTGCTCCTACCTCCATAGAAGAGAAACACCCAACTGAAGGGCTCAGGGAGCTTGGGAAGGACTCTGATTTTTCTGTCCACATTAGCTGGAGGAAAAGGATAGAGAAGGACCCCAAGCAAAAGTCTAGTGAGCCCAGGCATCTAATGCAAATACATGCAACAAGTCAGCGCTAAGACAAGAGCGAGTGGTGGGGACTGTGGTACATGTCGAGCTTTACCAGACTTCCTAGTTTTTAAGGAAACCTAGAAATTCTGGTTATTTGTAGTTAAATCTTGCTTGTTAAATGCTGGTAACTATTTTATGATGCCAGGAAAACCGAAAGGCAAACAAAGCACATGTAGAGACCAGATCAGGCATAGGAATGGCTTGTCCAGTTTTCCCCAAGGAGCAGAGGGGACTCCTCTCTCAGGGGACACATGATGCTGCACTGTCTGGATGTGGGAAGAGAAACCTCAGCCTGCTCACTGAGCTACACAGTGGCTCCCCTTGTATGGCCCAGCTTAGAGAAGACAGCTTTACATAACTTAGACCTGATGTTTCCTTCAAAACGCCCATTCTTCACTGCATTGCCTGTCTTCCAAGCAGCTTTTCAGGGTGCCTTGTACTCACTGTCAAGAATCCTTCTGTCTGCAAATGGTTCTTCCCTGGAGGGTTCAGAGCAAGCTCTGAATGCGCAATGTGAGCTAGCCTTGGATATTCAAATACTGAGTGCCCACAGCCAACCCTTGATCTTCTGCCAGCCTCCAGTCCAGCATCTCAGTTGGTGGAGACACACCCTGTCTGTCTGAAGACGTGGCCCAATCAGGGGAGGCATGGAAAGAAGCCAATGGAACCACTGTTCCAGATAAACTGAAAAAGTTTGTGTTAGGATGCCATTGCTCCTGATAAGTAGCAAAACCCCAACAAGCGGACATTTGGCATGCCACCCGGCTAATAAAGGCCTTGGAGACAGGATCATATAACAATAATAATGCCAGTGGCCACCTGTGGCCTGGAGGAAGCTGCATTCAATAAATGATGACACCTACTTTGTAGTTAAAACTTTTTTCTTATCTTACTGTTTTTACATCGGTGTGTAGGTTTCTAACCTGTGGGAAAACCTAAGCCAGCTTCTAGAAGAGTGGACAACAAGGCCAAGAAGAATTAAGAAGAACACAGGCCGAGCACACCACTCCCTTCCCCAACCACCCAGCCGGAGTTGGAGCTGGGAGGGGTTAAGGCCAAAGATGAGCCATGGGGATAGGCAGGCCCATGGGCTTACAAACAGCCCTTCCCCTCGGTGGCAGTGGGAGCCCAAGAATTGGAAGTGACAGATGGAAGGAACTGGATCCCTTAGTCACTGTTTGACAGGGAATTGCCAAGGAAAGAAGCTCAGGCCGCCTCAGATTTTGCACAAGAGAAATTTTCAATGTGTTGAGCCACAGGTATCTGGAGATTGCTTCTTAATGCATCACGGGTGAGCCCCTGGAGGGCAGGTGTTGGGGGGTTTGGAGTACATATTATAACTCATTATTAATCAACCCTGAGTAAAGTATTTTGGAAGAAAACAAAATAGGCATTATATTAATGAGAATGCAGACTCCAAAACTACTGTGTCTGAAGTCATATTCCTGGTCTACCCCTTGTTGTTGTTAGGTGCCGTCGAGCCAGTGTCTGACCCATAGCGACCCTATGTACAACAGGTAAAACACTATTGTCAGTGCTTCTCTGCTATTCATAGGGTTTTCAATGGCAGATTGATTTTTGGGAGTGGGTTGCCGGGTCCTTCTCCCAAGCCTACAGTATCTGATGTTCCCAGGTGGTCTCCCATCCAAGTACTAACCAGGCCCAATTCTGCTTAGCTTCCCAGATCAGGTAGGATTGGACACCACAGGGCTACAGCTGCAGGTGGTCTACCCCTTACAATTTGTGTAATCATAGATAAGTTATTTATTATAAGTCTCAATTTTCTCATCTTTAAAATCTGGTTTATACCCACATTAGAGACCTCAAGAGGCTATTAGGAGATTTAAATGAGATAATCTAAATGAAATATTTATTTAGTATGTATGGTAAGAACTTAAGTCTTAGTTGTTCCTTAACTACTGACTACTTTGGGGCCTTCTGTTCCAAAGTCTCACTAAAATTGAATGTGGAGATGAGGCAAGAAAAAGTTCTATGCCGCCACTTGTATATAGTCACACTGCATAATCTTGCTATTTAAAGGAACACTTGAAAGACTAGAAGAGAAAGAAACCAACCTAAATAGCAGTTGTGTTAGAGACATTCATTGGAGTATGTGATTTCCCCTGCCCTGCAACACACACATACACACAAACACCTCATGGCAGAGACCTGTTCCTTTTTATTCCTGGGCATACAGCTAAACTGCTGTCCAGCCTCCTTGCTAGAATTCAGCTCTGTCTAATAGAAAGTAGGAGCAGAGGCCACATCAGACCAGACCCACATGGTCTTGCTATATATGATCATCTAGGCAGAATAACCTTAAAGTCCTATGTGGGAAACCGTGAAGCTTGGAAGATGGGAGGGACCTGGATCTGTAAGTCACTGCATGGAGGAGAGATGTTCACTGATCATGAGATCCGCAAAAGACTTAGATAAGCAGGAAATAAACTTCTAGCAAGTTTGGACTTAGTTTGTTGCAGCAGTTAGAAACTCCTGTTCCCTAATAATTTGTCAAATACTTTAAGTGTTAATGTGAGACAATAGTGCTAGGTGAGGCAGGCAAGAAAATAAGTAGACTATGATTACTATATGTTTAGACAACGTTGTGACAGTTACCTCTTCACCAGACAAATTAAATGCCTAAGCCTGATCACCCCACCAAATTTCTTTCCTTTGGGCTGAGTTCTCCCACTACACCATCCCAATCCACTTAAGTACCTGACAAAAGGATGGCTGGCCACTTACCCAATACATGGATTGGTCTGGTACCTCGGTGCTGTGTAGGAGAAAGGAGAGATGTCCTTGTCAACGAAAGACCCAAAACCCAACCGGAAGTTGCTGGTGAGCTTCCTCATCTCTTCAGCAAGCTTCGTGCCCAGGTTCCGGATGTTGTCCAAGTCATCCTTCATGGACAGGGAAAGGTCCATCAGGTAATACAAGTCCACAGGATAGTCCTCCACCTGGCGCACCTGCAGCCGGAATGTAGTCTGGTCACCTGTTCCAACAGGAAGGTCATACATGTTAGAGGCCATCTAACTTGCTGGGAGCTAAAAGGACAGATTTTCATTTCAAAGCTGGTCCACCTCTTACTTTTCTTTAGGGATGGTGTGCTTCCCAAAAAGAAAGAATTGCTTAGAAGTAAAGTTTCTGAAGGAAATATGGTGCTGATGATGACAACTTAGGTTTTCCTCTGCAACCTGTGTACATTTCTAAGGACATTTTTTAATAACCAGGCTCACTAGTGGTGTTCTCTTTTCTTTTTTTTTTTTTTTAACTTTTTGAGACAGGGTCTCGCTAAATTATGCAGACTGTCTCTGGTCTTGAACTTGCGATCCACCTGCCTCCACCTCCCAAGCCGTTGGTATTACAGGCGAGTGCCACCACGCCCGGCTCGTGTTCTCTTTTCTTAGCAAAAAAAAAAAATGCCCCTTGGGTAATTGGGTAATTGGTGGACAGTTAGCCAGGCCATTCCATAGACTCACATTAGATGAAGAGTAGTCCATAACTATATTCCAGAGAAAGACCCAGCCCAGGAGGGAATGGGTGTGTGAAATAGAAGCAGGGGAAGGGATTAACAAATGAGAGTATGGGTGTAAGAATTAGGTGGGGGATCTGGGCGAGGTGGCACATGCCTGTAATTCCAGTGACTCAGGAGGTGGAGGCAGGAGGATCGCAAGTTCGAGACCAGAGGTAGTCTGCCTAATTTAGCCAGACCCTGTCTCAAAAAGTAACAAAATGGGCTGTGGGTGTAGCTCAGTTGTACAGCACTTACAAAGCATGCAAGCACAAGGCCCTGGGTTCAACCCCCAGTACTGCAAAAAAAAAAAAAAAAGAATTAGGTGGGGAAAAGAGACTCGTACAAGTCAAGGGAGGGCAGATAATAAAGACAGTTACTTAAAATATCCCAAATGGCAAAAGTATTTTGGCCTGTGCCAGGTCTCCAGTCTCTCTCCCCAGCTATTCACCAGACACAAGTATTTAATTCATGAGCATATTTGATATTTGGGGATATCACAGATACAGTATCATCAGAAATTATATGTATACAAACAGGAAGATGGATTCTAAACTTCAGTTTCATTTTTAAGAAAAACATCAGAAGAGAAAAAGAATGATGAAAAAAGAGAGAGAAAATGATTTTTGGCTCTACAAAAAGAAAGCCAGCAGAGGAAGAAGGGGGAATTAACGCAGAGGAAGAGAACAAAGAGAAAAGCCAGTGTGTGAGGCTTGTGGCCTTCGCTACCTCACCCTCCAGGGTTTACAGAGAGGGCCAAGTCAGGGCAATAACCAGGGCACCCCCTCCAGAATAATGAGCCCTAAATCATTTCATAATTTTTAAAAACAAGTCACTTAGAACCGACTTCAAGGTTCAACTCATTAACTAGGTAATTCTATCTGCTTTTGGCTTAGGAGCCTGTCAGGGGCAGCCAGATGTCATCTTATTTATCCTGGGGCAGAACTGCCCACGTGCATTTGAAATTTGCTTATATTCTTTGCGTGTTTAAAGGTACAGCAGGCAAGCAGCCTTGCCAGTCTTTCACCTGTAGCTGGATTCCCTCAAAGCTAAAGCCTCCTTGCATCTGCAGTACAGAGAATTTGATCCTCTAACACTCCTCTCCTGCTCCCACCACGAGGCATATTTTATAAACTAGACCAGGAAGAATCCAGGGATCAAAAGATTTTAGTTCAAGTTCCAGCTCTGTCCCTCAACTAGGGGTACAACTCCAGAGCCTCGGGAAATGGAAATAACAAGACTCATGGCATTGATTGAAGGCATGGATGCACTTATGTAGGAAAGAAGTGTTTTATCGTGAGAAAGGCTTGCACACATTAAGTATAATTATTATAATTACTATTTGTAGCCAGAGTGTCAGCTCCGAG
This sequence comes from Pedetes capensis, assembly GCA_007922755.1. Classification (NCBI taxonomy): domain Eukaryota; kingdom Metazoa; phylum Chordata; class Mammalia; order Rodentia; family Pedetidae; genus Pedetes; species Pedetes capensis. The sequence goes on along the minus strand of VMDO01000377.1, from coordinate 29,719 downwards.
GCTGCTTCCCCTGACTTGTTTTTGCATGTCCTGTTCTAGCTGCCTTAAGACTGATGTAGTTTGAGTTGCCTCCTGGTATGAGTCTATTTTTAAAAACCATCAAAGTCTGACTCAAAAGAATGTTCAAGATTTCTTCCAGAATGAATTCCAGACTGCTGCAATGTGTCTCTGCCTCCCATCAGGCGGACAGAGCAGGTCCCTCTTTAGGGACTCTTGGATGCCTGTCACAGTAGGGGAAGACTCGGAAGGAGGAAGGGAAAACCCCCTGGCCTTTCCATGGGCAGACAGACCCCCAAATGGACAGAGTCTACAACCATCTCTCCTCTGTCCAATTCCATGACTTCTTTGCCAGGTCTCCTGCATTTTCTGACACTTGCCCACATTCTCCTCAAATTTCCAGCTGCCCCTTCTTTTATCCAGAACCTACTTCTATCTTTTTGGAGGTTATGAATAATTAACAGACATGCACTGTGGAACTAGATAATGGGGAACTGATTGGATTCAGAGAGGCTAAAAGGTACCATGCAACAAAAATGGCATTTTGTTTAGAACTGGGAGAGCCAAGTTTGAATCCAGACTTGGTCACCAAGGACTTGGGAGACCACAGGCTCCTTTAAACATGCGGCTCAGTTTCTGCTTCAGCAAAGTAGGGAGGATATTAACTATTGTGAGGATTAAAGGGTTAATGTATATAAATACCACACATATGCTCCTACACAAGGAAATCTTTGGCCTCAGTTCCTCCCCAAAAAGTCAAAAGTTAAAAGCAATTTTAAATTAAAGCAATTTCCTGTGGGGATAAAAAGAGATAGAAAATTGTGTTTGAATGGTTAGAGCCTTGGGCATATACATTTAACTCCAAATTTTGCAGACACGAAGGCAAAGAGGAAAATAATACATGATATACAGATCTCTCTGCTAAGAGGGGGCTGGGGTTTAGCTCAGTGGGTAGAGCACTGATTCACACTCTGAGGACCTGGGTTTGATCCCCAGCACTGCAAAAACAGGAGAAGGACACAGCAAGGCGCTCCCAAAGCAATCCTGAAATGATAGCCATTGAAAACCCTATAAGGGTGACGATGAGTTGGCCCTGGCTCAATAGCACCTAACAACAGCAACAACTGCTAAAAGGGCTATTTACTGGGAAGTGAGAAATCAGTCGGCATTAAATTCTATGAGAAACTGATCGCTAAGAATAAACACACACACACACCCCTTTCCATGGGGGGGGGGGTGTTAAAAAGGAGTATTTCTTCCAGTTTGCCAGACATGGAGGGTACAAGAAAGAGGGCAGTGTCATTCATGTTCAGGATAAGGGCTTATTGCCACCTGTCATATGCTTGATTTTAAATGCTGCAAACTCTTGACAATAATGAGATGCTCTGTCAGCAGCCCTTGGAGGGGTGGACATTCCTACTTGGCCTCTCAGTGTGGGCGTTAGGCAGCCAATGCACCGACTCCCCAGCAAGGGAGGCCTGCAAGGGAGGCCTGCAGCGTTAGCAAAACCAAGGTCATGGTCGCCACGTGTGGAGTACGCTCTGCTGGGAGAAGGTCAGGGCACACTTCCCACCTTTGAGTCAGCTGTGCTTAGACCTCTCCTCCCTTCCATCTCTCTCAGCCAGCTGCCCTCCTGCAACACCCAAGACTTCAAATCGAGGGCCCTTCCTCTGTGCCAGCAGGGTCCAAAGCCCTTCTCACCTTCACCAGCAGAGCTGGTCTGTGCTGTCTCTGGTGACACCATCCTAGGCTACGTGCCAGGACTTGCCATTCCCTGCAGCCTCCCACTCTATACAGGATCCCTGCAGACTTGCGTCTCTTCTCTCTAAGGATGTCTCATACAATCGCCACCTCAGGATCAGAGGAATGGGATAAAGCAAACTCCAAAGAGAGGCTAACTATCGGACACCCATGAGGACAAAAGCACTCCCCAGTTAACCCCTCTCGAGTCCTGGTTTTTCCTATTTCCAAAGCACCTAGCACCAACTGTATTTTGCACAAAATTCCCACTATTGCTCAGTTCATAAGTATAGGTTCTCCCACAGTAGTCAGGTACCAACTAGCAATCCACCTGGAAGGTATTTTTTCTTAATGCTTTCTTCTCTCTACCCTCCTTTTAATAAAGATTGAAAAGCTAATATTTTCCTAAGGAACATTTATCAGATGACAGGTGTTGCTAGTGAGTAGAGAATTCCAGTGAGAACTTTTAAGATTGGTTTTTGTTCACATATTGAGACAAAGCAGGATCTCAGCAAATAAAGACTCCTGCCATCCCCAAGGGGCTGGGATTTAGCTCAGTGGGTAGAATGCTGCGCTGCAGTCTCTGAGGCCCCAAGTTCAATTCCCAGCACCGCAAAAATGGGAGAAGGGCCTGGAAATCCACTCCCAAGGCAATCCCGAAGCACTCAGCCATTGAAAACCCCATGAGGGTCGCTATGAGTCGGATACTGACTCGACGGCACCTAACAACAACCTAACAGCCATCCCCAAAGAAGTATGAGTGGCTGGACTCCCAAAAATTACACTCCTGGGCTAGAAACTGAAACAAAGCAGGGAAACATCTGCATCAGCTGTGCTTGAACAGGGAATGAGAGCCTGAGTGCACACTCAGAAGACAGACCCACAGCTCTTCTGTCCACTATAGCAGAAGGTCATTCGTATCCTGGAACTAAACCCAGACGTAGAACCACAGAATCACCTCCCAGGACTAGAACAGGCTGCTGGGCTGCACTATGGCCCATGCCCACCTCAGAAACCTGGCTCCTGACAGACAAGCCACAGAGCAAGTCACCTGAAGACCAAGTGGACTCCACAGTGTCTGCCTCCAGGCTCTGCATTTCTAGTTTCTTTAAAAGAGCCCCTTAGCCATCCACCTCACATGCCCCTTTTTACCTGTTTAAGCACGTGCACTGTTGGGCTGAGGGGCAATACTTATTCCAGTAACTGGCACCTCCACAGTGAACCTGGGAGGATGGGGAGAAAACCCATGCATGAATGGGGGCTGGCAGGAAACCCATACCAAAAATGTAGCCGATCCCGTAGTTAATGCCACAGTGCCGGTGTCAATTTCCTGGGTTTAACAACATACTCTGGTTAGGTCCAATGTTATCACTGGAGATAGCTGAGAAGGATACTTGGGAAATCTGTGTACTATCTTTGCAACTTCTTGTAAGTCTAAAATTCTTTCAAAATAAAATTGAAAATGAAGAAAAAGAAGCTGACTATCAAGTGTCATTTTTATAGAGGCTAAGCTTTTGAGATACAAAATAACTTGAAGAAACCCTTTCCAAGGGTCCTAGTGTTTTAAAACCACCTCTAGCTTTTGACCATCTAGACAGGATTTACTTTACAGCTTATATCCTTTCTTAAGGATTTTATGCCCTTTAAGGGTTTTTTTTTTTAAGTTTTTATCCTGACATAGAGTTTCCAGTATTGAGACAAATGGAAAACATGATCTTGTGTTTCTACAAAATCTTGCTTAAATTTTGGCAGTTCTTCAAAAAGTTAAACATAAATTACTATATGATCCACAATTTCACTCCTAGCTTCATACCCAATATTATTAAAAACATATGTTCCCCAAAAAACTTGTAAAACAACATTCATAATTGCCCAAAACTGGAAGCAACCTAAATGTCCAGTACATCAACTAAAATGTGGCACAAATACCTATACATGTTGGAATACTATTTGAGCATAAAAAGGGATGAAGTACATTCTATGACACAGATGAGTGAGTGGCCACATGTCACATGGCTGACAGGAAGCATTCAGCATAGGCAAAATCATAGACATAGAAAGTAGACGAGTGGGTGTCAGGGCCTGTATAGGCAATGGGGGAATAAAGCAAAGAAGAGCTGTTAGTGGGTTCTGGGTTTCTCTTTGGGGAAATGAAGGTGTTCTAGAATTAGATAATGGTAATGGTTATGCAAACTTGGAAATATATTAAGAACCACTGAATTGTATACTGTAAAATCATAAATTTTATGATATGTGAATTATATCTCAATTTAGAAAAATAAGAACAAAGTTCTGCTTAAAGACTAAAAAAGGAAATCCCTTTCCCTTTCCCTCCCCCTCTTTCCCTCCCCACTTCCCTCTCTCTTTCTTTCTTCTCCTTCAGACTTATCTTGGAATGGTATCTTAGCCTTCATGAAATGTCTTTCATGTTATGCTGAGGCTTGTTCCTGATTAGTCCTGTATAAGCCTAGCAAAGTGTTAAGTTTCACTCAACAAATACCTATTATGAGGTATGGGAGGAAGGGCAAGGGAGAAAACCTGAAAGCATTTCTAGAAGTATATAATGGAAAATCCATTCCTACATGGCTGAAATCCCTCCTCATAATCGGCGGCAAGTTTCTCTGAACTAAGCATGCTCTTGGTAAACTGAAATTTTTGCTAACTGCAATATACTATTTCCCCTTCCCCCAAATAAACGGTGTTTGCCTGTGTTCCTCTCCATAGATATTAAAAGTTTATTTTCAAATTTTTAAAGGGCACTATTAGTTTTAGGTATTTCTATTTTTAGAAGCATATTCACAATGGTTAGAACTGTAGGAATTCCTATCTTTATCCGATCTCCCACTGGTCTTCATCTCTACTATTAGAAACATTCTTGGGGTTTGGGTGCATGTTCTGGGGCAGCCAGCCCCTACCTCACTTCCACCCTCCAGCACCTGCACCTGCATGCAGCACTCACTTTGCTGTGAAACACAGGACCATGTTTCCATTTTATTTCCAATATTGGGAACTGTATCATAATGCTTAGCAGGAGATGCGGAATATAGTCTATATCCATCAGGGCCAATTTAACCCTTCTTTTGTTTCTTAGCTTCAAAATAACTGAAATTGATGAAACTAAACATTTCTTGAGCATATGATGTCTCAGCTCATTCTAAAAAGCCAGCACAATGCAGAACTATACAGTAATATCAGGAGCTACAGTAGCGATGAGCTTTACTGAGTGCTTACCACACGCACCTCATTGCACCTAATCCGATTCAAACCTTCATCTGGCACCTTTGGCGATTACCCTTGGAAAATATTTATAACTTTTTAAACTTCTTTTACACAAAAAGTCTCATGTAAGTCTTAAACGTGCCACTGAGGAAAGAAGGTGACAAAAACCCTGAGAGGCTGAGGGGTGGAATAACCTGCCCAGAGCATCCAGTAGGGGCAGAGCCAGAACTAGAACCAGGATGGCCAACCAGGTCAAAGATCAGTCCACTGCTCCACACTGCCCTGAAGTTTAAGTAACTTTCTACAAACAGTTATTGCCAATGGTTTTCTAGACAATGGGATACAAGAAAGGACCAAAAATCAAAGCAATTTGGAAAATCTGCCCTCTCACAATAATGCGATCCTCTCTACTTTAGCCACATGCACATCTACCCTGTGCCAGCGCAACGATTCTAATATGCAGAATATTCAGGGACAGAAGTGATGAACTGGAGCAGCCATGGCCCAGGATTGAATCTGATTGGTAATTATTAACTCAAAGGTCTTAGTAAGTGTTTCCTCATAAGCACAATGATATTTAGCTACCTCAGGGTGGGTAGAGTATTTAGAACATAGTTGTTGTTAGCTGCCATGGAGTCAGGTCCGACTCCTAGCAACACAATGTACCACAGAACGAAATACTCCCCAACACTGTGCCATTCCAGGCATGAGGTCAGTGCTTCTCTGCTATTCATAGGGTTTTTGATGGCTGATTTTTTTCAGGATTGTTTTGGGAATGGGTTACCAGCGCTCCCATTTTTGCAGAGCAGGGGATTGAACCCAGGGCCTCAGAGTGCACAGAGCAAGCACTCTACCAAATGAGCTAAACCCCTGACCCAGCACATAGTTGTTGTTTTAGTTAGGTGCCATCGAGTGGTTTCCAACTCATAGCAACCCTCACAGGGTTTTCAATGGCTGATTACTTCGGGATTGCCTCGGGAGTGGATTGTAATGTCCTTCTCCCATTTTTGCAGTGCTGGGGATCGAACTCAGGACCTCAGAGACTGCAGTGTGGCACTCTACCAACTGAGCTAACCACCAGCCCTAGCACATAGTAGGTGTACAAAAAAAACCTGTTAGTTTGCTTATTTGCTATATTACCATCAACTCTACGGCTTACAGTGGCACTGAAGTCAAAGAACAAAATATCTCAGCTCTAAAGTTTTTCCCTTCAGAATGCCACTGACTCAAATGGAATTTGCTGACAGGAGAAAGTACCTTTTTCTAGTAGCAGTATTTTCCCTGAGCAACTTGCATTAACTAGGGAGTAAATCTACCAACATCCTCCCAGATAAAACAGTAGCATTATTCACAACAGCCAAAAGGTGGAAACAGCCCAAATGTCACTCACAGCAGATAAACAAAATGGGGTGTATACATACAATGGAAGCATTCAGCCTTTGAAAAGGAAGGAAATTCTGCTACATCCTACAACATGGATAAACCCTGAAAACATTATGCTAAGTGATCAAAGAATAAATATTTTATGATTCCACTTACATAGAAAATTCACAGAGACAGAAAGCATAATACAGGTTACCAAGAGCTAGGTGTAAGATGGAATGAAGAACAACTGTCTAATGGGTAGAGTTTCTGTTTGGAATGATGAGAAAATTCTGGGAATAATCATAATGGTACACAAAATGATGAACTGAATTGTACACTGCACTTAAAATTAAGATGGTAAATTTTATGTAATATATCTGAGGATTTTTTGGTATGGTGGTTTTTGATCTTGTTTTTGTTTTGGGCAGAGGTGGGGATCAAGCCCTGTGCCTCACATGTGCTTGGCAAGCTCTCTACCACAATTTTTTAAAAAATAGCAAAAACACTCCATCTGTTCTCGAGGACCTTGTATTCTCCTTCCTGGGGTTTGAGCCTCACCTCCCATTTCTATCTCCTGGCTCTGCCTTGGCTCATTTTCCCATGCTAACATGTCCCACCTCCACAGTGGGCTATCCTGAGCCCACAGTATCTAACCTGTGCTGCGGGTGACTCACCGGGCCGGAGGTTGACAGCAATCTCCTGCGGGGTCATCTGAATGACGTCAGATCCTGTGGCACTGGACCCTTTACTGCTCAGTGGCAGGCTCCGCAGGACATGGGTGCTACTGGCTGGGCTCTCGATCTTACCTCCACAGCCATTTCGGACGAGGTTTGCCCTCAAGTCACACCGGGAGGTGACTGACCGTGGACTGCCAAACTCCTAGGTGAGGAAATAGAAGCAAATACAGGAGGAGGTCAAAGTGTCACTCCAGAACAAATCTCAGGCCGGGCCAGATGGCCTTAAACTATCCACAGTCCATTTTCATTGTTTGAAAATGGAGACAATGGTAAGATCTATCCCAAATGCCTTTATGAAATATCAGAGGATTAACTGAGGTGCTGGACATGAATGCATTTTGTAACTTGTAAATGCATAATAAAAATGTTGGGTCTTGTTTTTATTCTGATGATCAAATATTCCTATCAACTTCATCAGCCAGAGAAAGAAACTGAAATGGTCAAATGTTGTACAGCTAACTTTTTTAAACATGGCATATACATGCCTGAGAAGTTCATTCAAGAATGAATTTTTGAGTGGTTCACACACTGATTTTCCCAAGGCATTGGACAGCCATTTGCAAGAACAACGTGGCAGTACATACATGGAACCCTCTGGCTCAGTGGTCTGATCTTAGTTTATCATAAGAAAATAATGGAAAGAAAAGGGAAGGTCTACAAGAAAATATATACTGCATTATCATTTATAACAGAATTTTATCAGCTTGTAAACCTAAGGCCCTATACCATAAGAAAAACATGGCAGCTGGGAGTGGTGGCACATGCCTATAATCCCAGCGGCTTGGGAGGCAGAGGCAGGAGGATCTCAAGTTTGGAGGCAGTCTGCCTAACTTAGCGAGACCCTGTCTCAAAAAGTAAAAAAATGGGCTGGGGGTGCAGCTCAGTGGTCCAACACTTACAGAGCATGCAAGTGCGAGGCCCTGGGTTCAACCCCCAGTACCACAAAAAAAGAAAAAAAAGAAAAGAAAAGAAAAGAAAAGAAAAACATGGCAGATCATGTCAACAGATGTTGTTAATGTTAGGTGCTGTCGAGTAGGATCCAACTCACAGCAATCCTAAGGCGGCAGAATGAAACACTACCCAACACTGTGCTATACACATAATCTTTTTGTTTGAGCCCATATGCAGTTACTATGTTTCTTCTTATTTTGAATTGAGCCACATCAGCAAAAGAAGGTCCCAGGGGCTTTACTCCATTCCTATCATTAAGGTCAACTCTACTTTGAGGAGCCAACTCTTCCCCAGTCATTTCTTGAATGGCTTCCAGCCTGAGTGGCTCATTTTCCAGCACTCTATTTGATAGCGCCTCTCTGCTATTCATAGGGTTTTCAATGGCTAATTATTTCAGGAGTGGGCTGCTGGGTCCTTCTCCCTAGTCTGTCTTAGTCTGGAAGCTCAGTTGAAACCTGTCCACCATGGATGGCCCTATTGGTATCTGAAATGTCAGTGGCATAGCTTTCCATATCACAGCAATACACAAGTCCTCACAGCACAACAAGCTGACAGATACATGTGGGTCAATAGATATAGCCATGACAAATAATTATGAAGATTAAGCAGAAATTTCAAAGTATTTATACTAAGAAAAAAATTCGATTTGAAAGAAAAATTAAAAATAAGATGTCACAGCAGAGGAACCAAATCATTTTTGTTCGTACCTTTACTGTTGTATGAGAAAGATATTTGACAAAGAAAATCTTTATGTCCTGTCAGTTTAAATCTAAAATGTCCCCCAAAGGTCGTGTGTTTGAATGTTTAGTCACCAGCTGGTGGCACTGTCCTGGGAGGTTATGAAACTTTGGGAGGTACAATCTACCTATGCAGAAGTGAGTCACTGGGGGGCAGGACTTTGTAGGCTTTTACCAGGACCCATACTTCAAGTTGCTCGTACTGTCTGCTTTCTGATCACGAAGACAAAATTTTCTGCCATAGACTCTATTGCCTGCCACCACCAGGCCCGCTCCACCACCATTATGGACTGATCTGCTAAAGATGAGTCCTCAATAAATATTTCCTCCCATAAGTTTGGACCAGTTTCTCTGCCACAGTGACACACCAGCTAACTAATACAGAGAATTAGTATCTAAGACTGAGGTTGTTGCTGTGCAGAAACCTGTCTCTGTGGTTGTTAGGCCACTGGAACTTGTTCACAGGAGTTTGGAAGAGTCTGAAAGAGTTTGGAGATGTAAGCAACAGAATCCCTGGAATGCTGTAAGAAGAGGTTGAGGAGCAGTTCTGATGGGAGTAAGGAAGACCAGACCACCACTGGTGACAGAAATGCAGACAGGGGCTCACAAAGTTTCAGAGGAAAATGAGGACTGTTTGGGGCACTGGACGAGAGACCATTCATGTAACACTCTCACAAAGAGCTTGCATGCAGTCTGCCTAAAAAGATTTGAATGAGACTGAATTTAAAAGTAATGGACTAACTAACTTGGCAGAAGAAATATTAAGAAAAATAGTGCTGAAGGCATAGCTTGGTTGTTGCTTGCCAGTTTTAGCCAGATTTATGATGAAAAAATGGCAGGAAAAAAAAGATCTGAAAAATATGCAGTTTAAAGAGGAAAAAAGCTATAGCTTGTCTAAAGTTACTGTCGGCAGGGCTGGTTTGGGCAAAGGGGCCATTAATATTAAAAAGTGAAGCTATGCCGGGTGTGGTGGCTCACAGCTGTGATCCCAGCAACTCAGGGAGGTGGAGGCAGGAGGATTGCAGGTTTGAAGCCAGAGGCAGCCTGTGTAACTTATTAGATCCTGTCTTAAGATAAAAATTTAAAAGGGGGGCTGGGAGTACAGCTCAGTAGCAGAGGACTTACAAAATATATGCGTGGCCCTGGGTTCAGTCCCTAGTACAGGGTGGGGGCATAAAACAAATGAAGCTACAGTACAGAGAAGCTTCAAACTTTGCTTAGATAATAGAAATCCCCTGAGGGCAAAACAAAAGTGGCCAGGCCCCTCCCATCAAAGGCCCCTGGGTGTGAAATGGCAAACTCATTTAAAAGACTTTCTTTTAAAAAAAACATCTGAAAAGCAATTGCCTCCCAGATGCACTCCTGAAAAGGGGCTGCCCAGGGAAGTGATTTCTCCACTTGGGCACAGACAGGGTACTGCAGCCATGATTCAAAAGGGCCCAGCTACTACTGAGCTAACAGCAATCCTTGGTGACATCCATGTAGTCTCGGTCTTGCAAGCACAAAGAGTGCAAGAGTTAAGGGGTTATGGAGGCTGCCACCAAGGTTCCAGAAGCTAGCCTGTGAGGCCAGGCAATGTGTATCAGGTCAGACGCCCTGAAGGGCTGATGCATGAAGCTTTGAGGGTGGGAACCTAAGTAGCTATGGAGACCCCAAGATGTTGAATATGCCAGCAACATAATACATTTGCCCAGGAAAGCTGCCAGCAGAGGATGGAGCCAACCCAAGAAAGCCACGGGGGTGGGGCCGCCCAAGCTTGTTCAGGCACAGATGGTGCTAGATGCCAGATGCCAAATGTTACATGCACCAAATGCCAAACTTAAACAAACAGGGTTTGTTTGTCCAGCGGGATATCAGTCTTGTTTCAGATCGATCTTTCTTTTCTGTGCCCTCATTCCTGCATTTTGGAATAGGAACACTTACGCTGTACCACTGTGTGTTAGAAGTATGTAGCCTGATTTTTGTTGTGTTGGGGCTCACAGCTAAGTTTGATTTGAGTCTCACTGGAGACTTTGGACTTGGACTTTTGAACACAGTTGAGATTGTTAAGACTTTGGGGGCACTTAAAGTTGGACTGAATGCATTTTGCCTTATGAGATGGCCATGAGCCTTTGTAGGTCAAGGGTGGAATGTCACAGCTTAAATCTAAAATGTCCTTTAGAGGCCAAGTGTTTAAATGTTTGGTCCCCAGCTGGTAGCCCTGTCCTAGGAGTTTACCAAACTTTGGGAAGCAGAATCTAGCTTTGCAAAAGTGAGTCACTGGCAGTGGGACTTTGGAGATTTTTATCCAAACCTGCAGTTCTGGAGTGTGTATGTGTCTGTCTGTCTGTCTGTCTGTCTGTATCTCTTTCCTGATCATGTAGATGTGAGGGTCTCAGCCATGGGCCCTGCGACCTTCCTCTACTTGCCTTTCTACTGCCATTATGGACTAATCCTCTAACCATAAGCCCCCAATAAATATTTCCTCCCATAAGTTTGCTTTAGCCAGTTTCTCTGCCACAACCACATGCCACGTGATTAATATATGTCCTTTGGTTGGATTTGGGAGAAAGCTGTACATCAGAATGACCCAATCTAATTTGGAGCACCAGGAACTTGAGGCATTAATTTTAAAATAATAGACTCTGTTATAATATGTTGGGGTGCGTGAGTATGGATCCTTTTCAGAAAAGAGGGTTCTTAAAGGCAAAAGCAGCTCAGGCTCCTCTCCCTCCTGCAGCAGGCTGGATGCCAGTGCTGTGTCGCATAATCCCCAGAGGGCTGGAGGAGTTAGGACACTGAACTCTTCCTCTCCCCTCCCTAACACTTTGCCAGAAAGCCTCAGATGAGTCAATCTCCCTAGACCACTGTGTTCGAAGCTAGACTGCTGGCAGAAGCACAAATATCAGTGGGACACACCCTTCATCAGGGCTCAGCTGTCCCAGGACTAGTCAATGACCTTTAGAATCTCTGCAAAATTTAAGACCAAAAAGTCAAGAAGATTTTGCAGCATTTTAAAATAACTAAAATCAGATGCGTTGTCATGGGCCTGTATGATAGATTTTGGTTCTTCTTTTTCTGGGTTTTTTAGATAATTATTTTTTTATCTTTGCACTGAATCCTTGGGGATCTTCCCTGTCAACAACCTCAGGGACTACACTGTAAGTATAAGTGGTTCCCTAAAAACCTATGGAATAGAATGAGAAAAATTATTATTCTGGGCCTAGATTTCAAACCTAGGACTTCCAAACTGGGTTCCAGGTAGTCAGACTTGGCTCTAACATAACAGTTCTACTGTGGCAATGAGGAAAAGACAGGGGCTGGGGAAAGGAGAGTTAACTATTGTTTGCCTGCTGCCCTGCGCTGTCTAAGGCAGAGGTCTAATTAGCTGCCCAGAGCTTACAGGGTTCAGGGATCACCTGACCGGAACTTCCTCAGCTAGAGGATTTCTGAGCTCATTTGCTGGCAAACTAGACCTTCCTGTCCAGGTCCCCCAACTCTAAAAAGTTTGTTGTGCTGTGCCCAGGTCTGACTATGAAGGTACATCTATCTAGATCAGTCTAGTGCAGAACCCTGCCCCAACAGGTCATTCATAAAAGCATCTGCCATCTCTGCAGAGAGATGGGAACCCCTGAGTCCTCCCACTGGTCTAGACCAGCTTACCCTGGAATAGATGAGGTCACACAGCCAACCCTCTTCCCTCTAACAGGAGGTAGTTGACGATTCTCCTTCTACAGCTTTGGCAATTGTCCTGGGTTGGTCATCGAGATCATCCCTGGCTGCCTAGATACCTACACTAGCAGCAAACCTCATCCAAGCTGCCTAGACATCCTAATCAATAGGATTTTTGATAGACACCACAGATCATGATGAAAAACTTGTACAGGACCAAAATTTGTACAGGACCACTGTTGCTGGCCGGGGAAGCTGTACCCACTTGGATAACAGGAGACTAAAATCCAGATCATTTTTCCCAGATCAATAAACTTGGAGGCAACCAAGTCCTTGCCAAGGACGTCAGTGGTGTAGCTGCCCTCCCCAGCTGCACTTCGCAGCAGCTCTGGGGCTCCTTGTTCTCTAGGGTGTCCACAGCAAAGCCCTCTCCAGCTCCAGCACACCTGGTGTCCCGAGGCTGGCTGCACCTATGGCAATGACCGTGGCCTCCTGCACTTCCCACCTGGCTATCAGCATGAGAACCACCATCAATCACATTAAAGCTGCAACTTGCAGGGTGACTGAAAGTGCCAACCAACTCAGCAATGTGACAGCGGAGTCCCCTTCTTGGCAGCTCCTGATTTATCGACAGCAAGGGACATCTCCCAGAATGCTACTGGGACCAAATTTCGGTCTTCTTTCAGCGCCCTTTGTCTCCAGCCAGTACCAACCCGCTTCCTTTTCAGAGTCCAGCTGCTTCCTACTCAGGGGATGGGGGTCGATGCATTCAATGACCTCAGAGACAACTTTACTTACATACTGAGTCTTGTCATTGTCCCAGAGCTGCAGGGCTACAGAGCCATCAGCTGAGGCACTAACTGAGCCTGGCAAGTTTGAAGAATCTTGAGGAGAAAGGTGGCTGCCTCAACAATGTGATTCCCACAAGACCGGAAGATATCTCTGATGGTCTGGAAATTTGTTGTTGTTAGGTGCCCTTCGGTTGGGTCCAACTCATAGCGACCCTCATAGGGTTTTCGATGGCTGATTGGTTTTTTTTGTTTGTTTGTTTGTTTTTTGTTTTTTGTTTTTGTGGTACTGGGGGTTGATCCGGGGCCTCACGCCTGCATGCTTTGCAAGTGCTGGACGACTGAGCTGCACCCCCAGCCCTTTTATTTTTTTTCCTTACTTCCTGAGACAGGGTCTCACTAAGTTACATAGACTTCCTCTGGTCTCGAATTTGCAATCCTCCTGGCTCCGCCTCCCAAGCCTCTGGGATTACGGACATGCGCCACCACGCCCAGCTGGCTGATTGTTTTTGAATTAGATTGCCATGTCCTTCTCCCATTGTTGCAGTGCTAGAGCTCGAACCCAGGTCCTCAGAAAAAGCAGAGCATCACTCTAACATGTGAACTAAGCCCCAGCCTCTGGACTGGAAATATTGTTGTTGTTAGGTGCTGTCAAGTTGGTATCCAACTCATAGCGACCTTGCGTACAACAGGCGAAACACTATTGTCAGTGCTTCTCTGCTGTTCACAGGTTTTCAATGGTGGATTGATTTTTGGGAGTGGGTTGCCGGGTCCATCTCCCAAGCCTACAGCACCTCGTGTTCCCAGGCTTCCATCCAAGTACTAACCAGGCCCGACCCTGCTTAGCTTTTGAGATCTGGAAGGATCGGATGCCACAGGGCTACGGCTGCAGGCAGTCTGGAAATAGCCATGACCAATTTCTAGTTGTAGGCTCTTATGGCCCAAGAAAAGCACAGAGAGTGCTCAGAGTCCCGCAGGGACTGTTAACCTCTATGCCCAAGAGCTTCTCCCCTGTCCCCTGAGCTCCTTCCTAGCTATTTTAATTCTGAACAAGGACAGAAGCATATTTAAAGAGAGGAAACCAAAACCACAGAGACAAGGTGCATCTCTTCTGATGGCTATGACCTTCCAGGTGCAAAAACAATATAAATCAAGAAAATGTCTTAATACCCATATTCCTAAGCTTTGAGTTCAATGAATGCAGATGCTTCAAATTACAAACTCTTGGAAAAAGACAGACTCAAGATTAGGAAAATCCTCTTCACAGGCCATCCCAATGTCTAATGTCCTAAGAGCTTTAACTCCCAAGGACCTCACATCCAGCACTCTGCCCGGTGTCACAACACAGCACATTCCCAGGGGACAGGCCCTTGAATGCATCACCTGGAGCCAGCCCCTCTTCCACAGGTGAGGAAGCAGAGGCTCACATGCCTAAGCTCACCCAAGAAGTCTGAGTTTGTCTAGGCCCAAGTTTTGTGCTCTCTGCAACACTCCATGTCAGCCAAGGGCACCGCTGAAATTCTGTGGCAGGAACTAAATGGACTCACAGATCCTATGTCTCCAAATGTAGCATTTCTCTGTTGCCCTAAATGCAGAGATCTTCCTGCCATCTGTCAAACTTGAAGGATACAAAGAAACAGGTACAAGGAGCCTAAACCCCTTGGGAAGAGGTTGGGGACTTCATCTTACCCCAGAAAAATGGAACTAGTTCAGGATGGGCTTCCAATGGGCAACAGCATAACTGCTGCAAGTGCTCTGGGTGTTCCTGGCTGCAAGAGGTTTCAATGTATAAACAACCACCTGTCCGAGGTCTCCTGGGACGCCCTCATCAAGCTCTCCAAGAACTCATAAAGGCCCTACATTACAGGCAAGTGGCCAAGAGCAGCATCAGAACAGAAAAAGGAACTCAACAAATCCTGGTGGCTTCTAGCCACTCTGTGGCAATGATTAAAGAAAGAAAAGGGAGGTGCTCCCAATGTGGACAGTTGTTAGTTTTTCCAACATTGGTGTTTGAATTGTCTAAGTCACTGTACTGAGCTCTACTCCTTCCATCACGTGGGTGTGGAGGACATGAGGTTGCTCTCTGCTGCAACAGAGAAATACCTGACTGTCTGTACCTTTTGTTAACCAAAATCTCTTTCCTGGCAATCAAGACCAGTGCTCAGGGAGCTCAGCAGTCTGGCATCAAGACCAGTGTGTTCAGGCTTTTCTGTCTGGGCTGTGCCAATCATTGCACTATTCGAATATCACCCTGCCCACTGATCCTGAAGCTTTGTGGGGAAGGGCAAATCTGTTTCTGAAATAGGGTAGAAGACTGGGAAACTGCAGGCCCTGGAGAAGAGGAGCCCAGCAGGAAAGGAACCTGCTGGGCCCAACCATTGGGACAGAGGGAAGAAACGCAGTGGTGAACAGGCAGAGTGCCCAGGTGGAGAAGTGGCCCTGGGGAAGCAGGCCACTCTCTGCGCACAGCAGGGCTAGGCTCTCTGACCAACAGAGGCTGCAGCCCTGGCTTGGCAGAGCCCTCATAGACTTCGGGGAAGGGACTAATGACAAACCAAAATGTGTGTTCTGTGCCAGCAACACATTGCCATGCCTGCTTCTGCCTGGGGTTGGAGAAATTCCTCTGCCAGCTTTGAATCAGCTCATTTAATTCACTGAACAAATATTTATGAGGCGTCTACAATAGGCTGAGCCTGTAGCCATAGCACTATGGCGTCAGATCCCATCAGATCTCGGAAGCTAAGCAGGGTCCTGGTTTGTACTTGGATGGAAGACCGCCTGGGAACACCAGGTGCTGTAGGCTTGGGAGAAGGACCTGGCAGCCCACTCCCAAAAAAAAAATCAGCCACTGAAAACCTTATGAATAGCAGAAAAGCACTGATGATAGTGTTTCACCTGCTGTACACAGGGTTGCTATGAGTTGGACACTGACAGCATTTAACAACAACACAGTAGGCTGAGATGATTCCATTTATTTAGTCTGAGCACAGAGGTGTTCTGTTAAAGTGGTATTTTGCTTGGTGTGGTGGCGCACACCTGCAACCCAAGCATTCAGGAGGCTAAGACAGGAGGATCACAAGTTCAAGGCTAACCTGGGCTACATAGTGAAACACTGTCTCAAAACGCCAAAAAAAGAAAAAAGTCTGTATTTTATCATGAGCTTGACTGAACCTTGATTTAGTTTTTCATTTCTCCCCTAGCTCAAAGGAAAATATACAGTTTCTTCTCTCTATTTCCTGCCACCATCATTTCCCCAGAAGGCCCACCTTGCTACCCAGCCTCTCACCTTTCTCCCTCCTCACACTACCACCTCTGATCATTGTTCTCCACACCCACCTCCAAGGGAAAGGACACCTCCTCCCAGCCCAGGCCTCCTCAGTGTTCTTCCACATCCAACCTACTTCCACCCGTCCAGATACTGCAGGCCTCGCTGTCCTTCTCCCCACAGGACTGCAGCTCCGCAGTGACAGCCTGGCCTGACCTGGTCCTTCTCCTTCTGGATTTCACAGCAGACTGGTGTTGCCCACATTACCACACAAAATCTCACTTTCACACTCTAACAACCTCCCCACATCCCCCAGTCCTGAGTGTGAGCCTGGCCTGTCTTTGGCGCTGCATTGCTTCTCCAGCCCTGGCTTCTTTCTCCTGGGAACACCAATAGCTCAGCCCATCCTCTTGCAGGCCACACTGCCCTGCCCTCCTAGTGCATAGGCTGCTAGGCCACCACCTCCTCCTCCCTGTGTTCCTAGCGCGCAGCTACAGCAAGCCATCCAGCTCACGGCGGCTGGGCATAGAAATATGACTGAGTTTGAGATGGCAAAAATACAAGCAGAGAGAACATGGGCCGCCACAGGCCGGGCCTTGAAGTATCCACACGCTCTTTCACAAGCATGCCTTGGTAAAACTGGCTGGATTGGACGACTTCCATCTTAGCAGACAGCAAAATTTCCACTAAAAAAGTGATGGACAAAACAGATTATCAACTGCTGGTGTTTGTAGTGTGTTCTATGCTGTGTAACCCACAAAGGGCACCATAAGTGCTCCAGCAGGACAAGAAGTACTGGGCCAAGTGGCCAGAACAAGGCTAGGCGAGTGAGTCGTGAGGACGAGGGGCAAGGGGCAGTGGGGACAGGTGAGGGCTAGCAGCAGCCTGCATACCTGGGCTCAGAGTAGGCAAGGGTGTTGAGACCCTGGTCTTGAAGGCAGAGGGCCAGTGTGAAGCCCCAGCAAACCACTGATAGGATGTGAAGACAAGAGAGGCAGCGTGGACAGGGCCACGCACAGAACGAGGCAGAGAACCAGCCGGAAGTGCTGCGTGGGAGGCAGGGAGGAAGGACACTGGCTGCCTCCAATGCAGCGTCTGTGGGAGAGTACGGCGACAGGACAGGTGGAATCAAGTTATAGGGGTTTTAATACAAACATCAGGGATCCCCTGTGCCTACCTCAAGTAAAGTAAGAAGGTCATTATGGGATCTAGTGCTCAGGGATTAATGCAGAGGAAAGGCAGGAGGCACAACCAGGACACACTGGACATAGTGGTGTGGTGCACGCCTGTAGTCCAGCACTCGAGTAGGAGGATCACAAGTTTGAGGAAGGCATGGACTATATGCAAGACTCTATTCCAAAAAACAAAACAAGCACTGGCTAAGGACCCGGCCCTCCCAAGCGGTCCACTTGGCACCAGCTCTGAATGTACTCACGCATCTTGCGCTCATAGAAGAGTCCTAACTGCTGACACCCTCCCAGGATGTGGGTAAGAAGGCACCAGCTGTAGTTATTCTGCCTTGTGAAGGCTCAGGGTGGATCAAAATCCTTCCTGAGCTCTCCAGCCCCAGCTCCCTGAAACATAATCAGGCCGTGGGGAAAGTTCACCCCCAGAGATGGGAAACTGCATCCCAGTGCAAGGGCCACAGGAAGGTCTCTGGCTAAGAAAGAGGCTCCATGAAAGCAGACAGGGAGCCCAACGGGCTAAACAAGGAACCCATGCGTGGGCTCCTCAGGATGGCTTCATTCACTATCAACACCAGAAGGTCAGACTTTTAGAAGTACTCTATAAGAAAGGAAGAAACTTAGTTAACGAAGGACCCTGACTTTCAAATCCCGCAGCCCACAGTTCACCAACAAATGCTCCTGGCGGACAGCAGAAGTCTGCTGAATAACTCGCTCAGTTAAGCAGCAGCCCCATTCATAAACCCTCCCAGGCACCGACCTCACTGTATATGCCCAAAAAGCTGGAGGGTAGAAAATTTTGTCTTCATTTTATATATCAAGAAATTAATCATGACAAAGTTGGGATTGAAACTTTGGCTTTCCAACTCCCTGTCTAACAGGCCTCTTTTATCACATGTGAATCCTTGATTCTTGGATGCATACTGGGCATGCTAAGGAGAAGAAGACAATGTAGTTCCTCCAAAAGATGATGATTTTGTTGGCAATAGGTGTGAAAACAAACTAATCCAATAAGAGGTTATAAGAGCTGCAGCAGGAGTACAGGGGCATGGCCTGCACACAGTAAATAGCTTTCCAGTAAAATCCTTCAGCCTATATTTATTGAGCAACAACTATGTGTTAGGCACAATTCTGGGTACTGGGGATACAGCAATGAAGAGAACAGATAGAACCCTGTCTGAACATTTCAGTGGAGGGAGCTTCCATCCTCATATCAGATGGATAGATGGATAGATGGATGGATGGACAGACAGACGGACAAATGTATCTGAGGGAAAACTTTTCACAGAGTAGATGAGGCTTGAACTATTTGTTAAAACTGGAAGGTGTAGCCAGGCACGCACTGTGGCTACTCAGGAGACTGAGACAGGAGGATCACAGGTTCAAGGCCAGATGCAGCCCACACAATTTAGCAAAACTTTGTCTCAACATAAAAAAAATACAAAAGGGGCCGAAGATGCAGCTGAGTGGCAGAGCACTTGCCTAGCATATCAGGCGCCCTGTGTTCAACCCTCAATACTGCCCCACCCAAAAAAATAAAATGAAAAAAAAACCTGGAGGATGCTGTGAGGGAAGAGGGAAAGCCTCTGGGAACTATGAGGGGTCCCCAGACAGTGCACGAGGTGAGCCTCACCATTTTGCTGTGATGAAAAAACTGTTGAGCGTGGACAAGGGATGGCGGTGGTCAGGAAGGCAGGGGCCTTAGACCTTGGAACTGTTCCGCCGGTCACAGGGAACCCAAATAGGTTTTAAAGAAGGTTCATAGCAAAGATCCTACAATTAGGCACAAATACAACTAAAGGCTTGCTACATTGAGCAGATTCGTCTCTTAAAGTAACAGGTTTAGCTACTTACTCCCCAGTGGAAAAAGGTTCTAGAGAGTCCGCGTGGTAAGAGGCAGGTGCAGTCCAGAAGAAAAGCCCAGGCTCAGAGCCTCCTCTAGCAAGTCAAAACCCAGCTTTTAACACACTAGTGTGGCTTTGAACAAGTCGCTTTACCTCTCTGAGACTCAGATTGTCACTAATAAAACAAGTGTCTTACCCCTGACCAGACAGGGCTGTTGTGAGGATCAGAGGCACCCTATGTGGCGTCTAGCGGGTCCCCACACGGGTTAAAGAAATCCCCAGACCTTGAGGCTGCCCTGATGGAGAGTAACCCTGATCTCCCAGGAGCCATCACCTAGTCCTCCTGACAGGGACCACACACCACGCCACCGAGACTAAGGCCATCCACAACAGCAAATCTTGGGTTCTTTTACTCAGGAAGGTTTGGGTTCCATGGTTCTCACAACAGTATAGGAAAGTGATCCAGACATTTCCTTTAAGACAAGAAGATTAGAAATTGGTCATTTCCTGGTTAATCTACCAAGCCCTGATATTTGCATTGCTTTAGGATAGTAGTATGCCTAAAATCACCCCCAAATTATATCCCTTCCTATAGAGCTTAAAAGGCTAGGATTTAGCTCAGTTGGTAGAGCGCCGCTCTACAGTTTCTGAGGTCCCGAGTTCAATTCCCAGCACCACAAAAACGGGAGAAGGACAGCCCGAAACAATCAGCAATTGAAAACCCTATAAGGGTCGCTATGAGTCTAACACAACTCAACGGCACCTAACAACAACAACAATAGAGCTTACAGAAATGGCAGCTTTAGCTGGGCATAGTGATGTATGCCTATAATCCCCGTACTTGGGAGGCTGAAGCAGGGAGATTGCAAATTGAGGTCAGCCTGGGCTGCATAGCTGAACCCTATCTCAAAGAAACAAAACAAACAAAAAGAGAAATGCCAAGTTTTTGTGTGTTTCTTTATGTGTGTGTGTTTTGTTCTGTTTTTTGAGTCAGAGTGTCGCTATGTAACTCAGGTTTACCTTGAATTTACTAGGTAACCCAGGCTCAAGCTTGCAATCCTCTTGCCTCAGCCTCCCAAATGCTGGAAGTTTTTTTTCCCCAGTGCCGGGGGGTTGAATCCAGGGCCTAGTGCGTGCTAAGCAGGTACTCTACCACTGAGTTGTACCTCCAGCCACCACTCCCCCCCCCCCGCCATTTTTTAATTTTGAGACAGGGTCTCACTAAGTTGTGCAGGTTTACTCTGGCCTCGACCCCATGATCCTCCTGCCTCAGCCTCCCAAGTCGCTGGGATTACAGGTAGGCACCATGGCACCCAGCCCAAGTGTTTGGATCATAAGCACGTTGCCACTATGCCCAGCTATAGCCATTATTTTTAAATAAAATAATTCCATTCAAGCTAATTCCTACTATTCATTCTTAAATAAGCCACACTAAGACAACAGTCATCCACCAACATGCCACTGTGAAGTGAAGTTCTCTGAAGCTGCTGTGCCTTTATTAAAGATTCTGAAGAATGTCAGGATTATGGAGAGGTGGAATATTGTAAGTTGAGAAGCAAAATTTTCTTGGGCTATCTTCAGTCCCTATAATAACCATTTATCATAACTTTTCTATCTGATCTAACATTCTCATAACTAATAAACTTCTCAACATACCACTAAGCCCTGCATACCTCTAGCCTCCATCTACCCTAAAGCTAAGAATGCCATAACTTCTAAAACCTACGGGAGGGATTTCTCCCCCTCGCTGTAGCTGGCCTACCTGATGCTCCACCAAGGTTACTGGTAAATGTGTTGACTTATGACTTTCATTTATTCTGTGACTATAAAAGTTTGTGCAACCTCTTCCACAGAGGAACATGCCACTCAGGGCAACTTGACTCTGTGTTCCTGGGCCACAGTTACTCATATTTGGCTCAGAATAAGCTATTTTCTTATTTCCTATGGAACAGAGTCATTTTACATAAACACCACCCACCCAAGACATGCTTCGAATTGTTATTCAACAGACTCACTTCACATAGGGCTTTTGGGATTCTTATCCAAAGACCAGAAAACTACAGGAAAGTCCTAGCTGGTTGCCACACAAAAGGGAGGTAAATCTCCTTTCCCCAAAATATGATTAACACTATCAAAAGACCCAAGTTGGCATTTCATAAGCTGGAATTTGTCATCCTGAGTGGAAATGGAGGAGGCAGATTGTGGAATCTGCTAGCACTTTTTATGCACAGTGTATTTAGGTGCAGGGCATGGCCTCCGCTCTGCCCCCACTCCAACACCCCTTTCCCCCTGCTCCCCTCCCCCACCCACATACCTCTTTGGAGCACCAGGCACACTTTGGGTGGATTAGCAGACATTCTTCACAGGAGGTGGCACTTCCACTAGAGCATATGTTGAGTCCTTCAAAGCAAGATCAAAACGCAGCAATTAGTGCCTGACTATAAACCTTACCATGAAGCCTCTGAGTGCCTGAGAGAGGGGAGGGTGGGGATGGGGCGGGGTGGGAGGGGGGAGGATTACTTCCTTCTTTATCAGAGTCTAAGGCCGAAAGGTACCCCGTCGCTAATTGCAGGCTCATTTCTTGAGGACAAACACCAAGTTTCTAAAGCATGCACACTTGTTTTAGTAATTCTCACCTGGGCTGGGCCCACTTGGGCTCAATCACTTTCCCCCAAAACTCAGTCAATCCTCCCTCACTGAGGGGGAAGAAACCACGGTTACACTTAGTCCATCGAAAATTTGCAAAAATAGTACCAAAAAAGAAAGAAAAAAAGAGATGATTTCATTTAGGCATAAAAAAGAAGATCCTAACTCAGATTACTTACTGTATATTCTTGAACTTTTTTGTTTTATTTTTGGGTTTTTTGTTTTTGTTTTTGTTTTTGAGACCAGGTCTCACTATGTAGCCTGGGCTGTCCTAGAACCCAGCATGTAAAGCAGGCTGACCTTGAACTTGTATCAATCCTCCTGTCTCAGCCTCCCAAGTGCTGGGAATACAGGTGTGTACCACTATGCCCATTTTATTCTCAGAGCTAATCCATACCCTTTCAACAGTCCTAGAGAGCTAAAAATCTTAGCTCTCTAAAACTGTTAAAAGGATTACACATTAGATTGAGAATACACAGTACTCAGGATACTCAGATATCAATATCCTATCTCATCAAACTCCATAGTGTACTGAAAGAAGGTAGCTCATCCCTTAAAGAAGAAATATGATGCTGGGTTAAGATGAAGGAAATCCATTAACAAATCTATTAACAGGTCAAACAGGAAAAACCCTATCATTGCCTGGGAGGTCATGAAAATGCTTCTGATAAAATTCAACTCCAGCCTATAATCCCAGCACTTGGGAGGCTGAGGGAGGAGGATTATGAGTTTGAGGCAAGACTCTGTTTTGTAAGTAAGCAAATAAATAAATAAATTCAAAGCATATCTCTAATAATTTTTTAAAAATCAGAAACTAGGATTAGAAGGAAGCTGCTTTATCATCAGAAAGGCTACTTATCTCAAACCCAGGCCAGTCCTCCTCCACTCCACTAATCTGGAGCGGGGTCTCAATTGTGGGGCTGAGAATTATTCCATTGTTCTCTCTCTTCTTTCCCCACCCCTCCCACTCGCCCCTCCACCAACAGCACAGGTGTCCTTGATGAAACTTTTAACTTATCCCTTTCTTTTCCTTCCTCTCTGAACATCCAGGGCAGATGACTTTTGGCCAAGAGCAGAGCTTGCTGGTCATGCATTTTCTGAATAAGAATGACTCTGTTGGGTCCTCATAGCCCGAAGAGACTCACTAGTCTCTCCTCCTCACTCACTGCCTTTGTAAAGCAATAAGAACAAAGGCACATTGGATGGATGGAAAGAAAAGAAACCCAAAAATATTAAACAAGGAGAGCATGGGAAAGAAGATGGAAGATTATTACCCACTTTCACTAAACACCACAAAAATGTTAAATGTAAGACAATCAGTAACACTTCCATACATTAGAGCTGTCTGAAAAAAAAAAGTGATTCCATTTACAATAGCACCAAAAAAGCACAAACAAACCTGGGCGAGGTGGCTCATGCCTGTAATCTTAGCGACTGGGGAGGCAGAGGCAAAAGGATCAGGTTAGCGGCCAGAGGCAGGCTGCATAATTTAGTGAGACCCCATATCAAGACAGAAAATAAAAAATGGACTTGGGGCACAGACCAGTGGTAAAGTACTTGCCAAGTATGTGGGAGGCCTGGGTTCAACTCCCAGATACCACAAAAGAAAAAAAATAAAATAAAAAGCACAAACTTAGAAATAAATTTAAGCAAGCAGAAAAGATCTGTACACTGAAAAAGTATAAAACACTGATAAATGAAATTGATGACACCCTCAAAATGGAAAGATATCCAGTAGTCATGATTTAGACAAATTAATACTGTTACAATGGCCATGCTACCCAAAACAATGTACAGATTCAGTGCAATCAATATTAAAATTCCAATAGCATTTTCATAAAAATAGTAAAAATAAAAATTCATATGGAATCACAGAAGACCTCAAATAGTCAAAGCATTCTTGAATAAAAAGATCAAACCTTGAGGTGTCATACTACTTGATTTCAAAATATACTACGAAGCTATAGTAATCAAAACAACATGACACTGGCAAAAAAACAAAACAATGGAACAAAATATAGACCCCAGAAATAATCCATGTATTTATAGCCAACTGATCTTCAACAACAGTGCTAAGAGCACATAACAGCAAAAGGCTAGTCTCTTCAACATAGAATGAAACTAGACCATTATCTCACCCCATATGCAAAAATCAACTCAAAGGGATTAAAGACTTAAACATAAGACCTGAAACTGTGAACCAACCAGAAAAAAACATAGGGAAAAAATTTCTTGACGTTGGCCTAGGCAATGATTTTTTGGATGCTGCACCTAAATCACAGGCAACAAAAACAAAATAAATAAAGGAGATTATATCAAACTAAAAAGCTTTGGCACAGAAAAGAAAATAAGCAGCAGTGAAGAGACAGCCAATGCTGGGGAGAGAATATTTGCAAACCATACATCTGATAAGGGGTTAATATTCAAAACACATAGGAAATTCAATAGTTAAAAAAAAAACAAAACTAATTTTCTTTTTTTTTTGTGGTACTGGGGGTTGAACCCAGGGCCTCACGCCTGCATGCTCTGCAAGTGCTGGACCACTGAGCTGTGCCCCCAGCCCATTTTTTTAACTTTTTGAGACAGGGTCTCGCTAAGTTACGCAGACTGCCTCTGGTCTCGAATTTGCGATCCAACTGCCTCTGCCTCCTAAATTGCTGGGATTACAGGTGTGCGCCACTGCGCCTGGCCCAACAAAAACTAATTTTAAAATGAGCAAAAGAAAAATAAATGAATATAATAAGCAAAAGATCTAAACAGACAATTCTTTTTTTAAAAAGTGCCAAAAAAGTGTATACACATCCTGTTTGTTTTGTTTTAAGAATGCATCATATGCTTGTTCTGTGATAATATAAGTATAATCCAGACTGTCATATTACACGTTGCTACCACAATTTAATTCAACTTTGGAAAGTAATACATAGATAACGTCTCTTAAAATGTGTATACATTGTTTTTGGCATCCCTGGTATAAATGAAGCCAGGCATGGTGGCACCCACCTGTAATCCCAGCACTCGAAGCAGAGGCAGAGGCAGGAAGATTGCAAGTCTGAGGATAGTATGGGCTATATACAAAGATCATGTCTTAAAAAATAAACAAATAACAGGGGCCGGGCACAGCGGCTTGGGAGTTGGAGGCAGGAGGATCACAAACTCGAGACCAGAGGCAGTCTACGTAACTTAGTGAGACCCTGTCTCAAAAAGTAAAAATATGGGATGGGGGTGCAGCTCAATGGTATAGCACTTGCAAAGCATGCAAAAAAATAAAAACAAAAAGTAAATAAATAACAGAACAAAACAACAAAGACATACAAATGGCCAGTGTAGGTATGAGAAAAAATGCCCCACATTCACGAACCATCAAGGAAATTCAAATTAAAACCAAAATGAGCTATAGCTTGATACCTGTTTCAATGACCATTATCAAAAGACAAAAGATAAAGGGAGGATGTGAAGGGGAGTCTTTGTATGTTGCTGATGAGAATATAAATTAGTATAGTCATTATGGAAAACAGTATGGAGGGTCCTCAAAAATTTAAAAATAGATTGGAAATGAAATCAGTATTTGGAAGAGAGATCTGCACTCCTATTTCACTGCATCTCTCTTCACAATGGCCATGATATAGAATCAACTTAAGTGTCCACAGATGAATGAATGGATAATGGAATATTACTAAGCTTTTAAAAATGAAAGACAACCTATTAGTGACAACATGGATGAATCTGGAGGACATTATGCTAAATGAAGTAAGCCAGGCACAAAAGACAAGTATTGTATGATTTCACCTATATGTAGAATTTAGAACAAATTCAAAACAGAGAGCTGAATGGTAGTTGCCAGGAAGCTGGTGGCTGGGGGCAGAGGGAGGATGGGGAGATGTTAGTCAAAGAGTAGAAAATTAAACTCTTAGGCAGGATGAATAAGTTCTACAGATCTGTTACACAGCATGGTAACTATAAGTAATAACGTATTGTATACTTAATTCTCTCACCACACACATAAAATAACTATGAGTAATGTGCTCATTAGCTTGTGGTAATAGTTTCCTAATGTATACATATATCAAAACATCTTTCTATATTTGTCAATTATATATCTATAAAACTTGAAAAATAAACTTTTAAAAAATAAGAGAGAAGTATCAAAATAGAGGAGAAAAAAAGACATCTTGAAACTCCAACAGGGCTTGGGGATACAGCTCAATGGTGGAGCGCTTGCAAAGCATGCATGAGGCCCTGGGTTCAATGCCCCAGTACCAAGGGGGAAGAAAAAACAAAACCAGGAAACCCCAAAAAGTTCCCTAATCTGTCAGTTTTAACTCTCTGCTCTATCACTAGCAGGGAAAACCCATTGAAATCTTAAATGGCCAAGTTGCAGAGGGTGGGGTGAGGTGGTGTAGGAAGCTACATTGTCACCCTGAGGGACATGACAAGGACGTCAGAACACAGGGGTAAGAACAGCCCCTGGGACAGAGGGGAGGCAAAAGCAGCAGGTCCTGAGACTGGAAAGGGAGGGAGGGAGGCTGTGGGAGCCCAAGGGGTGAGAGCAGAGGTTTCTGTCAGGGAGGAGCCTCAATCCTGCACCTGGGCACCTCGTCCCCACAGCAGTTGTCCAGTACAGGCACCACACGGACATCCTCTCATTGGCAGACTGCAGGGGGAGCTCCCAGGTGGGGTGGGGACAACCCTGGGCAGGAGAGACCCTCCAGGTCCAGGTACAGACTGCCAAGGTCAGGGACGCAAGCTGCTGGGAAGCCAGGCACCACTACTTGCTCGCTGACCACCTCCTCTCTGATTTTAAAATGGGTCATTCAGTGATTTCCAAATTGGCACATGAGCCTTTAAAAATCAATGTCAGGCGCGAGTCAGGCATGGTGGCGCACGCCTGTAATCCCAGCGGCTAGGGAGGCAGAGGCAGGAGGATGGCAAGTTTGAGACCGGAGGCAGTCTGAGTAATTTAAAGAGACCCTGTCTCAAAAATATATATATATATATTGGCTGGGGGTGGAGCTCAGTGGTCCAACACTTGGAAAGCATACAAATGCCAGGCCCTGGGTTCAATCCCCAGTACCGTATTAAAAAAAAAAAAAAAAATCAATGTGCCGGAAAAGACTCTCACAATGCCAGTTACACTTTTTGGCCAAATCCTCTGACAGGTCAGAAGCTACTGTCTCAAGGAGAGAAAAATCAAATCTAGAATGAAAGTTACTTTCCTCTTCCTCTCCTCCACCTTACCAAGTACCAGCTCAAGCCCTTGTGGCATATCTTTTTCTTCAATGTACAAAATCATCTCCACAATATAATGGCATTGCAGAACCTTGGAGTTAGAAGCATTTTTAAAATGAGCCAGTGAAGTTGCCTCATTTTACAGATGAAAATGCAAGAAAAGCTGAGAACATGACTTCAAACAGGAGTCCTGTCAGTAAGAATCAGGTCCAGAGGGTCCCAGCTGGCAAGTGCCAGAGAAGACACATGCCCCGTATCCCTGTGCTGTCCCAGAGGCTGCTGTGATCACTGAGCTCCAGGGCTCCCACATGAGATCTCTAACAGGGCTCCTGAAGAGATCTCTAACAGCGCCATGATCAGAAAGGAATGCGCAGTCAGAGGCTGAAGCTGAGACTCTGCTCAAAGACGCATAAATTCAAACACCACTTCCTAATTACCACAGGCCCATCACTGAGCGCTGGGAACCTGGACAGAGATCCAGGGCTCAGCACGGCAGGACCGGTGGGTTCTGACCCAGACCAGACTGGTCTACTAGCCTAAAAGCCCTTGGGGACAATATGAAAGGGTCCAATAGATGTGATGGACATCTGCTATAAAGCATTGATCAATCATTAAAAATAAATTAACTGATACTGCATTACTAGTTATTTCTATTCCTATTCCATATTCACATGCGGTTAATAAACTAGTTTTGCTTCACTCTAAATGACTGCCCTAAAACCAGGTTACCGTTGGGACAAGTCAAAATTTAAGACGTCCGAGCTGCTGAGCACTGGACTAGGGAAAGCTAGAGATACACAAATGAGGCCTCAGGCCCTGCTTCCTGGGAGCTCCCAGGATGTGGGTACCAGGTAGCAGCCGGGAGCTCCAGGACCCCACTGGTGGCTGTGTGCTGGTACGTGACGTGGTACCAGAGTTCCTCCCTTGGGCATCTCTCCTCTCTCCACCTATTAATACTGCAGAGAGCCTGGACTTGGCCAGATGAGTCACTCGGAACCAACAAGCATTCTGGAAAGGAAGGAAGCAATGAATAAAAAGCAGGCAGCTGGAGTTTACAAATGTCAGAGTGCTGTGTCTAGGTCATGGAGATAGGCGCTACTAGCCCAGACGGTGGCCGAATCTTCTGTTGGTTGATGTTTGCGTAGTAACTATTCCCAGCTCAACTTCCACTTTCTGCATCCCTCTGGCTTCATGTCTCTGAAGTCCGGGGTTTATTGCAAACTATAATCTAACAACAACATAATCTAAAAATATGCTCTACTTCCGAAACTCACTGACTCATCCCACCCTCCCATCATATCCAGGCAGCCACCATGTCCGGCTGATCGTTCCTTCAAGATGTATGAAATGTTTCTCCTAATCCAACCCTTCCTGCCTGCCCGCTCCAGTGCCAATGGCCCAGGCCCAGCCCTTCAGTCTAGTTTCCTGCCATAGCCTCCTGGCTGGCCTCCCTCCTTTCAGCCTCTCCCACTTCTGCCCACTCCACATGTCCAAGGTCAGACAATTACTACTAAAGCAGCCAGCCAGCAGTCGGAATTGGCTAATACAAAAACATTCAGTGGAATAGCAGAATTTAGTACAGAAGCAGGTACCAAGCCAGAATGACCCTTCTAGCTTGAAAAACATAAGGCACTAGAGTGCTTCTCCCCACACCTCAACTATGCCCCACACATTTGTCACACAACAGACAAAATAGAACATAGCAATAGTCATTTTTGTCTAAAGATGTGACCATGAAATCCAAGTCTGCCCTAGGAAGGCTCTACCTCAGTGCTCATCTTAACCTGCCTTTCTAAATGCCAAGCACTTGTTGAACACTCAACAACACCAGCTTTACAAACATGCCATGTATTTTTTAAGTAACAATTCATATGGTAGAATACTATACAGCTGTAAAAAAGAATGAACATGCTCCCTTTATATTGTATGCAGCTTACTCCTATACATTGCTAAGTTAAAAATAAAAAGCAAGATGCAGAGCAGTGTGTTTAGTGCTGTTTTTTGTTGTTGTTTGGTTTTTTTTTTTGGGGGGGGTTTGGGTTTTGGGGGTTTTTTTTTTTTTTTGGTTTTGGGTTTTTTGTATGTGTGTGTGGTACTGGGGGTTGAACCCAGGGCCTTGTGCTTGCATGCTCTGCAAGTGCTGGACCACTGAGCTGCACCTCCTGGCCCATTTTTTTACTTTTTGAGACAGGGTCTCGCTAAATTACACAGAGTGCCTGTGGTCTCAAACTTGCGATCCTCCCACCTCCGCCTCCCAAGCCACTGGGATTACAGGCGTGTACCACCGTGCCCGGTTTTAGTGCTGGTTTTTTTTTGGGGGGAGGGGTTTGTTTTGTTTTGTTTTTGGTTTTTTTTTTTTGCAGTACTGG